>CM065712.1:107638-152707 GCA_017654935.2 Phymorhynchus buccinoides | reverse complement strand
GTCACGAGTTGGCGCTTGCCACTGTTTGTGCCTAGCGCCACGACCTAGGAAACCGACAGCTTGTTTCTGAGGCAAAGCTGGGTTCCCCCTCTTCAACTTGAAATTGCTTAGTGTAGGTGTGAGTCCGTGTGCGCATGTGTGCGAGTGTGGAAGGTTGCGCGCTCAATTTAATCTTATTGTGTTGGAGCACAGGAATCCCGTGCTCTGTTGATGAAGTTTCCGTGTGTGCGTGCGCGCGTGTCCATACATAAGTGAGGATGAAAGGAGGGTGGCTGTTGTAGTATGCTTGTGTGTATGTGTGATCGTGGATATCATTCGATGTCCTTCTTGGAGATTTTTGGTGAGCTGTTTTGTTCGAGCCCGGTTGGATATTTGGAAGAATAGTTTTAGTTTCGTTAGAGCTCCGAGACTGATCGCATCTCTCTCGTAATTCGGAGGCGACTCTGAGTCAGGCTGTCACACCAGTCTTTTGTCAAACAGACCTTCGGAAGGTGATTTCCTCTCTTCAGTGAGAGTGTTGCTGTCTACTACACTGTTATTCGCGGGAAGTGGCTGTAGCCTAGCTTATGTAAATAGAAAGGAGCACCGGGTATTTTGGTGAGTTTTGAAGTCGGTATTCTCGAAGGTTTGTCTTTGTAGTTTATTTGGTTAAATAGTACTCTTGTTTCAGCATTGAGTGGCTGTCGTTAGTCGTGAAGGAATTAGGCTTGCATTGGCTCAACTTATAGTTCGAACTTACTTGCTTTTGGTTTAGCAAGTAAGTTTAGTAGTTGTTCCTCCGGTTTCGTGTGTAGGCCTTTTGGGTTCGTTTTGCCTAATTTCTGTTCCTATTATTTTTGTTAATCTCTAGAGTTTGTTGAACCCCAAATTATATTATATTTGTTTGGCGAGATATTTGGTTTGGTTTGACCTGTGCCAGGTCGGCAGTTGGGTGCTACTGTATTTTTAGTTTTGTTTTTCCAGTAATTTTTCGTAATTAAATTTGTACTAAATTTTAACACTTTTTTATGCTTGTACAAAGGTTTAGTAAGACCTCATTTAGAATATGGAAATTGTATTTGGTATCCAGGTTTAAAGAGACAGCTTTGATAGAAAAAGTACAGAGACGAGCAACTAAGTTAGTACAAGGTCTTCAAAATGTTTCTTATTCAGACAGGTTGAAAGAATTAAATTGACCTACATTAAAGGCAAGGAGAATTAGGGGTGACCTAATTCAAACTTATAAAATATTTAATAGTGTAGATGACCTAAATGTACATGACTTATTCACAATATCAGATTTTGACAAAACAAGGAACAGTACCGACAAAATATTTATTCAACATTGCAGGACTAATAGTAGACAATTTTATTTTACTAACAGAGTTGCACCTGTATGGAATAAATTAACACCTAACATGAAAAGAGCACAGAATACTAACATTTTAAAAAACCTTCTCGACGAATGGAATGACTATAAGGCAGTTATGTATGATTACGATGAATAATATTAATAAAAACTGAGTGTGCGACAGACCGAGACAAATAACTAAATAAAATAAAAGATGGGACAGGAAAGCCTTACGGCTATGTTTTGAGTCCTTAAATCCTAATGCTAATCCTAAATAGTGATTTTTAATAATTAACTTGATTCCTCCTTGCCGCCTTAGGTTGTATGTTTGGGCGAAGCATAGCGCTTGAGACCTCGGTATTTGTGAAGTATGGTGCTCCAAGTAGAGATAACGTGTTATGGGGCGCCATTTTGATAATTTTGATTGTGAGGTGAGCTCGTGTCCTTGGAGCATTGCCATTCTAACCATGAATTTGTATTGCAGGTGGCGGTTTGTGATTTGACGTTTTGTTTTTGCATTATACCGGGTATTGTGCCACCTTCCATTCTGAGTTTCAAAATTAGAAGAATTAAGTTGTTTTGCTTACTTTGCTTTCAAGAAATCTTATAAATTGATTAAGAAGTTTTAACCCTATTTTATTCCCGATTTTACATTGTAAAAGGGCCAGCTGTTTCAACTCTAAAAGCTTCAATATTTAAGTTTTCACTTTTCCAAATTCCTCAGTTTTGAGCTTATTACCTCCTGATACTTAAGGACTCAGGTGGCACAGTTCCCGAAGCACATCTAAAGCTACGAGACTTACCCGTGGCGGGTTCAGGCCCGTTTTTCCCCATTGGTACTTTTCCTTAGTTTTTCGGGGCCCCCTCGGATGCTGAGAGGAACCGTCGTGGTGTCTTTTGGACGGCCCAGGGAGAGCTACGGGGAGCTGCCCCCATCTTCGTTGCGCCCTACAAGGGGGCTACCCTGCGTTCGGCTCGCCGCTGTTGGATGGCGTGTTTATGCCGCCATTGACTGTGAGGGTGGAACACTCTGTCGTTGACCCTACATCCAACCGCGACAGGTTTCTTCAAACGATGAGTTAAGTAATTCAATTTAAAATGTGAATAACTTGTGATGGAAAAGGACTGAGAATAGACCAGCTGTACCTGTCTGTGCCAGGAGGCCTTTCAGTTAACTTCAAGGACATTGCGATTGACTTTTCGGCCCTGAAATGCCTGGCCTTTAATCTTTAAATATGTATTAGTTACTATTATTGTTGTTGGCTGTAATTTATAGTGAAAGTTCTGGTTACATCGTTCGAGAAACTCTGGGTGTGTGCTGTTTTTCAGACTCTGATTTCTAGTCTACCTCACCCTGTAAACCCTGGGACCAATAAACTGTCGAGATTTGGGTGGTAATAGTGTTTTTGCCACCATTAAAGGGGTTATACTTCAGCCTTTGCAGGCCAAGCCATTTTCGGACCTTTTCTGGCCATGCAGAAAGTTGGTGTTGTAGTTATTTGAGGGTGCTTCCTTAAAATTCCGAGTGCGGTTTAGTGCTAGTCATCCCACTGTGAAGGGATTTTGTAGTGTCGTTGACACTCCAAGTGAGTTTACGAATTAGTGGTGTCCTTCCGAGTGGAATTATTGTTGTGTGTTGCGGGAATATATTTTGTCGCTTAGGGCATTAAACCCTGAGCATTTCGTTTTAAAACTTTTCTTGTGTTCTGAGATGTGTGTGCGCGGATCGTTGAGTCCATCCTCTTTTCCAGTTTACCCTCATCTGAACCCTTTCCCCTTTCTCGTGTTACCCAGCGTACCTTCAATAACAGAAACAGAGAGAAGAAAGCCTACAATAACAGAAACAGAGAGAGAAGAAAGCCTACAATAACAGAAACAGAGAGAGAAGAAAGCCTTCAATAACAGAAACAGAGAGAGAAGAAAGCCTACAATAACAGAAACAGAGAGAGAAGAAAGCCTGCAATAACAGAAACAGAGAGAGAAGAAAGCCTGTAATAACAGAAACAGAGAGAGAAGAAAGCCTGTAATAACAGAAACAGAGAGAGAAGAAAGCCTTCAATAACAGAAACAGAGAGAGAAGAAAGCCTGCAATAACAGAAACAGAGAGAGAAGAAAGCCTGTAATAACAGAAACAGAGAGAGAAGAAAGCCTGCAATAACAGAAACAGAGAGAAGAAAGCCTACAATAACAGAAACAGAGAGAGAAGAAAGCCTACAATAACAGAAACAGAGAGAGAAGAAAGCCTGCAATAACAGAAACAGAGAGAGAAGAAAGCCTACAATAACAGAAACAGAGAGAGAAGAAAGCCTACAATAACAGAAACAGAGAGAGAAGAAAGCCTACAATAACAGAAACAGAGAGAGAAGAAAGCCTTCAATAACAGAAACAGAGAGAGAAGAAAGCCTGCAATAACAGAAAACCAAGGCAAAACGTTGGATCCCATACATTAAAAGAGACATTAAAACGTGGAGACATCTAACCCTAACCCTAACCCCAGCAAGGCAAAACGTTGGATCCCATACAGGACATTAAAAGGAGACATCTAGCCCTAACCCTAACCACCCAGCAAGGCAAAACGTTGGATCCCATACAGACATTAAAAGGAGACATCTAACCCTAACCCTAACCCCAGCAAGGCAAAACGTTGGATCCCATACATACATTAAAAGGAGACATCTAACCCTAACCCTAACCCCAGCAAGGCAAAACGTTGGATCCCATACATACATTAAAAGGAGACATCTTAGCCCTAACCCTAACCCTAACCCCAGCAAGGCAAAACGTTGGATCCCATACAGACATTAAAAGGAGACATCTAGCCCTAACCCTAACCCCAGCAAGGCAAAACGTTGGATCCCATACATACATTAAAAGGAGACATCTAGCCCTAACCCTAACTCCAGCAAGGCAAAACGTTGGATCCCATACATACATTAAAAGGAGACATCTAGCCCTAACCCTAACTCCAGCAAGGCAAAACGTTGGATCCCATACATACATTAAAAGGAGACATCTAGCCCTAACCCTAACTCCAGCAAGGCAAAACGTTGGATCCCATACATACATTAAAAGGAGACATCTAGCCCTAACCCTAACTCCAGCAAGGCAAAACGTTGGATCCCATACATACATTAAAAGGAGACATCTAGCCCTAACCCTAACTAACCCAGCAAGGCAAAACGTTGGATCCCATACATACATTAAAAGGAGACATCTAGCCCTAACCCTAACGTCCAGCAAGGCAAAACGTTGGATCCCATACATACATTAAAAGGAGACATCTAACCCTAACCCTAACCCCAGCAAGGCAAAACGTTGGATCCCATACAGACATTAAAAGGAGACATCTAACCCTAACCCTAACCCCAGCAAGGCAAAACGTTGGATCCCATACATACATTAAAAGAGACATCTAACCCTAACCCTAACCCCAGCAAGGCAAAACGTTGGATCCCATACATACATTAAAAGAGACATCTAACCCTAACCCTAACCCCAGCAAGGCAAAACGTTGGATCCCATACATACATTAAAAGAGACATCTAACCCTAACCCTAACCCCAGCAAGGCAAAACGTTGGATCCCATACATACATTAAAAGAGACATCTAACCCTAACCCTAACCCCAGCAAGGCAAAACGTTGGATCCCATACAGACATTAAAAGGAGACATCTAACCCTAACCCTAACCCCAGCAAGGCAAAACGTTGGATCCCATACAGACATTAAAAGGAGACATCTAGCCCTAACCCTAACCCCAGCAAGGCAAAACGTTGGATCCCATACATACATTAAAAGGAGACATCTAACCCTAACCCTAACCCCAGCAAGGCAAAACGTTGGATCCCATACAGACATTAAAAGGAGACATCTACCCTAACCCTAACCCCAGCAAGGCAAAACGTTGGATCCCATACATACATTAAAAGGAGACATCTAGGACCCTAACCCTAAACCCCAGCAAGGCAAAACGTTGGATCCCATACAGACATTAAAAGGAGACATCTAACCCTAACCCTAACCCCAGCAAGGCAAAACGTTGGATCCCATACAGACATTAAAAGGAGACATCTAACCCTAACCCTAACCCCAGCAAGGCAAAACGTTGGATCCCATACAGACATTAAAAGGAGACATCTAACCCTAACCCTAACTCCAGCAAGGCAAAACGTTGGATCCCATACATACATTAAAAGGAGACATCTAGCCCTAACCCTAACTCCAGCAAGGCAAAACGTTGGATCCCATACATACATTAAAAGGAGACATCTAGCCCTAACCCTAACTCCAGCAAGGCAAAACGTTGGATCCCATACATACATTAAAAGGAGACATCTAGCCCTAACCCTAACTCCAGCAAGGCAAAACGTTGGATCCCATACATACATTAAAAGGAGACATCTAACCCTAACCCTAACCCCAGCAAGGCAAAACGTTGGATCCCATACAGACATCAAAAGGAGACATCTAGCCCTAACCCTAACCCTAACCCCAGCAAGGCAAAACGTTGGATCCCATACAGACATTAAAAGGAGACATCTAGCCCTAACCCTAACTCCAGCAAGGCAAAACGTTGGATCCCATACATACATTAAAAGGAGACATCTAGCCCTAACCCTAACCCCAGCAAGGCAAAACGTTGGATCCCATACATACATTAAAAGGAGACATCTAACCCTAACCCTAACCCCAGCAAGGCAAAACGTTGGATCCCATACATACATTAAAAGAGACATCTAACCCTAACCCTAACCCCAGCAAGGCAAAACGTTGGATCCCATACATACATTAAAAGGAGACATCTAACCCTAACCCTAACCCCAGCAAGGCAAAACGTTGGATCCCATACATACATTAAAAGGAGACATCTAACCCTAACCCTAACCCCAGCAAGGCAAAACGTTGGATCCCATACATACATTAAAAGGAGACATCTAACCCTAACCCTAACCCCAGCAAGGCAAAACGTTGGATCCCATACATACATTAAAATGGAGACATCTAACCCTAACCCTAACCCCAGCAAGGCAAAACGTTGGATCCCATACATACATTAAAAGGAGACATCTAACCCTAACCCTAACCCCAGCAAGGCAAAACGTTGGATCCCATACATACAGACATTCCAGCAAGGCAAAACGTTGGATCCCATACAGACATTAAAAGGACACAAGCAAAGAAACAAGGGCAGTAACTCACTGTGTGTGTCCCTGGAAAACATTGACTGTCAGCTCAGAGTCGCGGAAATCCCAGAGTCGAAAAGTCATATCTTTGGATGCAGTCACCACGAGATGTTGAGTTGGGTGAGATCGTACGTCGCTTAGCTCCTGGTCATGGCCTGTCAATACATAGAGATAGAATATAGAGACAGGATAGATATGGAATAGAGATAGAATATAGAGATGGAAAATAGAGATGTTGAGTTGGGTGAGATCGTATGTCGCTTAGCTCCTGGTCATGACCTGTCAATACATAGAGACAGAATAGAGATAGAATAGATAGAATAGAGACAGAATAGAGATAGAATAGAGATGGAATAGAGATAGAATATAGACAGAATAGAGATAAAATAGAGACAGAATAGAGATAGAATAGATAGAATACAGAGACAGAATAGAGATAGAATAGATAGAATACAGAGACAGAATAGAGATAGAATAGATATAGAGACAGGATAGATAGAATAGAGATGGAATAGATAGAAAATAGAGCAGCATGGGAGTTGGGAGTTGGAATGAGCAGCAAGGGAGTTGGACATGAGTTGGAATGAGCAGCATGGGAGTTGGAATGAGCAGCATGGGAGTTGGGAGTTGGAATGAGCAGCAAGGGAGTTGGGAGTTGGAATGAGCAGCAAGGGAGTTGGGATTTGGAATGAGCAGCAAGGGAGTTGGAATGAGCAGCATGGGCATTGGGATTTGGAATGAGCAGCATGGGAGTTGGGAGTTTGGAATGAGCAGTGCATGGGAGTTGGGATTTGGAAATGAGCAGCAAGGGAGTGTGGAATGAGCAGCATGGGCATTGGGATTTGGAATGAGCAGCATGGGAGTTGGGAGTTGGAATGAGCAGCATGGGAGTTTATTTGGGAGTTGGAATGAGCAGCAAGGGAGTTGGGAGTTGGAATGAGCAGCATGGCGGGAGTTGGGATTTGGAATGAGCAGCATGGGAGTTGGAATGAGCAGCATGGGAGTTGGAATGAGCAGCATGGGAGTTGGAATGAGCAGCAAGGGCGTTGGGAGTTGGAATGAGCAGCAAGGGCGTTGGGAGTTGGGAATGAGCAGCATGGGAGTTGGAATGAGCAGCATGGGAGTTGGAATGAGCAGCATGGGAGTTGGGATTTGGAATGAGCAGCAGCAGTTGGGAGTTGGAATGAGCAGCATGGGCGTTGGGATTTGGAATGAGCAGCATGGGAGTTGGAATGAGCAGCATGGGCGTTTGGGAGTTGGAATGAGCAGCAAGGGAGTTGGAACGAGCAGCATGGGAGTTGGAATCGAGCAGCATGGGCATTGGGATTTGGAATGAGCAGCATGGGAGTTGGAATGAGCAGCATGGGCGTTGGGAGTTGGAATGAGCAGCAAGGGAGTTGGAACGAGCAGCATGGGAGTTGGAATGAGCAGCAAAGGGAGTTGGAATGAGCAGCAAGGGCGTTGGGAGTTGGAATGAGCAGCAATGGGCGTTGGGAGTTGGAATGAGCAGCAAGGGAGTTGGAACGAGCAGCATGGGAGTTGGAATGAGCAGCATGGGAGTTGGATTGAGAATGCAGCAGCAATGGGAGTTGGAATGAGCAGCATGGGCGTTGGGATTTGGAATGAGCAGCATGGGAGTTGGAAGTTGGAATGAGCAGCATGGGCGTTGGGAGTTGGAATGAGCAGCAAGGGAGTTGGAACGAGCAGCATGGGAGTTGGAATGAGCAGCATGGGAGTTGGGATTTGGAATGAGCAGCATGGGAGAGTTGGAATGAGCAGCATGGGCGTTGGGAGTTGGAATGAGCAGCATGGGAGTTGGGATTTGGAATGAGCAGCATGGGAGTTGGGATTTGGAATGAGCAGCATGGGAGTTGGGATTTGGAATGAGCAGCATGGGAGTTGGGAGTTGGAATGAGCAGCATGGGCGTTGGGAGTTGGAATGAGCAGCATGGGAGTTGGGAGTTGGAATGAGCAGCATGGGAGTTGGGAGTTGGAATGAGCAGCATGGGAGTTGGGATTTGGAATGAGCAGCATAGGGAGTTGGGAGTTGGAATGAGCAGCATGGGCGTTGGGAGTTGGAACTGAGCAGCATGGGAGTTGGGATTTGGAATGAGCAGCATGGAGTGGGATTTGGAATGAGCAGCATGGGAGTTGGGAGTTGGAATGAGGCAGCATGGGAGTTGGGAGTTGGAATGAGCAGCAAGGGAGTTGGGAGTTGGGAATGAGCAGCATGGGCGTTGGGATTTGGAATGAGCAGCATGGGAAGTTGGAATGAGCAGCATGGGAGTTGGGAGTTGGAATGAGCAGCATGGGAGTTGGGATTTGGAATGAGCAGCAAGGGAGTTGGGAGTTGGAATGAGCAGCATGGGCGTTGGGAGTTGGAATGAGCAGCATGGGCGTTTGAATGAGCAGCATGGGAGTTGGAATGAGCAGCATGGGAGTTGGGAGTTGGAATGAGCAGCATGGGCGTTGGAATGAGCAGCATGGGAGTTGGAATGAGCAGCATGGGAGTTGGAATGAGCAGCATGGGCGTTGGGAGTTGGAATGAGCAGCATGGGAGTTGCCAATGAGCAGCATGGGAGTTGGGAGTTGGAATGAGCAGCATGGGAGTTGGAATGAGCAGCAAGGGAGTTGGACTATGAGTTGGAATGAGCAGCATGGGAGTTGGAATGAGCAGCAAGGGAGTTGTGAGTTGGAATGAGCAGCATGGGCGTTTGGGAGTTGGAATGAGCAGCATGGGAGTTGGAATGAGCAGCATGGGAGTTGGAATGAGCAGCAAGGGAGTTGTGAGTTGGAATGAGCAGCATGGGAGTTGGGATTTGGAATGAGCAGCATGGGGATGTTGGGAGTTGGAATGAGCAGCATGGGAGTTGGGAGTTGGAATGAGCAGCATGGGAGTTGGGATTTGGAATGAGCAGCATGGGAGTTGCGAGTTGGAATGAGCAGCATGGGAGTTGGAATGAGCAGCAAGGGAGTTGGGAGTTGGAATGAGCAGCATGGGAGTTGGGATTTGGAATGAGCAGCATGGGAGTTGGGATTTGGAATGAGCAGCATGGGAGTTGGAATGAGCAGCAAGGGAGTTGTGAGTTGGAATGAGCAGCATGGGAGTTGGGAGTTGGAATGAGCAGCATGGGAGTTGGGATTTGGAATGAGCAGCATGGGAGTTGGAATGAGCAGCATGGGAGTTGGGATTTGGAATGAGCAGCATGGGAGTTGGAATGAGCAGTATGGGAGCAATGCCAGTGTACGGCCCAGAAGGGGTCTAGGTCACTTCCCGCCTGCCATTTGCCCCCCGGTCACTTGCCCCCTGGTACTTTTGCCCCCCGGACACTTGCCCCCTCTCTCTCTGTGTGTGTGTGTGTGTGTGTGTGTGTGTGTGTGTGTGTGTGTGTGAGTGTGAGTGTGAGTGTGTGTGTGTGTGTGTGTGTCTATGTCTCTTTCTACCTGTCATTCTGTCTGTCTGTCTCTCTCTCTCACTCTCTCACTAAGAAACTCAAGAACATTCGAGTTTCTTACTTGCCCCCGAGTGTGTGTGTGTGTGTGTGCACACACAAGCATGCACGCACACACACATACACAACACACACATATGTACGCAAGTGCGCTCACAAACATACATGCACATGCACGCACGCACTACGCAAACACGCACACACACACACACACACATACTCGGGGGCAAGTAAGAGTGACAAAAGAGACGAGAGAGAGAGAGAGAGAGAGAAAGAGAGAGAGAGAGACAGAGACAGAGACAGAGAGAGACAGACAGACAGACCAGACGAGTGCGCTCACAGACATACATGTGTCGTGCCTAACTTGCAGAATTGCCTAGTCTGTAGATTAGGCAGCCACT
Organism: Phymorhynchus buccinoides; assembly: GCA_017654935.2. Classification (NCBI taxonomy): domain Eukaryota; kingdom Metazoa; phylum Mollusca; class Gastropoda; order Neogastropoda; family Raphitomidae; genus Phymorhynchus; species Phymorhynchus buccinoides. Next base: position 142,341 of record CM065712.1, on the reverse strand, counting down.
TTGCCTAGTTTGTGAACTAGGCACTCAGACTGCCTAACTTGTAAACTAACTTTTCAGATGTGCCTAATCTACAGACTAGGCAGCCTAATATGGTGAATAGGCAGCCTAGTGTGTTGACTAGGCAGCCTAGTGTGTTGACTAGGCACAGTGCGTAGTCTACAGACTAGGCAGCCTAATATGGTGAATAGGCAGCCTAGTGTGTTGACTAGGCAGCCTAGTGTGTTGACTAGGCAGCCTAGTGTGTTGAATAGGCAGCCTAGTGTGTTGACTAGGCAGCCTAGTGTGTTGACTAGGCAGCCTAGTGTGTTGACTAGGCACAGCCTAGTCTGTTGTGACTAGGCAGCCTAGTGTGTTGACTAGGCAGCCTAGTGTGTTGACTAGGCAGCCTAATATGGTGAATAGGCAGCCTAGTGTGTTGACTTGGCACAGTGCGTAGTCTACAGATTAGGCAGTGCTTGTTCTATTCTCCTACATAACTGCTCTATATTTTAACACCAAGAATGCAACAGTAATGTCATGAAAAGAAGTTTATTGACTTTTTTTTTACTCCATTGTCTGTATCTGCTGTGAAATAATAACCATATCCCATGGTACATTCACTAGAAACTATGAGAAATGGAATCTCCTGTATCCGAGTCATGCTGAACAGTGCTTCTATCCCATGGTACATTCACTAGAAACTATGAGAAATGGAATCTCCTGTATCCGAGTCATGCTGAACAGTGCTTCTATCCCATGGTACATTCACTAGAAACTATGAGAAATGGAATCTCCTGTATCCGAGTCATGCTGAACAGTGCTTCTATCCCATGGTACATTCACTAGAAACTACGAGAAATGGAATCTCCTGTATCCGAGTCATGCTGAACAGTGCTTCTATCCCATGGTACATTCACTAGAAACTATGAGAAATGGAATCTCCTGTATCCGAGTCATGCTGAACAGTGCTTCTATCCCATGGTACATTCACTAGAAACTACGAGAAATGGAATCTCCTGTATCCGAGTCATGCTGAACAGTGCTCCTATCTCATGGTACATTCATTAGAAACTACGAGAAATGGAATATCCTGTATCCGAGTCATGCTGAACAGTGCTCCTATCTCATGGTACATTCATTAGAAACTACGAGAAATGGAACCTCCTGTATCCGAGTCATGCTGAACAGTGCTCCTATCCCATGGCATAGTCAAATTGTTTCCCTCATTTGTCCAATTATTTCCCCTTACCTGTAAATATATTCAAGATGTCTCCTGTCTCAGCGTCGCATAGAATGGCACTTCTATCCCATGGCATAGTCATTTGTCCAATTATTCCCCCTTACCTGTAAATATATTCAAGATGTCTCCTGTCTCAGCGTCGCATAGAATGGCACTTCTATCCCATGGCATAGTCATTTGTCCAATTATTCCCCCTTACCTGTTAAGGGGGTATATTCAAGATGTCTCCTGTCTCAGCGTCGCATAGAATGGCACTTCTATCCCATGGCATAGTCATTTGTCCAATTATTCCCCCTTACCTGTAAATATATTCAAGATGTCTCCTGTCTCAGCGTCGCATAGAATGGCACTTCTATCCCATGGCATAGTCATTTGTCCAATTATTTCCCCTTACCTGTAAATATATTCAAGATGTCTCCTGTCTCAGCGTCGCATAGAATGGCACTTCTATCCCATGGCATAGTCATTTGTCCAATTATTCCCCCTTACCTGTTAATATATTCAAGATGTCTCCTGTCTCAGCGTCGCATAGAATGGCACTTCTATCCCATGGCATAGTCATTTGTCCAATTATTCCCCCTTACCTGTTAATATATTCAAGATGTCTCCTGTCTCAGCGTCGTGTAGAATGGCACTTCTATCCCACGATGCCGTGATGACCTTTGACCCCCCAGCCACCCAATCAGCCGCCACCACCACATCCGTGTGAGAGGTCAACTCTAATAGCGGCATGCGAACCACGTTTGATTCGCTGTTTTCACCTGCAATAACACATCAACAAATATAACAATACAATGTGTGAGAGGTCACGGCGTGCGAACCACATTTGATTCGCTGTTTTCACCTGTAATAACACATCAACAAATATAATTATAACAATACAATGTGTGAGAGGTCAACTCTAATAGCGGCGTGCAAACCACATTTGATTCGCTGTTTTCACCTGTAATAACACATCAACAAATATAACAATACAATGTGTGAGAGGTCAACTCTAATAGCGGCGTGCAAACCACGTTCGATTCGTTGTTTTCACCTGTAATAACACATCAACAAATAAATATAACAATACAATGTGTGAGAGGTCAACTCTAATAGCGGCGTGCAAACCACGTTTGATTCGCTGTTTTCACCTGTAATAACACATCAACAAATATAACAATACAATAATAATAATAACAGTACATTTATATAGCGCTTTACCTCAGATGAGCCCAAAGCGCTTTACAATCAATTATTCATCAACAGACAACAAAAAACAACATTCAAGAGTGACACCAACCAGCAACAGCGCATATATATGCAAAGCAACTCTCTCTCTCTCTCTAACACACACGCACACACACACGCACACGCGCACTAGCGACACAACACACACACACGCACACACGCACACACAAAACACACACACACACACACACACACACACACACACACACACACACATAAACACACACATTATTGACGCCAACTCGTTCATACCCCATTCGGTAAGTCACAGCAACTGAGCCGCATGGACTGACCACATACACCAACACGCACACACAAACACCCTCACACACAACGTACGCACGCAGACAGACACACAGACACGCACAGACACACACAACACACACATGCGTGCACACACAACCCACAAAACCAAAATACACACAAGCACACATTCATGCTCACACACACACACACACACAAACACACAACACACACACACACACACACACACACACACACACACACACACCACACACGCACACACACGCACCACAAAACACAGCACAAACCTCTTAAATCAATCTTCCCTCACGTGCACACAAACGATAGACAACTGATCAAATATTTAGGGCGCAGCAGGAAAAAAGATGGGTTTTAAGAGAGGTTTTGAATGAGGAGACTGAGTTGGAGTGTCGGAGAGGAGAAGGCAGAGAATTCCAAAGAGATGGTGCTTGACAAGAAAAAGAACGTTGGCCAGCAGATTTGAGACGGATGGAGGGAATGGAAAGGAGACGAGAATCAGAAGACGAACGTAGTTGGCGAGCTGGGACATAGAGATGAAGAAGATCAGAGAGATACTGGGGAGCTTGATCATTCAGTGACTTGAAGGCAAAGGAGGATAATTTTGTAGTCAATACGTGATTGAACTGGGAGCCAATGTAGGGAACGAAGAACCGGAGTGATGTGATCGTACCTAGGGGAGCGGAGAAATGAGACGAGCAGCATTATTCTGGACCCGTTGGAGCTTAGAGATGAGAATTGATGGACAGCCAGCAAGAAGTGAGTTACAGTAGTCAAGGCGAGACAGCAACAAAAAGCACATACTAGAGTCTTCAGGGCATCCTGAGAGAGGAAACGACGGATTGAACTAATTCCTTTCGAAGTTCTAGATAGCAAGCCTTGCAAACATTGGAAACATGCTGTTTGAAAGAAAGGGTTTGGTCCAAAGTAACACCTAGATTGCGGACGGATGCCGATAGCTTGATCTCAGTGCCATCAATGTCTACAGAACCTGGGAGAACCTGAGTTTTAATTGTGTGGGAGGTCAACTCTAATAGCGGCGTGCAAACCACGTTCGATTCGTTGTTTTCACCTGTAATAACACATCAACAAATATAACAATACAATGTGTGAGAGGTCAACTCTAATAGCGGCGTGCAAACCACGTTCGATTCGTTGTTTTCACCTGTAATAACACATCAACAAATATAACAATACAATGTGTGAGAGGTCAACTCTAATAGCGGCGTGCAAACCACCTTGCTAAAGGTGACTGCGCTCCTCCAAAATCTCAATCCCCACAACACAAAGCATGTGGTCCAAGTGGTCCATGTGGTCTGACTGTCATTTGTGGTCCAGATGGTATTACGCCACGCGTTCTGAAGGAATTAGCAGTGGAACTGGCGCCTGCACTGACTGTCATTTGTGGTCCAGATGGCATTATGCCACGCGTTCTGAAGGAATTAGCAGTGGAACTGGCGCCTGCACTGACTGTCATTTGTGGTCCAGATGGCATTATGCCACGCGTTCTGAAGGAATTAGCAGTGGAACTGGCGCCTGCACTGACTGTCATTTGTGGTCCAGATGGTATTACGCCACGCGTTCTGAAGGAATTAGCAGTGGAACTGGCGCCTGCACTGACTGTCATTTGTGGTCCAGATGGTATTACGCCACGCGTTCTGAAGGAATTAGCAGTGGAACTGGCGCCTGCATTGACTGTCATTTGTGGTCCAGATGGCATTATGCCACGCGTTCTCAAGGAATTAGCAGTGGAACTGGCGCCTGCACTGACTGTCATTTTCAAGTCATCTCTGGCCTCAGGCTCTGTGCCAGCTGATTGGAGATCTGCATTTGTCACACCAATTTTCAAGAAAGGGGAACAGTACGACCCGGCAAATTATCGACCAGTCTCCCTCACCAGCGTCGTGTGCAAGCTCCTAGAGCATATCATCGTCGGAGCAGTTATGAGGCACCTTGAAAAGCACCACATCCTGAACACCAGCATGGATTCAGGAAAGGGCGGTCCTGCGAAACCCAACTACTTGAGTTCATCGAGGAACTGACAGCCAATTCGGAGAGCAGCAAGCAGACGGATGTCCTTATCATGGACTTCTCAAAGGCGTTCGATAAGGTGAACCACAGCTTGCTGCTTCACAAGCTCCAACGCTACGGTGTCAGGAACTCCACCCACGCATGGATCGCCAGCTTTCTCAAGGATCGCTGCCAAGCTGTGCTGGTTGAGGGTACAATGTCGTCTTTTGTGAATGTAACATCAGGAGTTCCCCAAGGGTCAGTGCTAGGACCATGTTTGTTCCTAGCATATAGATTACATCAACGACCTTCCGGACAAGTTGACTGCAACCAAGAGGCTGTTTGCTGACGACACGGTGGCATACAGGATGGTCTCCTCCATTCAAGATCAGGACCAGCTGCCAGAAGACCTCCATCAACCAAGAGGCTGTTTGCTGACGACACGGCGGCATACAGGATGGTCTCCTCCATTCAAGATCAGGATCAGCTGCAAGAAGACCTCCATCGCCGCCCTAGCGATTTGGGAGAAGAGCTGGAACATGGAGTTTCATCCTGCCAAGTGCCAAACCCTGTGGCAACCATATGACTAATACCAACAATACTAATACTAATGAGGATGCTGCTGCTGCTGATGATGATGATGACGATGACAATGAAGATGATGATGACAGTGATGATAACAACGATGATGACAATACTGCTGCTGCTGATAATGATGATGATTGGTAATAATGATGATGATGATGATGATTGACGATGATGATGATGATGATGATGATGATGGTGATGATGATGATGGTGATGATGATGATGACAATGCTACTGCTGATGCTGATGCTGATGGTTATGATGATGATAATGATGACGATGATGATGATGATGGTCGATGATGATGATAATGATAATGATAATGATGGTAATAATGACAATGACAATGAAGATGATGACAGCAATGCTGCTGCTGCTGCTGCTGCCGATGATGATGATGATTATAATAATGATGATAATGATGATGATAATGATTATAATGATGATTATGATGATGATGCTGATGACGATAATGCTGATGATGATGATAATGACGATAATGATAATGATGACGATGACAATGCTGATGATAATGATGATATTGATGATGATGATGATGATAATGATGACGATGATGATGGTGATAATGATGATGATGGTGATGACAATGATGATAATGATGATGATGATAATAATGATGATGATGATGACGATAATGATGATGACGATGCTGATAATGATGATGATGATATTTTCTCTCACCATCAGTGCCCTCCTCTTTCTCAGAAGCATCAACATCATCCTCCCCAGATGAGTGAGACTTCTGGAAATCCCAAATCAAATCAATAGTGTGACATCAATCAGTATTTTAATCAAATCAATATTTTCTGGAAATCCCAAATCAAAGCAATAGTGTGACATCAGTATTTTAATCAAATCAATATTTACTAAAAATCCCAAATCAAATCAAATGTTTTACATCAAATCAGTATTTTAATCGAATCAATATTATTTTTTTCACTTCTCTCTTATTTATTTGGCTTAAATAATCTTTAATATGCCAACAACTCATACAATTCCCAATAAAGCAGAACAAATGGCAGCAACCAGCTGGAAGCTGATACTGCGCCTTCCACAATGTATCTGTGCATGGCGGTCAGCAAGGAAGGAGAACATACAACACATACCATTCCAACTAATACAGAACAAATGACAGCATCCAGCTGGAAGCTTATACTGCGCCTTCCACAATGTATCTGTGCATGGCGGTCAGCAAGGAAGGAGAACATACAACACATACCATTCCAACTAATACAGAAACAATGACAGCAACCAGCTGATACTGCGCCTTCCACAATGTATCTGTGCATGGCGGTCAGCAAGGAAGGAGAACATACAACACATACCATTCCAACTAATACAGAACAAATGACAGCAACCAGCTGGAAGCTTATACTGCGCCTTCCACAATGTATCTGTGCATGGCGGTCGGCAAGGAAGGAGAACATACAACACATACCATTCCAACTAATACAGAACAAATGGCAGCAACAAGCTGGAAGCTGATACTGCGCCTTCCACAATGTATCTGTGCATGGCGGTCGGCAAGGAAGGAGAACATACAACACATACCATTCCAACTAATACAGAACAAATGACAGCATCCAGCTGGAAGCTGATACTGCGCCTTCCACAATGTATCTGTGCATGGCGGTCAGCAAGGAAGGAGAACATACAACACATACCATTCCAACTAATACAGAACAAATGACAGCATCCAGCTGGAAGCTTATACTGCGCCTTCCACAATGTATCTGTGCATGGCGGTCAGCAAGGAAGGAGAACATACAACACATACCATTCCAACTAATACAGAACAAATGGCAGCAACCAGCTAGAAGCTTATACTGTGCCTTCCACAATGTATCTGTGCATGGCGGTCGGCAAGGAAACATAACATACAAAACATACTTAGAATTTATAAATAACAAAATCCATTGGTCAAAATTCACAGAAAAACAACGTAACAAAAATAGTTTGAAAAGTTAATTATAAACATTGTAGACAAAAGTAATTGAAATCAAAGGAAAAGATAACAGTAAAATATGGAAATCTCAAGAGAAAGGAAAACTGCAAAAATTTGAAAGAGATGATGGGGAATACATTGTAAACAATTAACTGAAAATCTTATGAAGCAACAAAACACAAAATTATTCAAAACGCAACACTGTTCATTTTCAAGCAAGCTTTCGTGTTTATTAAACACTTCTTCAGGCTGTGGTGTTTATTAAACACTTCCTCAGGCTGTGGTGTTTATTAAACACTTCCTCAGGCTGTGGTGTTTATTAAACACTTCCTCAGGCTGTGGTGTTTATGAAACACTTCCTCAGGCTGTGGTGTTTATGAAACACTTCCTCAGGCTGTGGTGTTTATTAAACACTTCCTCAGGCTGTGGTGTTTATTAAACACTTCCTCAGGCTGTCGTGTTTATTAAACACTTCCTCAGGCTGTGGTGTTTATGAAACACTTCCTCAGGCTGTGGTGTTTATGAAACACTTCCTCAGGCTGTGGTGTTTATTAAACACTTCCTCAGGCTGTGGTGTTTATGAAACACTTCCTCAGGCTGTGGTGTTTATGAAACACTTCCTCAGGCTGTGGTGTTTATTAAACACTTCCTCAGGCTGTGGTGTTTATTAAACACTTCCTCAGGCTTTGGTGTTTATTAAACACTTCCTCAGGCTGTGGTGTTTATTAAACACTTCCTCAGGCTGTGGTGTTTATTAAACACTTCCTCAGGCTGTGGTGACCAGTTGACTGCACTTTCTCAGGCTGTGGTGACCAGTTGACTGCACTTCCTCAGGCTGTGGTGTTTATGAAACACTTCCTCAGGCTGTGGTGTTTATGAAACACTTCCTCAGGCTGTGGTGACCAGTTGACTGCACTTCCTCAGGCTGTGGTGACCAGTTGACTGCACTTGCACAGGCTGTGGTGACCAGTTGACTGCACTTCCTCAGGCTGTGGTGACCAGTTGACTGCACTTGCACAGGCTGTGGTGACCAGTTGACTGCACTTACTCAGGCTGTGGTGACCAAGTGACTGCACTTGCACCTCAAGTATCAAACATTTATGGGCAGAAAAAGAAAACAAGGGGGGGGGGGGGGGGGGGCTCACAATCATTCCATTCCATTTTTGTGTAACTATTCACTCTGATCACAACTCACTCCTGTTTATGTACAAATAGAGGGGCCTATCACACTGACAAACATGAAGACTGCAAAGCAACAGAAAACAGAAAAAATTAAAAAGTGAAAATCAAAGGGCCTGCCAACTGAAAATGGTGAGTTCAGCTTAAAGTTCAAAACATCTATTTTATTTTTATATTAGTCACTTTCAATACCAATACTAATACCAGTACCAATACCAATACCAAGGCAGAGTAAGGCAGACTGCCTTTGAAAAGTTAACTATAAACATTGTAGACAAAAGTAATTGAAATCAAAGGAAAAGATAACAGTAAAATATGGAAATCTCATGAGAAAGGAAAACTGCAAAAATTTGAAAGAGATGATGGGGAATACATTGTAAACAATTAACTGAAAATCTTTACAGAAATGAAACTGATTATTTAGAACATTTTTTCTTCAACTGCCCACCAGTTAGAGCATTTTGGAAGCAACTTGAAAATTACATTCATGCTCAAATTGAATTCAGGTTGAATCTCACCATATTTGATGTGTTATTTGGAGTAAGCAGAATTAACATAGAAAATGATATTAAAAATACAGCTAACCATATAATTAATATTAGTTGGGAAAATGTGTATAAGTATTCAAAAGAAAACAAATGCAAATGTACAAATATTCTTAATTTTTGAACAGCAGATACAGAGCAGAATGTTACACTCAAAATAAGCCTATGTCATGACAGTAGCAATGATAGAGTTGATAACTATTTGATTAATTAAGAATTAATGCTTTTGATATTATATGCACCCACACACACACACGCACACAGACACACACGCGCACAGGCATGCGCACACGCACACACACATGCGAGCACACACAGGCACGCACGCACACACACATGTGCGCGCCACGCACACACACACAAATGGTATGTAGTGTATCAGTACACCAAACACTAAGTCACACAGAAACCCAGACACTTATGTATCAGACAATAACACTAAGTACTTCCCCCCAAAAAAAATGTCCATAATAGTTCATCACACAGACAAATGAACGAGAGTAGTGAGGGAAAGAAATAAAAAGGAAAAAAAAATGGGAACAAAAGATGTGCTGCCTCAAAAAAAAGAGACAAAAAGGTGGGGACAGTGGAGGGTAAAAAAACAACAACAACAAACTGAAAATCTTATATCAATATCAAAACAAGAGGCAAAGCCTGCAAGGCTCACGTCTGATTTTTATTACTATAGCAGGCATGGGAATTCTCATGACAATTCCCATGCCTGTATAGAGAGAATACTGTTATGTAGACACTTGTGCATCTGAAAACAGAATTATTTTTTATTTTACTGTGTAAAATAAAATTATTTCTATGCATTAAATTACCCCTACCCCTTTCTTTAAAATTTAATTATATGTATGTTTATATATGCGCATGTAACATAGTGGAGCCCTATTTTTATTTTTGGCAAAGTAACCTATTTGTACACACCTGAAGTCTTGTGTTTCTTTTTAAAGAGCGTTTTTGTATATCTAATGGAGAGTCTTCTTTCCAGTATGTATCTCCTACTCGGTACAACACAAGTTACGGTGATCTCTGCAACAAATGATTTTCTTTCTTTTGTTCCTTACCGATGTATCTGACTGCTTTGAACCCCCATGACTTGAAGGCTCACGTCAAAATCAAGTATCCTGCTAACTTTAACCCTCTAACATCTTATGTTTTTTGAGAAAACGACAACGTTAAAGTTTCAGTGGAGAGTGAGAGTCTTCTTTAGTTTGAAGAGTGTGACCGAGTCAAGGTTAAAGGTTGCACAACAGTAATCTCTGCAACAAATGATTATCTTTATTTTGTTCTTTATCAATGTATCTGACTGCTTTGATCGTCATGACTTGAAGGCTCACGTCAAAATCAAATATCCTGCTAACTTTAACCCTCTAACGCCTTATATGTTTAGAGAAAATGACAATGTTAAGGTTTGAGTTAAGGTTAAAGGTCGGGGCCACGGACGCAACACACACACACACACACACATCCGAACATGTACGATACTATAGACTCACTTTGTTTTAAAAAACGACGTGAGCCAATTATATCAATATTTTTACAATGCAATCGCAAAATGTAATGTGATAAATCATGTGGTTTTCAACCAATCCAATCAAACGGTTCTTCACCAAATCAATCATTGTTGTTGTTGGTTTATCGCAATACACAGCTGTCAGCAGTCTGCCTTGGTACTGGTACTGGTATTGGTAATAGTACTGGTATTGGCATTAATTCATTGTTGTTGTTTATCTACCAGCACCATAGCAATACACAGCTGTCATCAGTCTGCCTTACTCTGCCTTGGTACTGGTATTGGTACTGGTACTGGTATTGGTACTGGTACTGGTATTGGGTAATAGTACTGGTATTGGCATTAATTCATTGTTGTTTGTTTATCTACCAGCACCATAGCAATACACAGCTGTCATCAGTCTGCCTTACTCTGCCTTGGTACTGGTATTGGTACTGGTACTGGTACTGGCATTGGTACTGGTATTGGTATTGGTACTGGTATTAAAATTGGTACTGGTATTGGTACTGGTATTAAAATTGGTACTGGTATTGGTACTGGTATTAAAATTGGTACTGGTATTAATTCATTGCTGTTTATCTACCAGTACCATAGCAATACACAGCTGTCATCAGTCTGCCTTACTCTGCCCTGGTACTGATACTGGTATTGGTTTTGGTACTGGTATTGGTATTGGTACTGGTATTAGTATTGGTACTGGTACTGATATTAATTCATTGTTGCTGTTTATCTACCAGCCCCATAGCTATACACAGCTGTCATCAGTCTGCCTTACTCTGCCTTGGTACTGGTACTGATACAGGTATTATAATTGGTATTGGTATTAATTCATTGCTGTTAATTATCTACCAGCACCATAGCAATACACAGTTGTCGTCAGTCTGCCTTACTCTGCCTTGGTACTGGTACTGGTACAGGTATTGGTACTGGTACTGGTATTGGTACTGGTATTGGTACTGGTATTGGTACTGGAATTGGTATTGGTATTGGTATTGGTAATGGTATTGGTACTGGAATTGGTACTGGCATTGGTACTGGTATTGGTATTAGTATTGGTATTAGTATTGGTACTGATATTAATTCATTGTTGTTGTTTATCTACCAGCCCCATAGCAATACACAGCTGTGATCAGTCTGCCTTACTCTGCCTTGGTACTGGTATTGGTATTGGTACTGGTATTATAATTGGTATTGGTATTAATTCATTGTTGCTGGTTTATCTACCAGCACCATAACAATAATGGTGCACCTGACATTAACTCACCATTATCACCAGACACAGCGACAATAACTCACCATTATCACCAGACACAGAGACAATAACTCACCATTATCACCAGACACAGAGACAATAACTCACCATTATCACCGGACACAGATACAATAACTCACCATTATCACCAGACACAGAGACAATAACTCACCATTATCACCAGACACAGAGACAATAACTCACCATTATCACCAGACACAGAGACGTCCTGTACATGTATGGTAGAAGCACAACACTAACCGTAATGTACCAGTGACAATAACTCCATCAGCTGTAGTCAGAGAGAACTGGGCTCTCCACACATGGGCTGTGTTGTCCCCTGTATAACTATAGTTATAGTAATGTACTATAGTATTGTACTACTACTGACACTCACATCAGCTGCACTCAGAGAGGAGAACTGGGCTCTCCACACATGGGCTGTGTTGTCCCCTGTATAACTATAGTTATAGTAATGTACTATAGTATTGTACTACTACTGACACTCACATCAGCTGCACTCAGAGAGGAGAACTGGGCTCTCCACACATGGGCCGTGTTGTTCCCTGTATAACTATAGTTATAGTAATGTACTATAGTATTGTACTACTACTGACACTCACATCAGCTGCACTCAGAGAGGAGAACTGGGCTCTCCACACATGGGCTGTGTTGTTCCCTGTATAACTATAGTTATAGTAATGTACTATAGTATTGTACTACTACTGACACTCACATCAGCTGCACTCAGAGAGGAGAACTGGGCTCTCCACACATGGGCTGTGTTGTCCCCTGTATAACTATAGTTATAGTAATGTACTATAGTATTGTACTACTACTGACACTCACATCAGCTGCACTCAGAGAGGAGAACTGGGCTCTCCACACATGGGCTGTGTTGTCCCCTGTATAACTATAGTTATAGTAATGTACTATAGTATTGTACTACTACTGACACTCACATCAGCTGCACTCAGAGAGGAGAACTGGGCTCTCCACACATGGGCTGTGTTGTTCCCTGTATAACTATAGTTATAGTAATGTACTATAGTATTGTACTACTACTGACACTCACATCAGCTGCACTCAGAGAGGAGAACTGGGCTCTCCACACATGGGCTGTGTTGTTCCCTGTATAACTATAGTTATAGTAATGTACTATAGTATTGTACTACTACTGACACTCACATCAGCTGCACTCAGAGAGGAGAACTGGGCTCTCCACACATGGGCTGTGTTGTCCCCTGTATAACTATAGTTATAGTAATGTACTATAGTATTGTACTACTACTGACACTCACATCAGCTGCCCTCAAAGAGGAGAACTGGGGTCCTATTCATGGGGCGTACGTACGCGTGTACGTCTAACGTACGCGGCAACGTCTGCACTTTCCAGGGAAAGTTGCAATTCATGGGGCCTGACTGACCTAAAACCTTGGGCGTACGGGCGAACTAAAGGGCTGAAATTTAGTCAAGTGAATTCAGCATACTACGAGCTGTACGTCTGAACTACGGTCGAGATTGGAAGATGAAAAGGCGGCGATTTATTCGGTTTATTGCTAAAATGGATGTGTATGTTGGCATGAAAGTACATATCTGTGATAGGAAAAACTCGTGCAACACTTAAAAAGTTGTTTTTGAAGATGATTCATGCTACAGCATGACAACAACCAAGCCGTCAGTAGGCCTACGTTGAAAGCGTGCACCACAAAGTCTCGAGGGTTAGCTTGTGTGTGTGTGTGTGTGTGTGTGTGTGTGTGAATGCGTGCGTGTGTGTGTGTGTTGTGAGAGAGAGAGAGAGAGAGAGAGAGAGAGAGAGAGAGAGAGAGAGAGAGAGAGAGAGAGAGAGAGAGAGAGAGAGATCATTTGAACTTTTCATTATTTTGTTGGCTCGACATAATTCAGTTCCACTAGTCTATTATCACTCACACACCCTACACAAATTTGTTATTTAATTATTGGCCTAGGCCTACCACATCCTAAGATTGACGCATGAACTCAGATAGAGTGTGCAAACGATACTAACTAGGCCATAACTTATAAGCCTACTGCTAGGCAAAAGGCCTACATTCTTTCCAACACACACACAGTGAGTGACACACACACTGCCTCTCAACATTATAGGCCTAGCAGGCTCGCACACCGGCTGCTCTGAATCGCACGGAAGAAAGCCTAGCACATGCGCACATGTTAGCATCATCGGGGAATTCCAAAGTAGTTCCAACGTATGAAGTCTAAAGCTGATGTCTAACCTATGAATCGCGGGTACACTGCTCGGATAGTTCAGACGTGGATAGTTCAGACGTCGCGTCGAACGTCTGACGTTGTCAACGTAGCCGCTATGAATTACTCCCCTGGGCTCTCCACACATGGGCTGTGTTGTTCCCTGTATAACTATAGTTATAGTAATGTACTATAGTATTGTACTACTACTGACACTCACATCAGCTGCACTCAGAGAGGAGAACTGGGCTCTCCACACATGGGCCGTGTTGTTCCCTGTATAACTATAATTATAGTAATGTACTATAGTATTGTACTACTACTGACACTCACATCAGCTGCACTCAGAGAGGAGAACTGGGCTCTCCACACATGGGCTGTGTTGTTCCCTGTATAACTATAATTATAGTAATGTACTATAGTATTGTACTACTACTGACACTCACATCAGCTGCACTCAGAGAGGAGAACTGGGCTCTCCACACATGGGCTGTGTTGTTCCCTGTATAACTATAATTATAGTAATGTACTATAGTATTGTACTACTACTGACACTCACATCAGCTGCACTCAGAGAGGAGAACTGGGCTCTCCACACATGGGCTGTGTTGTTCCCTGTATAACTATAGTTATAGTAATGTACTATAGTATTGTACTACTACTGACACTCACATCAGCTGCACTCAGAGAGGAGAACTGGGCTCTCCACACATGGGCTGTGTTGTCCCCTGTATAACTATAGTTATAGTAATGTACTATAGTATTGTACTACTACTGACACTCACATCAGCTGCACTCAGAGAGGAGAACTGGGCTCTCCACACATGGGCTGTGTTGTTCCCTGTATAACTATAGTTATAGTAATGTACTATAGTATTGTACTACTACTGACACTCACATCAGCTGCACTCAGAGAGGAGAACTGGGCTCTCCACACATGGGCTGTGTTGTCCCCTGTATAACTATAGTTATAGTAATGTACTATAGTATTGTACTACTACTGACACTCACATCAGCTGCACTCAGAGAGGAGAACTGGGCTCTCCACACATGGGCTGTGTTGTCCCCTGTATAACTATAGTTATAGTAATGTACTATAGTATTGTACTACTACTGACACTCACATCAGCTGCACTCAGAGAGGAGAACTGGGCTCTCCACACATGGGCTGTGTTGTTCCCTGTATAACTATAGTTATAGTAATGTACTATAGTATTGTACTACTACTGACACTCACATCAGCTGCACTCAGAGAGGAGAACTGGGCTCTCCACACATGGGCCGTGTTGTTCCCTGTATAACTATAGTTATAGTAATGTACTATAGTATTGTACTACTACTGACACTCACATCAGCTGCACTCAGAGAGGAGAACTGGGCTCTCCACACATGGGCTGTGTTGTTCCCTGTATAACTATAGTTATAGTAATGTACTATAGTATTGTACTACTACTGACACTCACATCAGCTGCACTCAGAGAGGAGAACTGGGCTCTCCACACATGGGCTGTGTTGTCCCCTGTATAACTATAGTTATAGTAATGTACTATAGTATTGTACTACTACTGACACTCACATCAGCTGCACTCAGAGAGGAGAACTGGGCTCTCCACACATGGGCTGTGTTGTCCCCTGTATAACTATAGTTATAGTAATGTACTATAGTATTGTACTACTACTGACACTCACATCAGCTGCACTCAGAGAGGAGAACTGGGCTCTCCACACATGGGCCGTGTTGTCCCCTGAAGCAGTCAGCACTAAGTCCTGCACTGGGTGGAAACGGGCGGAGTTAACTGACCCCTCGTGACCTGCATACGTCAACAGACACGCCCCTGTTGCCATGGAGAACAGGCGTGCCTTGTGGTCTGAAAACATCGGCCAATCAGAAATGAGTCAATTGACCCCTCGTGACCTGCATACGTCAACAGACATGCCCCTGTTGCCATGGAGAACAGGCGCGTCTTATGGTCTGAAAACATCGGCCAATCAGAAATGGAATGCGTAAATTCAATGAAACAGATGTAACTTAATTCCACAAATGCCTTTTTAAAATAAGACATGCACATTCACTTTACATCCCCTTCTTTCCCAGTCACCTTACTGAAATGGGGCATCTGTGTTGAACAGAAATAAGACATGCACATTCACTTTACATCCCCTCCTTTCCCAGTCACCTTACTGAAATGGGGCATCTGTGTTGAACAGAAATAAGACATGCACATTCACTTTACATCCCCTCCTTTCCCAAAGTCACCTTACTGAAATGGGGCATCTGTGTTGAACAGAAATAAGACATGCACATTCACTTTACATCCCCTCCTTTCCCAAAGTCACCTTACTGAAATGGGGCATCTGTGTTGAACAGAAATAAGACATGCACATTCACTTTACATCCCCTCCTTTCCCAAAGTCACCTTACTGAAATGGGGCACCTGTGTTGAACAAACGCATAGACATGTCTACTAACCTCCCAAATTTAGAAAAGCAATACAGTGGTACCCCTCTAAATAAATAAGACCTTGAAAGTGCGGTGAAAAAAAAGTCTTATCTGAGGGGTGGTCTTATTAGAGGACCAAGCAACTTCCAAGTTGAAACTAGGTGATCGGTCATACTCCATAAGTTGGAACTCAGTGAATCAGAATGGTTTCACTTTACACAAAAAAAGTTGAAAAGCAGCTCCTTTCCGCTATCAGACTGATAAATCGGCGTTAGTGTGTGCACTACAACTCTCGCTGAATGCAAACAACTCACAAAATCCGATAAATGAAAGCAGCTGGCGCATTAGCGTTTGCCGTGATTTCGTATCTGCGGTGTGTGCGGCGCCATTTTGTCAGCTGAGTTGTATGCGCGGTAAAAGTTCTGTGTGTGCAAACTGTGACTAAAAATGAACTGCCAGAGCGTTACTTTGTCATGTTTTGTGTTGTGTTGTGTCGTTGTGCATAATCCAGTATTTAGTAGGTCCGTTATGGCGAAGATTAGGTCTGTACTGTTATGTGTAGTTTGTGTGTGAGTGCAACATGGGCCATCGAAGTTGCCATCAGACCCGTTGCCATGACTTTCGATCACGAGTTCGTCTGCTTTTCATCGAGAGATCGATTTGCACGAACTTGACTGCAAAAAGATAAGATTGCGGTCGCATCTCAACCCCTGAAATCGGGTCGTAAGTCGGAACTCAGGAAAAGTCGTATTTGCGGCATAGGATATATAGTGGAATGTGTTCGGGAAAAAAAAATCAGTCGTATGTGAGGAGAAGTCGCATTTGCGAGTGTCTTATTAGAGGGGTACCACTGTACATAAACATAACAAAATGTCCAGTACTCTCCCCTAATCACCTTATTCAAATGACAGATCAATAAACACAATATGTCTCCCTCCCCTAATCACCTTATTCAAATGAGAGATCAATAAACACAATATGTCTCCCCTAATCACCTTATTCACATGACAGATCAATAAACACAATATGTCTCCCCAAATCACCTTATTCACATGACAGATCAATAAACACAATATGTCTCCCCAAATCACCTTATTCAAATGACAGATCAATAAACACAATATGTCTCCCCAAATCACCTTATTCAAATGACAGATCAATAAACACAATAAGTCTCCCCAAATCACCTTATTCAAATGACAGATCAATAAACACAATATGTCTCCCTCCCCAAATCACCTTATTCAAATGACAGATCAATAAACACAATATGTCTCCCTCCCCAAATCACCTTATTCAAATGACAGATATGAATCAATAAACACAATATGTCTCCCCAAATCACCTTATTCAAATGACAGATCAATAAACACAATATGTCTCCCCAAATCACCTTATTCAAATGACAGATATACAGATCAATAAACACAATATGTCTCCCCAAATCACCTTATTCAAATGACAGATCAATAAACACAATATGTCTCCCCAAATCACCTTATTCACATGACAGATCAATAAACACAATATGTCTCCCCAAATCACCTTATTCACATGACAGATCAATAAACACAATATGTCTCCCTCCCCTAATCACCTTATTCAAATGACAGATATCAATAAACACAATATGTCTCCCCAAATCACCTTATTCAAATGACAGATCAATAAACACAATATGTCTCCCCAAATCACCTTATTCACATGACAGATCAATAAACACAATATGTCTCCCCAAATCACCTTATTCACATGACAGATCAATAAACACAATATGTCTCCCCTAATCACCTTATTCAAATGACAGATCAATAAACACAATATGTCTCCCTCCCCTAATCACCTTATTCAAATGACAGATATGAAGGCAATAAACACAATATGTCTCCCCAAATCACCTTATTCAAATGACAGATATGAAGGCAATAAACACAATATGTCTCCCTCCCCTAATCACCTTATTCAAATGACAGATACAGGCAATAAACACTATGTCTCCCCTCCCCAAATCACATTATTCAAATGACAGATCAATAAACACAATATGTCTCCCCTCCCCAAATCACTTATTCAAATGACAGATATACAGATCAATAAACACAATATGTCTCCCTCCCCTAATCACCTTATTCAAATGACAGATCAATAAACACAATATGTCTCCCCTCCCCAAATCACCTTATTCAAATGACAGATCAATAAACACAATATGTCTCCCTCCCCAAATCACCTTATTCAAATGACAGATCAATAAACACAATATGTCTCCCTCCCCAAATCACCTTATTCAAATGACAGATATGCAGGCAATAAACACATAAATCTGTCAACCATTCTCTTTAAATCCCCTCACTGAAAGGTTCTTCTTCTTCTTCTTCTTCTTCTTCTCGTCAATCGGCCACCTTCATCAGGTTGAAGATTTTGCCGATAATAAAAAAAAGAAAGAAAACAAAGGTCACAACAGAAATAGGAAAAAAGTAGACATAATGAATAAATAAATAAATAATAAATACATAAAAAGGGTGGGTGGGGTGGGAGGGGGGCTTACAAAGAAAGGTCTAACAGACTCCCTAGTCTGATGTGCCCAGCATTAGTGGAGCTGCCGGACAGGCGCAATGCTCTTCAGCCCCCAAGCAAGCTGGGGGCCTAGTCCGGCCCCAACCCAGCCTAATGCTGGGCCAGGCCCACAGTCGCCAGACCAGAGAAAACAAAAAGCAATGGAAAACAAAACAAAGCGGGTGGTGGAAGGGAGCATTCATGTTGAAGCAGATGTGGGGGGGGGGAGGGGAGGGGGAGGGGGTATGAGGGTTGTATGATCAGAGCAAGGAGCCGAGCCTGGCCCTGAAGAGGTCCAATGACTCAGCTTCCACTGTGTCCTGGGGGGGTGGATTCCACTCTGGTATTGTTCGAAGGAAGAATGACATTTGCCTGTACAGGGTACGGCAGGATGGAATGTCCTACGCTTTGGTGTTTGATCTCCTGTTGCCTCATCTTGTGCCGGATGGAACTGGCAAGTTAGTAGGCCGAGTTGATTTCGACTACGCCCAGTAGGTGTTTGTATCTGAGCATCTGCAGCCTTCTGTGTTTCCTCCTCTCTTCTAATGTCGGCCACTGCAATGATGTTCAGTTGGTGTTTGTAGAGCATCTGCAGCCTTCTGTGTTTCCTCCTCTCTTCTAATGTCGGCCACTGCAATGATATTCAGTTGGTGTTTGTAGAGCATCTGCAGCCTTCTGTGTTTCCTCCTCTCTTCTAATGTCGGCCACTGCAATGATGTTCAGTTGGTGTTTGTAGAGCATCTGCAGCCTTCTGTGTTTCCTCCTCTCTTCTAATGTCGGCCACTGCAATGATGTTCAGTTGGTGTTTGTAGAGCATCTGCACCCTTCTGTGTTTCCTCCTCTCTTCTAATGTCGGCCACTGCAATGATGTCCAGTTGGTGTTTGTAGAGCATCTGTAGCCTTCTGTGTTTCTTCTCTTTTCTAATGTTGGCCACTGCAATGATGTCCAGTTGTAGAGCATCTGCAGCCTTCTGCAAATGGTATCCATCATCTGGGCTGTTTAATGTCTTGCTGCAGGGCTGTTTAACCCTCTTGCATTCACATCGTAACACTACGGGAATTCTCCAATACCCCCCTATGTTTTCACAGCGTAAATGGCCGTGACCTTCAACCTGGTAGTTTTCCATCACGTGCAGACCCCGTGAAAGTGTGTAGAATGAACCAAAAAGTTGGTAGCATCCTTGGGACAGACCAATGAAACTGCTTCTAGTATTACGGGATAGTAACTCAAATCCATTCATAGACAAAGAGACAAAACTGCTTGCGTGTCAGTGTAGCAGTTGTAAATGAAAGCGTGGGTCTGAATTTGTCGTCTGCTGCAGCGCTACTGTGTGTGATTGTAAGGATTTCTCAGCATTTCGGACGATGAGTAAGATAGTATTATTGAAGAAATGGAAAAATATGACCATGAAGTTAGAAGAGGAGTCAGATGTGGCAATTCCGAAGTCAAGTCGTCAACACTGAGCCTGCATCGCTTGAAACAAAATGGCGGCCTCGGTACGGCATGGCATGCATTTCGATTTTATAACCAACTGGCCCATACATGCATTTCCAAACACTGCGGCCCCTCTCGATTATTTTTCTTTTTGTTTTACCCCACCCATTCTTCAAAACAGCAGCAGACAAAACAAACAGATGCACAACACACAAGCAAGTAAACAAAGGCCCACACTTGACCCACTTTGGAGGGTCACAGCAGACGACATGCCTAGGCCTACATGTTGATTGTGACGGGCATCAAGCGACAGTGACAGTCTGTCTTTGGCCTACATGTTGATTGTGATACCTAGGCATCAAGCCACAGTGACAGTCCGTCTTTGGCCTACATGTTGATTGTGATACCTAGGCATCAAGCCACAGTGACAGTCTGTCTTTGGCCTACATGTTGATTGTGATACCTAGGCATCAAGCCACAGTGACAGTCCGTCTTTGGCCTACATGTTGATTGTGATACCTAGGCATCAAGCCACAGTGACAGTCCGTCTTTGGCCTACATGTTGATTGTGATACCTAGGCATCAAGCGACAGCGACAGTCCGTCTTTGGCCTACATGTTGATTGTGATACCTAGGCATCAAGCGACAGCGACAGTCTGTCTTTGGCCTTACATGTTGATTGTGATACCTAGGCATCAAGCCACAGTGACAGTCCGTCTTTGGCCTACATGTTGATTGTGATACCTAGGCATCAAGCGACAGTGACAGTCCGTCTTTGGCCTACATGTTGATTGTGATACCTAGGCATCAAGCGACAGCGACAGTCCGTCTTTGGCCTACATGGCTGTGCTCTTATGTAAGCTAGCTTTCTATTATCGCAAGAATGAATGTTTTTTTTGTGACTACCATGACACAGTAGTAGAATGTGTGTAGGGTGGAGGGTAGGGGGTGGGGGTGGGGTATGCACACCTGTATGATGGGGTCACACTGTGACTTATCACTGTACAGCTCTGGTTGAGTGTGTGTGTGTGTATTTTATAAAGTGTATTACAGTGTGTGAAAGTGTATACAAACAATGTACAGTTGGGGTTTGAACTACATCCAAATAGGTTTTATTGGTGACAGTTGACAATTTTCTGTGTCACTCACTGTATTAGCAGTATGAACTGAAGCAACGGACAGAGAACAAGACTAGGTCAGGTAGGTTTCAGCTTTCATTTTCACCTACTAACGTGCATGCGTATGAATAAACTGCATGTCAGTGCGCTGTTTTACAACATTAACCATAATGTGACACATTTGGTGACATTTAGTTGACAATGACATGATCCTTCAGTCTGAGACACACAAAACATACTTCACACCCGAGAACAAAGCCTCATGACCACACATGCAAAATTTCATGGCTGTAGACATTTATTTCTAGCAATGGTGAAGCATAAACTACACTAACCCATTTTGGGCTACATCCGCCAAAAGAATATGAAATCTAGCAGAAGTTTGGTCTCAAACAATCCGAATATAAGAGGGTTAATGTCTTGCTGCAGGGCTGTTTAATGCCTTGCTGCAGGGCTGTTTAATGTCTTGCTGCAGGGCTGTTTAATGTCTTGCTGCAGGGCTGTTTACAGGGTTCGTACAGATCTGTGGACAAAACATTCCAGGACTTTTCCAGGACATTTCCAGGACCAGTTTATTAAATTTCAAGGACTCAATCTGGCATACCAGTCAATGCCGGTTTCGTTCCTGCCTGACCTCCGCCTGTGTTACTTGTACTTCTGGCCTTGACAATGGCTTTTTACAGCACTCTTACCCATGCTGGCGATGTCATACTGTGCAATTAGCTTTCAGTTTTGAACCATGTGTTGACGGAGCTAACCAGCTCTGATATTCTTTTTTGCAGCCAAACATCGTTGAAAATGCAGTCTCCTTTACCGGAGAATGGAAGTACGGTAAAGGGAAGTAACTTCAGCGGCAGACAACTCGCGCAAATGTCGTCTGCTATGATCGCGATATCGGTATGACCATGAAAGTTTTTGCTGTTTTTTCATTTGAATTTAGTTTTAACCTTCAATATTTTTTGTGGAGGACAGATTTTGACTTTGATAGATTGAGATTAAGGATGTGGTCAGACGATACTGAAAATTCCAGGACTTTTCCATGAGTTTTGGGGCCTTTGCTGTTTTTCAAGCACTTTTCAAGCCCTGGAAAAGGCCATGTCAATTTTCCAGTACTTTTCAAGGTTTCAAGGACCCTGTACGAACCCTGTGTTTAATGTCTTGCTGCAGGGCTGTTTAATGTCTTGCTGCAGGTGGTATCATCAGCAAACAGTCTTGTCTTGGATGCTATTCCCCCAGGTAAGTCATTGATGTAGATGAGGAAAAGGGTTGGTCCCAACACTGAGCCTTGGGGAATCCCTGACTCCACTGTGATTGGGGCTGACTTCTCTCCATCAACTACAACAGACTGTGTGCGGCCAGTAAGGAAGTTGCTGATTTTGCCAGTGAATTCCATATCTCTTTAGCTTATGGACAAGAATTCATTGATTGAGAAGGGAGCGATTCACCTTGTCGAAGGCTTTAGAAAAATCTGTTCACTGTCTGAGTGCAATAAAGACATGTTGAAAGCTACAGAGGTTCACAAGTACGCATGTTTTGAAAACAAGAATTGTCAATGACTAACATAAATAACGAGGTCTCACCGGCGGACGCCGTGGCGATGACCTGGGGGCAAGGTGAAGGTCGCGGTGCACTGACCTCCCACACTCCATCGCGGTGACCTCTGTACGCACGCACCAAGGAGTATGCTGTGTTGGGTGCACGAAAACTGGACACCAGTTTATTGGTAGAGGCTTTGTAGGTGGTCTTTATCTTCTGACCAACTGACAGCTGTGTGGACCCTGTAATACCAATATCAGCAGCAACATTAACAATATTAACAACAACATTAGTAATAATAATGATAGGTGTAGGTGGTCTTTATCTTCTGACCAACTGACAGCTGTGTGGACCCTGTAATACCAATATCAGCAGCAACATTAACAATATTAACAACAACATTAGTAATAATAATGATAGGTGTAGGTGGTCTTTATCTTCTGACCAACTGACAGCTGTGTGGACCCTGTAATACCAATATCAGCAGCAACATTAACAGCAATATTAACAACAACATTAGTAATAATAATGATAGGTGTAGGTGGTCCTTATCTTCTGACCAACTGACAGCTGAATGGACCATGTAATACCAATATCAGCAGCAACATTAACAGCAATATTAACAACAACATTAGTAATAATAATGATAGGTGTAGGTGGTCCTTATCTTCTGACCAACTGACAGCTGTGTGGACCATGTAATACCAATATCAGCAGCAACATTAACAGCAATATTAACAACAACATTAGTAATAATAATGATAGGTGTAGGTGGTCCTTATCTTCTGACCAACTGACAGCTGTGTGGACCATGTAATACCAATATCAGCAGCAACATTAACAGCAATATTAACAACAACATTAGTAATAATAATGATAGGTGTAGGTGGTCCTTATCTTCTGACCAACTGACAGCTGTGTGGACCATGTAATACCAATATCAGCAGCAACATTAACAGCAATATTAACAACAACATTAGTAATAATAATGATAGGTGTAGGTGGTCCTTATCTTCTGACCAACTGACAGCTGTGTGGACCCTATAATACCAATATCAGCAGCAACATTAACAGCAATATTAACAACAACATTAGTAATAATAATGATAGGTGTAGGTGGTCCTTATCTTCTGACCAACTGACAGCTGTGTGGACCCTATAATACCAATATCAGCAGCAACATTAACAGCAATATTAACAACAACATTAGTAATAATAATGATAGGTGTAGGTGGTCCTTATCTTCTGACCAACTGACAGCTGTGTGGACCATGTAATACCAATATCAGCAGCAACATTAACAGCAATATTAACAACAACATTAGTAATAATAATGATAGGTGTAGGTGGTCCTTATCTTCTGACCAACTGACAGCTGTGTGGACCCTATAATACCAATATCAGCAGCAACATTAACAGCAATATTAGTAATAACAATATTAACAGCAACATTAGTAATGACAATATTAACAGCAGTATTAGTAACAACAATATTAACAGCAACATTAGCAATATTAACAGCAATATTAGTAATAACAATATTAGCAGCAATATCAATAATAACAATATCAACAGCAACATTAGCAATATTAAAAGCTATATTAGTAATAACAATATTAACAGCAATATGAATAATAACAATATCAACAGTTTACTGGGGTAGTAATTTGTGAAACAAAACCAACTAGGAAATACCTCTCCCTCTCTCTCTGTGTGGTTATCCTTTCTTCTGAATTAACAAACTACAGGCGGTCATAAATGTACATGAGTTGCCTGTTGCGCGAGTGTTATTTCGAATGAAATAATAATACTGATTATTTATAGAGCCCTTTGCAGGGAGCTCAAAACACTGAACAAAGGCCTAAACACTAACAAACAGATAAACATACACATTAAAGACAAGATAAGAATAAAAGAATAATCAACATGAAGACAAGTACCAATGAATATAAACATTAAAAAGTAATAATTATAGCAATTAAGTCTCAATGTAGACAAATGAATGAGACTGTTAATACAGTACAAAATATATGTATTAATCTCTCTCCCCCTCTCACCCCTCACTCCCCCCCCACACACACACATACATGCACATGCGCACGCAATCACGAACACACACACACATACTGCAGGTCCATATCATCAAGGACTACGTAGATTAGAGGTGAGTAGTATGAGGTTTCAAAAAGATGAGTTTTCAGAGAAGTTTTGAAAGACTGGACAGAGGAAGAGTGGCGAACACTGCATGGCAGGGTTCATTCTTGCCACAGGACATCATAGGTCATTTGACCAGTTGGCAGAAAAATCAACAGGTCATTTTCCCAAAACAATAGGTCACAGATTTACCACGGTACATACCATATTACCATGTTCATGAAGGTTAGCAAACATATGAGGCCTTTCCCCATGGTTGAAGGTTTTCATCAGATTTTTTTCTTTCTCTTCTCCTCACCCTCCCCCTCCTCTCTCTCTCTCTCTCTCTCGTCTCTCTCTCTCTCTCTCTCTGCTCTCTCACACACACACACACACACACACAGAGTGTAAAATGTACCTTGCCATTTCATAGTTTATATGTAAAAAATAAAGTCAAAAGAAACTAATATTCCTGCTCACAATTTAACCCTATGATTGCTTTTTAAAAATGTAATCTCATTCTCATTCATAGTGTTTATGCACAGTGAACACACAGGCAAACACATGTGCATAACCCCTGGAATAGGCTTGACTACAGAGAGAGAGAGAGAGAGAGCTTGGTAAATTTAGCGTTCATCTTTGTTTCATCCATCCAACCCCTTTTTCCTTTATGTTAACCCCATAGACTTTGTGGTGCTAGGATTGGTTGGGAGGGGAGGGTGTAGTTTGGGAGGGAGGGTGTAGTTGGGAGGGAGGGTGTAGTTGGGAGGGAGGGTGTAGTTGGGAGGGAGGGTGTAGTTGGGAGGGAGGATTGGTTGGGAGGGAGGGTGTAGTTGGGAGGGAGGGTGTGGTTGGGAGGGAGGGTGTAGTTGGGAGGGAGGATTGGTTGGGAGGGAGGGTGTAGTTGGGAGGGAGGGTGTAGTTGGGAGGGAGGGTGTAGTTGGGAGGGAGGGTGTGGTTGGGAGGGAGGGTGTAGTTGGGAGGGAGGGTGTAGTTGGGAGGGAGGGTGTAGTTGGGAGGGAGGGTGTGGTTGGGAGGGAGGGTGTAGTTGGGAGGGAGGGTGTATGTTGGGAGGGAGGGTGTAGTTGGGAGGGAGGGTGTAGTTGGGACGGGAGGGTGTGGTTGGGAGGGAGGGTGGTAGTTGGGAGGGAGGGTGTAGTTTGGGAGGGAGGGTGGAGTTGGGAGGTGGGGTGTAGTTGGGAGGGAGGGTGTAGTTGGGAGGGAGGGTGTAGTTGGGAGGGAGGGTGTAGTTGGGAGGGAGGGTGTGGTTGGGAGGGAGGGTGTAGTTGGGAGGGAGGGTGTAGTTGGGAGGGAGGGTGTAGTTGGGAGGGAGGGTGTAGTTGGGAGGGAGGGTGTAGTTGGGAGGGAGGGTGTAGTTGGGAGGGAGGATTGGTTGGGAGGGAGGGTGTAGTTGGGAGGGAGGGTGTGGTTGGGAGGGAGGGTGTAGTTGGGAGACTTTCAGTGATCATCATCACTCTCTTCTATCTAGCTAGTTAGGCCCGTTCTTGTCCCCATCCCCATCCATCTCATTCACTTGGCTTTGTATATGTTTATATTATATATGTGAGAGTGGTGAATAAATGTTTGTGTTGTAAATGTACTTTGCTTGGACTGGTGTGCGGGTGGGGCGTGCTCGTGGTTCAGTGTTCCTCCAAAAGAACCTGTGCGCTTTCGGGATTGATTCCTTGTGATCAATCCGGTGAGCGTGACATATTATGAGCTTATGTTTTTGAGATGATGCCATTCACATCTCTAAAAGAACGGCTTGATGCTGCTGCTTTTTCCTCTGTCGAACTTGTAGGCTCTGTTGACTCAGACTCAATGTTGGCTGAAGTGCAACTTGTTTAGAGTACAAACATACAGTGAAACAAGCAAACTGATCTGCATACTAATTATTATTGAAGACATGTTAGTATGAAAGCAATAATCTCCCCCCCCCCAAAAAAAAAAGAAGTTTGAAATACTACATATTCATTTTATATGAACTTAAAAGGGTAAAAATATAATTTTGTTTCCTAATTAATTCAGTAAATTTATATAAATTGACTCCAACATCGACCCATCAGTGTGTCTCGGCAATGCCACTTGAAAGAAAAATCTAAATGTCGGACCTCCGTTCGACGATAGCACCTCCGCTTTGTGCTCATAAAAGAAGTACATGAGCTCCATTTTACATGCACCAAATTTGGTACACTTGTAGAAAATGGATTGATTTTAATGTTCCATTAATTTTAAAAAAATTCTATTTACCGTTCAGATTTGGTCAACGAAGAAATCTGACCAAAAAACATGAAGCGCTTTCAGATGTAAACAAAGATCGTTTTTCTGGAATGACCGGACATGTGTCTGCTTTAGAAAGGAAAACCCCGGATGGTCAGAAACAAGACTGACAACCAGGAAAATCAAAGCAAACAGACTGACCGCTGTGGTACGAAGCGAAATCGGGTTCGGAGTTTTGATGTGGAAAAGTTGGGGTGGCTTGACCTAATTCCAACGATCCTATAAGTTGCAGACGATGTCTGAGCGAGTCCGAAACTAGCAAACATATTCTTCTGCCCCTTTCCTACTCGTGGCTTCTTTTTGGGGAGGCATGGCTGGTTTTAAGCACGAATTGTTGTCAAAAGGCCGAGAAACGAACGTTTCGTGATCTTGTTTAGCACTAGGCCTAGAAGGCTAGGCTAGGTCACGCTGGAACTTTATTTGGTCTTCAATAAGTTGGATCGGAAAAGCTTTACTGAATGTGCAATGCCGCCATTTCCTTGTTTCGCCAGATACAACTTTTTAGTTATGTTTATGGTCCGAGGCCGCGGCAGAACTCAAGCTTATTATATCACAAGTACACTACGTCACAAGTAACTAAATCACAATTTATTCCCTGGTCCAACTTCGCTGTACGAGTCCAAACAAAACCTGGCTCTTCAATTTCAAACAAAGAAATCTTTAGATTCCCGCTTCAGATGAGTTGGAGACGAACAAGATATAACCAAGATAGGTAAGAAAACCGCATTGTTCAAACTACCGGTACAGTAGTCAACAAAAGCGTATTGTTCAAACTACCGGTACACCGTACAGTAGTCAACAAAACCGTATTGTTCAAACTACCGGCACAGTAGTCAACAAAACCGCATTGTTCAAACTACCGGCACAGTAGTCAACAAAACCGCATTGTTCAAACTACCGGTACAGTAGTCAACAAAAGCGTATTGTTCAAACTACCGGTACAGTAGTCAACAAAAGCGTATTGTTCAAACTACCGGTACAGTAGTCAACAAAAGCGTATTGTTCAAACTACCGGTACAGTAGTCAACAAAAGCGTATTGTTCAAACTACCGGTACAGTAGTCAACAAAACCGTATTGTTCAAACTACCGGCACAGTAGTCAACAAAACCGCATTGTTCAAACTACCGGTACAGTAGTCAACAAAACCGCATTGTTCAAACTACCGGCACAGTAGTCAACAAAACTGCATTGTTCAAACTACCGGTACAGTAGTCAACAAAAGCGTATTGTTCAAACTACCGGTACAGTAGTCAACAAAACGGGGCCCCGTATTGTTCAAACTACCGGTACAGTAGTCAACAAAAGCGTATTGTTCAAACTACCGGCACAGTAGTCAACAAAAGCGTATTGTTCAAACTACCGGTACAGTAGTCAACAAAACCGTATTGTTCAAACTACCGGCACAGTAGTCAACAAAACCACATTGTTCAAACTACCGGCACAGTAGTCAACAAAACCGCATTGTTCAAACTACCGGTACAGTAGTCAACAAAACCGCATTGTTCAAACTACCGGCACAGTAGTCAACAAAACCGCATTGTTCAAACTACCGGTACAGTAGTCAACAAAACCGTATTGTTCAAACTACCGGCACAGTAGTCAACAAAACCGCATTGTTCAAACTACCGGTACAGTAGTCAACAAAACCGCATTGTTCAAACTACCGGCACAGTAGTCAACAAAACCACATTGTTCAAACTACCGGCACAGTAGTCAACAAAACGCGCATTGTTCAAACTACCGGTACAGTAGTCAACAAAACCGCATTAGTCAACAAAACCGCATTGTTCAAACTACCGGTACCGGTACCGGTCCCGCTTCAGATGAGTTGGAAACGAACAAGATATAACCAAGATAGGTAAGAAAACCGCATTGTTCAAACTACCGGTACAGTAGTCAACAAAAGCGTATTGTTCAAACTACCGGTACAGTAGTCAACAAAAGCGTATTGTTCAAACTACCGGTACAGTAGTCAACAAAAGCGTATTGTTCAAACTACCGGTACAGTAGTCAACAAAACGCGTATTGTTCAAACTACCGGTACAGTAGTCAACAAAAGCGTATTGTTCAAACTACCGGTACAGTAGTCAACAAAAGCGTATTGTTCAAACTACCGGTACAGTAGTCAACAAAACCACATTGTTCAAACTACCGGCACAGTAGTCAACAAAACCACATTGTTCAAACTACCGGCACAGTAGTCAACAAAACCGCATTGTTCAAACTACCGGCACAGTAGTCAACAAAACCGCATTGTTCAAACTACCGGCACAGTAGTCAACAAAACCACATTGTTCAAACTACCGGCACAGTAGTCAACAAAACCACATTGTTCAAACTACCGGTACAGTAGTCAACAAAACCGCATTGTTCAAACTACCGGCACAGTAGTCAACAAAACTGCATTGTTCAAACTACCGGTACAGTAGTCAACAAAAGCGTATTGTTCAAACTACCGGTACAGTAGTCAACAAAACCGTATTGTTCAAACTACCGGCACAGTAGTCAACAAAACCGCATTGTTCAAACTACCGGTACAGTAGTCAACAAAACCGCATTGTTCAAACTACCGGCACAGTAGTCAACAAAACCACATTGTTCAAACTACCGGCACAGTAGTCAACAAAACCACATTGTTCAAACTACCGGCACAGTAGTCAACAAAACCACATTGTTCAAACTACCGGTACAGTAGTCAACAAAACCGTATTGTTCAAACTACCGGCACAGTAGTCAACAAAACCGCATTGTTTATTTCAAACTACCTCTACCCGTTAACCGTGTAGTCAAGCAAAACCACCGGGGGGACGCGGGGGGAAGAAAATTTTCAAAAGCTAGATCTATCAGAAAGAAGAGGGGGCAAATGACCAAGGGGGAGGGGGGGGGGGACAAAGGAGAAGGTCAAAGGATACGTGAGGGGGGATAAAAGGGAAACTAACGCAAAGGGGGGGACAACGAAAAGGGAAAAAAAGGGAGGGGGACAAGGGAAAGGGGGGGGAGAAATACGCCAAAGGGGAAGTAAGAGTGCTTAGAAAATGCAATGTTTTTGTGAAACGTACCTATGATAAACAGTAGTGTTTGGATTTATATACTTAAAAAATGAAAAACACATTACCATTGATGTAATGGCCTAGAGGCGTGTTTTTTTATTTTAATTTCTCTTAACAATAAAAGACTAGCCGGTGCAGAAGTACTCACATGAACAATTCAAATATACCATCTCCTGATTTTTGATACTGAGGGGACAATCAGTCGGTGGGGACTCTTATATAAGTTTACGCCAAGGATTGTTATCCTAGATGACTTTGACAATACATACTGTACCCTCAGGCCGCAGAGGTCAATTCAAATACTTACCGCTTTATTGCTACTTCCTTTAAATTGTGTCACCCGGACCGGTAGATATGATACAATAAGAAACATTGAAAAAAACAATGAATATGAACTGGTAATGCGGTTTATTGTTTTTGAACTATTGTATTTGTTCATTATCATTTGTTGATTTCAGTAGCTCCGAGTATTGTAGTAACTTAAGGCGCAGAATGTCAATGCTTCCATTTTACACTGGTACTGCAGCTAATAGAGGGAGTGTTGGAAACAATTAACATAAAATTAAGGTTTATATTGTTCAAACTACCGGTACAGTAGTCAACAAAACCGTATTGTTCAAACTACCGGCACAGTAGTCAACAAAACTGCATTGTTCAAACTACCGGTACAGTAGTCAACAAAACCACATTGTTCAAACTACCGGTACAGTAGTCAACAAAACCACATTGTTCAAACTACCGGCACAGTAGTCAACAAAACCACATTGTTCAAACTACCGGCACAGTAGTCAACAAAACCACATTGTTCAAACTACCGGCACAGTAGTCAACAAAAGCGTATTTTTTGCTGGGAGCCGATTTGAAATGATTCATCTACTATAATCATACTGCACCAACACTCAAAACAATTACATACATACTTATTAGCTGGAAAAAAACTAAAGCGTAGTAACAAAGAGAAAACAACTCTTGTGACCGTGGAGTTATGCCCCCTTTAACACTTCCGATCGCGTATTTCCGCTTCCTTCCCCAATCATTCTATTATTTACCGTGCTTCACGGCTGATGAGAAACCTAATTTGTCCCACCCAACTTCACTTTCCAGTGCCTTTTGGTGAGTTTGTTCCAGTTCATTAATTTTCTTTAGCACCAGCTCTCTCCTATTTTCAACTTAGCTAGTCCTTGTGTTCATTTTCTTCTTCTTTTAGAAGTTTTGAATTGTTGAATCGACTCTGTTCATTTTTGGCCTTGCCGGTTCTCAAACCGGTCTGGTCGCCATCTTGAATTATTTTTGTCTGCTTTTTTTTAGAATTTAATTCTGCTACTTCATTTTTTCTGTTGGTTTGCTCAAGTAGGCAACTCTTTTTTATTCTTTTTATTCTTTTTAGCGAAGATTTTTGCTAAAATGTTTGGTGTCCGTCATGTCAGTTAATTTAAGAGACACCCCTTCGGGTGACTCTCAAGTTTCGGATTCTCAAAAGCAGTCTTCGGAACTTGTTCGCGACATTACCGGGCGTTTTGTTTTGCCTTCGGCTTCCTCCTCTTCTAAGTCGGACAAAAAATCGTAGTCTAGGAAGTCTTCAAAGTGACGTCTTCCAAAAGCTTCAAGAAGTCTTCAACTCACCTCTCTTGGCCTTGGGGCCAAAATCGGCGATGTCTTCAGGGTCATGTGACCCTTTCTCCTCTACCCACAATGCAGCTCACCTTTCTTGGGGCCAGAATCGGTGGTGTCTTCGGGGTCATCTGACCCTTTCTCCTCTACCCACAATGCAGCTCACCTCTCTTGGGGCCAGAATCGGTGGTGTCTTCGTTTTTTGTGGGTCATGTGACCCTTTCTCCTCTCCCCACAATACACCTCACATCTTGGTCTTGGGGCCAAAATCAGCGGTGTTTTCGGGGTCATGTGACCCTTTCTCCTCCACCCACAATGCAGCTCACCTCTCTTGGGGCCAGAATCGGTGGTATCTTCGGGGTCATGTGACCCTTTCTCCTCCACCCACAATGCAGCTCACCTCTCTTGGTCTTGGGGACAAAATCGGCAGTGTCTTATGGCTGGCTACCTGACCATAACTCAAAAAAAACCGCCACCTTCCGTCGCCCCATGTGGCTGCTTTTTCCTGACCAGCGCTGTCCACACGCTCCTTGCACTATAAATAGCAACAGAGATGTATGAATATGCATGTAGGTACTTATAGCAGATATGTTTCAGTATTCATAAGGTCTTGCCGACTAATAAACTAGATCACAGAGATGATAGAATAATGCATGTAAGGTACTTATAGCATATAACTATGGTTTCAGTATTCATAAGGTGTCACTAGTGCGATAAATAGAAACACATGGATTAAAAGCGTGCTGGTTATTGTTTTCAGGGCTGTCTGTTTCTGCCTTGCTATCTGACAATGTCAATAGGATCAGGGCTGTTTGTTTCTCCCTTGCTATCTGACAATGTGAATAGGCTGTGAATAGAATCAGGGCTGTCTGTTTCTGCCTTGCCATCTGACAATGTCAATATGATGTGAATAGGATCAGGGCTGTCTGTTTCTGCCTTGCTATCTGACAATGTGAATATGATGTGAATAGGATCAGGGCTGTCTGTTTCTCCCTTGCTATCTGACAATGTGAATATGATGTGAATAGGATCAGGGCTGTCTGTTTCTGCCTTGCCATCTGACAATGTCAATATGATGTGAATAGGATCAGGGCTGTCTGTTTCTCCCTTGCTATCTGACAATGTGAATATGATGTGAATAGGATCAGGGCTGTCTGTTTCTGCATTGCTGCCTGACAATTCTTCCTGCTCATAATTTGGTTATCCGTGTGAATAGTGTCGGGTTTTGGTTGTTGGTTTCTGCCTTGCTATCTGACAATGTGAATATGATGTGAATAGGATCAGGGCTGTCTGTTTCTCCCTTGCTATCTGACAATGTGAATATGATGTGAATAGGATCAGGGCTGTCTGTTTCTGCCTTGCTATCTGACAATGTGAATATGATGTGAATAGGATCAGGGCTGTCTGTTTCTGCCTTGCCATCTGACAATGTCAATATGATGTGAATAGGATCAGGGCTGTCTGTTTCTGCCTTGCCATCTGACAATGTCAATATGATGTCAATAGGATCAGGGCTGTCTGTTTCTCCCTTGCCATCTGACAATGTCAATATGATGTCAATAGGATCAGGGCTGTCTGTTTCTCCCTTGCTATCTGACAATGTGAATATGATGTCAATAGGATCAGGGCTGTCTGTTTCTCCCTTGCTATCTGACAATGTGAATATGATGTCAATAGGATCAGGGCTGTCTGTTTCTCCCTTGCTATCTGACAATGTGAATATGATGTCAATAGGATCAGGGCTGTCTGTTTCTCCCTTGCTATCTGACAATGTGAATATGATGTGAATAGGATCAGGGCTGTCTGTTTCTCCCTTGCTATCTGACAATGTGAATATGATGTGAATAGGATCAGGGCTGTCTGTTTCTGCCTTGCTATCTGACAATGTGAATAGGCTGTGAATAGAATCAGGGCTGTCTGTTTCTGCCTTGCTATCTGACAATGTGAATAGGCTGTGAATAGAATAGGCAGTGAATAGAATCAGGGTCTGTTCGTTTGCCTTGCATCTGGCATGTCAATATGATAACGTTTGAACGGTGGGACCTAGGAGGTTCAAATTTTGCATGCAGATAGGTATTTAGAATATCTAGGTCCCAGGTTTGAAAATGAAAGTCATTAGACAAAGGTCAAGGTTACTGGAGCTGAAAATGATGATGCATATGCTTTTTCTAGCTGTCAAAGTGGCAAGATACAGTTGAGATCCTCGCTGGCTAAAATGAGGGGGGTAAATTGTTTGACTTTTGCTGTAGGGGAGTTTGTTCCTTGCACGGACACGGACACCAAACATACTGCATGCGCGTGAAGCAGTTCACGCTCAGTACTGCCATGCGGCTGGTTGATTAAGCATGTTCACGCTCCAGCTACTGCCATGCGGCTGGTTGTCTAGATGTCACGCTCTATTACTGCCATGCGGCGTTGAATCTAGCATGTTCACCGCTCCAGTACTGCCAGCGGCTGGTCATCTAGCATGTTCCACGCTCTAGTACTGCCATGCGGTGGGTGATCTAGCATGTTCACGCTTGAGTATGCC
>CM065712.1:101893-107138 GCA_017654935.2 Phymorhynchus buccinoides | reverse complement strand
GTATATGTGTAGATGCTCTACGTACGTATGATGCCCTACGTATAGATGCCCTACGTATGTGTGTAGATGCTCTACGTATATGTGTAGATGCCCTACGTATATGTGTAGATGCTCTACGTATGTGTGTAGATGCCCTACGTATATGTGTAGATGCCCTACGTATGTGTGTAGATGCCCTACGTATATGTGTAGATGCTCTACGTATGTGTGTAGATGCCCTACGTATGTGTGTAGATGCCCTACGTATGCTGTAGATGCTCTACGTACGTATATGTGTAAATGCTCTATGTATATGTGTAGATGCCCTACGTATATGTGTAGATGCTCTACATATGTGTGTTCCACCTGCTCGCGCTTACCCCGAGCCCTTGGCGAGACCAGAGCTGCGACTGTCTTGTGGGGAGGATTCTTCTTCTTCATTCCGCCACTTGGAAGTTTGGTCAGTAGCTGCATAAAATTGGTATTAATCCCGTTAAAACTCGTACAACAACGCGCGCGTAACAATGTAAAGTAGCTAGTTATAGGTTTGCTAACATGTGTATTTGTGTACGTTTTCTTTGGTTCATTTTCTTATTATTTTCTTGATTTTTCTGTTGTGCCTGTTGTGCCTGTTGTGCGTGTTGTGCCTGTTGTGCCTGTTGTGCCAGTTGTGCCTGTTGTGCCTGTTGTGCCTGTGTGCCTGTTGTGCCAGTTGTGCCTGTTGTGCGTGTTGTGCCTGCGTGTTGTGCGTTTTGTGCCAGTTGTGCCTGCGTGTTGTGCCTGTTGTGCCAGTTGTGCCAATTGTGCCTGTTGTGCCAGTTGTGCCTTGTTGTGCGTGTTGTGCCTGCGTGTTGTGCGTTTTGTGCCAGTTGTGCCTGTTGTGCGTGTTGTGCCTGTTGTGCCAGTTGTGTCAGTTGTGTCAGTTGTGCCTGTTGTGCGTGTTGTGCGTGTTGTGCGCGTTGTGCCTGTTGTGCGTGTTGTGCCTGTTGTGCCAGTTGCGCGTGTTGTGCGTGTTGTGGCTGTTGTTTCTGTTGTGCCTGTTGTTCCTACGTGTTGTGCCTGTTGTGCGTGTTGTGCCTGTTGTTCCTGCGTGTTGTGCCTGTTGTTCCTGCGTGTTGTGCCTGTTGTGCGTGTTGTGTGTGCGTGTTGTGCCTGCTGTGCGTGTTGTGCGTGTTGTGCGTGTTGTGCCTGTTGTGCCTGTTGTGCGTGTTGTGTGTGCGTGTTGTGCCTGCTGTGCCTGCTGTGCGTGTTGTGCGTGTTGTGCCTGTTGTGCCTGTTGTGCCTGTTGTGCCTGTTGTGCCTGTTGTGCCTGTTGTGTGTGCGTGTTGTGCCTGCTGTGCCTGCTGTGCCTGTTGTGCCTGCTGTGCCTGTTGTGCCTAAATAAGAACTCGGTCTCTTTGTGGCAACTGATAATTTATTCAGTCAAACAATGACCACGGTCTGAAACATAGGAAACAGAAAAGAACAATATTCATTATCATCTATCTCCCCCAAGTCTTTTGGGCTTTTGAAAGTAGGCACACTGGCGAAAGATCATAAAGACTGACAAAAGAAATCAAAACGAATGCACAAAAGTCTTCGCAATGAAACAAATGAAACGTCAACTAGATCAAGCAAGTCTGCAATGAAACAAACGAAACGTCAACCCGATCATGTAAGTCCCCATGGGAACCACTGAAAAACAAGGGGAACTCAAAAAGAAAATCTGGAAAGAGATGCAGCCCAACCATCAACCAGCCAAAGTCTACTCAGTTATTCCAGAACATAGTCTGAGAGATAAGCCGGTGTGCGGGTGGAACGTCCTGAATGTCTCACGACTCTGGGGCCAGTGGGGCACCTGGGGGCGGTGGCTCTCACAGGACTGCCTTGGGTTGGGCCGATGCGGCTTCTGCCGGGAGTTGGGATAGTAGGGGTAGGTGGGGGGTGCCCAGTGGGTGTCTGGGGTGTGGGGTTAGGAGCTGCACGTGCGAAGGGTGGCAGTGTCTGGGTGGCTGGTGTTGACTGGGTATCTGGCGGCGGGCTTGGTGCAGCAGCAGTGCGGGGCGGGGACAGGAGAGTGACTTTGTCTGCTGGGGTAGAAAGTCTCAGGAGGGTGGTGGCGTGGGGCTGTGGCTTTGGAGTAGGAGGGTCCATGGTCTTCTCGTGGGTATCGTGAGAACGAGAAGTGGGCATGTATACCATGTCTCTTGTGATGGTGTGTGTGGGAGGAGGATCAATCACAGGGACATACTTCCGAAGGAATTTTCTGTTACGGATTGTGACCCTGCCTGAGCCATCAACCTTCACAACATACTGGTCAAATTGCCGGACCTCTATAACAACTCCAGTTGTATCCCACTTTAGTGGGTGAGGACCAGTTTGATTCTGGATGCGGACATGGTCCGCAACTGCGAGGGGTGCTAGTCGTCTGGTGTGTTCTGACCAGCGTTCCCAGTCTCTCATGTGCCGATTTCGCAGAGCCATTTCTCTGGAGGCCAGTACTTCCCGCCATGTGTTGTGGGGCTGGTATTTACCAGGGTGAATGGGGATAAAGTCACGTACGGGGTGACCAAAGATGCACATGGCTGTGGAGAGTTTCGTGTCTCGGTCAGGTGTGTTCCTGTATTGCAGCATAGCTCGTTGGAAAGCATCAGTGTCTAGCCCACCGTTGATTCCTGTGTTGTCCATGATCAGCCGTTTTACCGTCTTGACACCGACTTCCGCTCGGCAGTTGCTGTGTGGGAATGCCACGGAGGACAGGCGATGGTGTACACCCCAATTAGGAATTGGCGCGTTGTTGAGGATGTGAATTCTGGGCCGCCATCAGATGCTAGTTCCTCAGGTATTCCGTATGTCACGAACGTGCGAAGTAGGCATGTCACGAGGCCACTGGCACCGTCTTGTGATTTTTCAACAATGGGCCAGTTGGAGTAGCGATCGACAACTACGAGGTAGTTGGTTCCCTTGTAGTGGAAGAAGTCGGCACAGAGGTATTGGAAGGGGTATTCAGGAGTAGTTAGAGCTGTAGGTGGGGCACTGGGGTTGGATGGAGCGTTTCGGTTGCATTGTAGACATGAAGCCCGAAAAGCATGAATAGCAGGGGTGATGCCGGGCCAGAATACTGACGATTCGGCCCTGGAGGTCATGGAGGTAACCCCTTGATGTGCGGAGTGCAGTGCAGCCAGGATTTCTGGGCGAAGCGAAGGGGGGATGACTACACGGTCTTTGCAGAGGATGACTCCGTCTATGGTGTAGAGGTCATCACGGAATTGGAAGAACTCACGAAGGGCTTGGGGGAGGTCATTTCGGTGGTCTGGGAAACCCGTGTCAATGAGTTATGATAGCTTGTGCATATCCATGTCACTGGAAGTGGCCATCCTGACTCGGTCCCATGTCACAGCTTGGAGGGGGGAGGAGTGGAGCGAGAACGCAGAGCATAAGGGGAGAGTCTCGTCAACATACTCCTCGTCTGGTGCTGGGGTGCGGATACCATGGAGAGAGGTTGAGGAAAGTCGAGGAAGGGCTTGGATTGACGCGATGTCATCGACAAGAATCATTTTCTCAGGATCTCCACTAGGGTGACGGGAAATGCTGTCAGCTGCACGATGCCTGATGCCTGGTATGTGGACCATTCGAAATTTGTAACGAAGAGTCTTTTCTTTCAAGTTCCTGAGTCTGGGGTTTGGTATGTCCTCGAGTGAGCGGTCTCCAAAGAGCTTCAGGAAGGGCTTTTGGTCGACAGCAATGGTCAGGTCTGTGCAACCAAGAACAAAGTACCTGGCTTTGTTGAGAGCGTCTGCAACAGCTAGGGCTTCTCCTTCTACTGGTGCATACCGTGACTCTGCTGCATGAGTCACTTTCCAGCCAGTTTTGCAGCAAAAAGGTTCTCTTCCGGGACAAGAACAGTGTTTTTGGAGCAACCAGAAGCCGATGCCCGTCTTCGACCAGTCTGTGGCAAGGCACGTGGGGCGTTGCACGTCAAAGATCTGAACACATTGTTTCATTGATGATGACAGTTTTTGACTCTTCAAAGAGTTTGTTGAGGTGTCCGTCCCATCGGAAAAGTACTCCTTGTTTCAGTAGCTCACGGAAGGGGAGCATCTTGTCAGCCATGCTGAAGGCGTAGGAAACTTGGTTGACAAGACCAAACCATGAGCGGATGTCAGTGTGATTTTTGGGGGTGGGGAAGTCACGAATGGCTTGGGAGTGTTGCTGGCTTGGTCGCACATTGTCAAGAGTGATTTCAAAGCCAGCAAAGTCTACTGTGTCTTGGCCAAAGACGAACTTGTCAGGATTGAGGGTGATTCCATGGCGACCACAGACGTCAAGCCATTGGACTGTCTGAAAGAAGCTGTCTTCCAGGGTGTCAGCCCAAAGTAAGGCATCATCAACGCATTTGGTTTTGTTTGGGATGTCGGCGACGATTTCGTCATACCGCCTGGTGTAGCCGTCACCCGAAGCAATGTATCCCTGAGGGGTTGTTTTGTAGCGGTACCTGCCCCAAGGTGTAATGAAGGTGGTGAGGTGGCGATCTTCTTCTCTGATTGGAACGCTATGGTAGCCATTCCACGCACCGAGGACGGTTTTCTTCTGGCCTTGAGGTACAGATCTCGCTTGATGGAAGGGAGAGGGAGTGTGGTGAGTTTCTCTGGTTGCGTGATTGTTCAGGGGCTGGAAGTCAACCGTACGGCGTGGTTTACCATTTTTCTTTGCACAGACAACCATTCTGTGGCACCACGTGACAGGCTCACCAACAGGCACCGGTTCCAGGACGCCAAGTCGAACATCTTGATCCAGTCCGGCCTTCACTTCTTGCTGCCAGTGGAGTTGAACTGGGATAGGTGTGTGAAGAGCTACGGGCTGTGCGTTTGGGTCAATCATGAGATTGGTGGGCCTTCCATGAGTGGTAGGGGCTGTTGGTCACACGTATTGAACGTGCTGGACTTGTAGTAGTCCAGGAGGTACTGTTGCAGTTTCTCTCGATTCTCCTCTGTGGCTGGGAATGGCAGCCGCGTTGGTGGAGGAGGGGGTTTCTGGCGGCGGGGGCAGTCACAAGGGTTGGTGTGCAGTGCAGCGCAGTGTTGTGAGATGCCACCAACGGTGGGGAAGTCCTTGGGAATTATGTGCAGGCTCACACAGGCTTCCCTACTTAGGAATAGTTTATCAGAGCAGTCAGTAATGTAGGTCATCTGCCTGGTTTCAAGAACTTGGTCACTGAGGCCTTTGGCTGACATGTGCAGGACTGTTGCACCGAGTATGTTAATTGTCTTATTGTCAGCGGCATGCA
>CM065712.1:49393-96893 GCA_017654935.2 Phymorhynchus buccinoides | reverse complement strand
ATCAACCCCAAACACACAAGATCGCAACATCAACATGAGCATGGCAGAAAACAACATGTCGGACATACTTCGACGTAACACCTCCCGACTTGTGGAGACCTTGAGCAGCATTGAGCTTTATTCTAGATGCACCAAATTTGGTGTACTTGTAGAAAAATAATTAAATGTAACTAAGCATTTGTTTTAAAAAAGCAAGTAGTTGCTGTTCAGAAATGATAAACGAATGAATTGGACCCAAATATTGGATCGCTTGTCTCTCGCGATCGGCCTGTCGCGTGCACATTTGTCGCTCGTGCAAATCTGTCGCTCGCTACTATGAGAGTGTGTATTTGCGACATTCACAAATTTCACTTTTTTCGTACTTGAACCATTTACCTAACCCTAACCCTAACCCTAACCCTATCCCTAACCCACGGAAAAAGTGAAATTTGTGGTTCATGCTCAATGTCGCAAAATGCCGCAAATACAGACTCTCATAGGTAGCGAGCTGCAGATTTGCACGAGCGACAGATTTACACGCTACACGGCCATCTTCGCGTAAAAAAAGATCGTTCCCGAATGACCGGGTAGGTGTCTGCTTCCCGAAAGAAAGAAACTCGGATGGTCAGCGCCAAGAATAACCACCAATAAAAGCAAGCAAAGGAAGTGACCGTTTGGCACACGGCCAAAATCAGGGTTCGGATTTTGAACTGGAAAAATCGCTGCGGCTTGACCTAATTCGGTCGTTCCTAACTAAGATTGTGGGGTTGGTACTTGATCATGATAATACTTAATAATACTATTATTAATAGTAATACTGATAAAAACCAGTCAGTAGTCATGAACATAGTGAGATCTTCTTCTTCTACTTCTGTGGTGGTGTCCCAACTTCTTTTTATAGAAGTAATTTCACACATTTCGGTGGGTGGATCTGGATCTGGATTAATACGTCGCAGACGCCACTTCTGACGATAAACGCGACAGGTGATCAAAGGAAAAGAAGCAGAAGAGGAAAAAAAAAAGACAACAGTCGGCGAATACACACACACTGACACAGTTAGCTGTATCGTCTAAAGCCCTGCCTCTCCCCCCACCCCCCAGTCATGTCTCAGGGGGTGTCCCGAGGCATCGGCCATGGGCCGTTGACCTATTGACATAGATTTTGACTGGACGTGTTTCCTCCTGACCAGACATTTGTCCAATTGAAATTCAATGCTAGCGGTCTTTGATACGCGTAACTCGCGGACAGTGGAACCTACATTTTTACAGATCAACTTTCGATCGCAAAGAAGTCCATAGCAACATCCTTTTTTATGGAATACACACATT
This sequence comes from Phymorhynchus buccinoides, assembly GCA_017654935.2. NCBI lineage: Eukaryota > Metazoa > Mollusca > Gastropoda > Neogastropoda > Raphitomidae > Phymorhynchus > Phymorhynchus buccinoides. Next base: position 95,585 of record CM065712.1, on the reverse strand, counting down.
CCAGGCAGTTTTCCACTTACTCAGCTGGGCCTAACTGAAAGTAGGCTAAGGCCATTGGTTTTTGCCAGAAATGTTTACAAGGGGAACAACTCTCTGTCTTTAGTGATCTGCAGGCGTTTTGTTTAGACTGCTGTTCATTATTCAAAGCTACACTCGCTTTCTGCCATTTCCAGAACACCTTGCCATCATATCTGTCAGACAAACTCGTCACCTACCAACCATCCTGCACTCTCCGCTCTTGCAGTAGCAGCGAACATCTTCTGAAGGTTCCCCGCATGAAACTCAGTCTTTGGGCTACCGCTCTTTCAGTTATCAGGTACAGGTCTATCATCTGGAATTCTCTCCATCTCCACCTCCGATCTTCAAAAACTCTGTCTGCCTTCAAGAAGGACAAAGGCAGGCAGGAAGGACGAAGGCAGGAAGGAAGGACAAAGGAAGGAAGGAAGGACGAAGGCAGGAAGGAAGGACGAAGGCAGGAAGGACGAAGGAAGGAAGGAAGGACGAAGGCAGGAAGGAAGGAAGGAAGGACGAAGGCAGGAAGGAAGGACGAAGGCAGGCAGGAAGGACGAAGGCAGGAAGGAAGGACGAAGGCAGGCAGGAAGGAAGGACGAAGGCAGGCAGGAAGGAAGGACGAAGGCAGGAAGGAAGGACGAAGGCAGGAAGGAAGGACGAAGGAAGGAAGGACGAAGGCAGGCAGGAAAGACGAAGGCAGGCAGGAAAGACGAAGGCAGGAAGGAAGACGAAGGCAGGAAGGAAGGACGAAGGCAGGAACTGAGGAAGAAAGGACGAAGGCAGGCAGGAAGGAAGGAAGGCAGGCAGGAAGGAAGAAAGGAAAGAAGGAGGGACAGACTTTTTCAAAGAATCAAGCCAGGCCTGTGTATCATGCACAGACATCGCTGGCCAATGGAGAGTGGCCGGTCAGCCAACCCAGCGGGTCAATACAGAGATGACATGGACAGTGAGGGGACATTACCCACTGCTGTGAGGTGAGTGCAAAGAGGAGGAGGAGGAGGGGGGTCAATACAGAGACGACATGGACAGTGAGGGGACATTACCCACTGCTGTGAGGTGAGTGGAGAGAGGAGGAGGAGGAGGAGGGGGGTCAATACAGAGACGACATGGACAGTGAGGGGACATTACCCAGTGCTGTGAGGTGAGTGGAAAGAGGAGGAGGAGGAGGAGGAGGGGGGTCAATACAGAGATGATATGGACAGTGAGGGGACATTACCCAGTGCTGTGAGGTGAGTGGAAAGAGGAGGAGGAGGAGGAGGGGGGGGGCCAACCCAGCAGGTCAATACAGAGATGATATGGACAGTGAGGGGACATTACCCACTGCTGTGAGGTGAGTGGAAAGAGGAGGAGGAGGAGGAGGAGGGGGGTCAATACAGAGATGATATGGACAGTGAGGGGACATTACCCAGTGCTGTGAGGTGAGTGGAAAGAGGAGGAGGAGGAGGAGGAGGGGGGTCAATACAGAGATGATATGGACAGTGAGGGGACATTACCCAGTGCTGTGAGGTGAGTGCAAAGAGGAGGAGGAGGAGGAGGAGGGGGAGTCAATACAGAGATGATATGGACAGTGAGGGGGTCAATACAGAGATGATATGGACAGTGAGGGGACATTACCCACTGCTGTGAGGTGAGTGCAAAGAGGAGGAGGTGGGGGGGGGGGGTGTCAGCCAACCCAGCAGGTCAATACAGAGACGACATGGACAGTGAGGGGACATTACCCACTGCTGTGAGGTGAGTGGAGAGAGGAGGAGGGGGAGGAGGAGGAGGGGGGAGTGGTTAGGGTTAGGGTTTAGTCTATGTGTGTTTTCAGGGAAAGGCTGTATGATGTGTTTGTTCATAAAACAGTTGTCGTTTTCCTGCAGTAAATGAAGTTAATGTGTCTGTGTGTGCATTGAGCGGCTGTATGGTCTGTTTGTTCATAAAACAGTTGTTGTTTTCCTGCAGTAAATGAAGTTAATGTGTCTGTGTGTGCATTGAGCGGCTGTATGGTCTGTTTGTTCATAAAACAGTTGTCGTTTTCCTGCAGTAAATGAAGTTAACAGTGTCTGTGTGTGTTTTCAGGGAAAGGCTGTATGATCTGTTTGCTCAGATTGAGAAGGAATTTGAAACCTTGTATGCCTCCAATGTAGCTTGTGAGTAATGATTGTACTCTCTGTGTGTGTGTGTGTGTGTGTGTGTGTGCGCGCATGCTTGTGTGCGTGTGTCTGTGTGTGTGTGTGTCACTCTGTGTGTGCATACTCATATGGCAGTGCCATAGCCGATGAGGTTTATCCGAGGCGTGGTTACTGCTGCACATATCTGTATTAAAAAAAAAAGATCGGGACTTTACTGGATAAGCACTGCCTCCGGGTATTGCCTCCAGTATTGTTCCCACCATCTTTATATTTACAAATGCCCCACATGGCCGAAAGGCCGAAGAGGGTGTAAAACCCTATTTTCACTGTATGTGTGCGCGTGTGCTCGTGATGTGTGTGTGTCTGTGTATATGCATGCTCATGTGCTTGTGTGTGTGCATATGTGTGTGTGTGTGTGTGTGTGTGTGTGTTACACAGTTTGATTTATGTTTGTGTTGTCACATGAATAACAAGACCTAGAGCACAATGCTGACATAAATGCTGACTATTGTGTATAACATATAAATTATCATCTTTTGTGGAACACTGAATATGTTTGTTCATTCATGTGTTTTATTCATAGGAAGAGAGACTGTAGAGAGTGTGTTTTATTCATAGGAAGAGAGAGTGTAGAGAGTGTAGATAGTGTGTTTTATTCATAGGAAGAGAGAATGTAGATAGTGTGTTTTATTCATAGGAAGAGAGAGTGTAGAGAGTGTGTTTTATTCATAGGAAGAGAGAATGTAGAGAATGTAGAGAGTGTGTTTTATTCATAGGAAGAGAGAGTGTAGAGAATGTAGAGAGTGTGTTTTATTCATAGGAAGAGAGAGTGTAGAGAGTGTGTTTTATTTATAGGAAGAGAGAATGTAGAGAGTGTAGAGAGTGTGTTTTATTCATAGGAAGAGAGAATGTAGAGAGTGTGTTTTATTCATAGGAAGAGAGAATGTAGAGAGTGTGTTTTATTCATAGGAAGAGAGAATGTAGAGAGTGTGTTTAATTCATAGGAAGAGAGAATGTAGAGAGTGTGTTTTATTCATAGGAAGAGATAATGTAGAGAGTGTAGAGAGTGTGTTTTATTCATAGGAAGAGAGAGTGTAGAGAGTGTGTTTTATTCATAGGAAGAGAGAATGTAGAGAGTGTAGAGAGTGTGTTTTATTCATAGGAAGAGATAATGTAGAGAGTGTAGAGAGTGTGTTTTATTCATAGGAAGAGAGAATGTAGAGAGTGTAGAGAGTATGTTTTATTCATAGGAAGAGAGTGTGTTTTATTCATAGGAAGAGAGAATGTAGAGAGTGTGTTTTATTCATAGGAAGAGAGAATGTAGAGAGTGTGTTTTATTCATAGGAAGAGATAATGTAGAGAGTGTAGAGATTGTAATTATTCATAGGAAGAGAGAATGTAGAGAATGTAGAGAATGTAGATAATGTAGAGAGTGTAGAGAGTGTGTTTTATTCATAGGAAGAGAGACTGTAGAGAGTGTGTTTTATTCATAGGAAGAGAGAGTGTAGAGAGTGTGTTTTATTCATAGGAAGAAAGAGTGTAGAGAATGTAGAGAGTGTTTTATTCATAGGAAGAGATAATGTAGAGAGTGTAGAGAGTGTGTTTTATTCATAGGAAGAGATAATGTAGAGAGTGTAGAGAGTGTGTTTTATTCATAGGAAGAGATAATGTAGAGAGTGTAGACAGTGTGGTTTATTCATAGGAAGAGAGAGTGTAGAGAGTGTGTTTTATTCATAGGAAGAGAGAATGTAGAGAGTGTAGAGAGTGTGTTTTATTCATAGGAAGAGATAATGTAGAGAGTGTAGAGAGTGTGTTTTATTCATAGGAAGAGAGTGTGTTTTATTCATAGGAAGAGAGAATGTAGAGAGTGTGTTTTATTCATAGGAAGAGAGAATGTAGAGAGTGTGTTTTATTCATAGGAAGAGATAATGTAGAGAGTGTAGAGAGTGTGTTTTATTCATAGGAAGAGATAATGTAGAGAGTGTAGAGATTGTAATTATTCATAGGAAGAGAGAATGTAGATAATGTAGAGAATGTAGATAATGTAGAGAGTGTAGAGAGTGTGTTTTATTCATAGGAAGAGAGACTGTAGAGAGTGTGTTTTATTCATAGGAAGAGAGAGTGTAGAGAGTGTGTTTTATTCATAGGAAGAGAGAATGTAGAGAATGTAGAGAGTGTGTTTTATTCATAGGAAGAGAGAGTGTAGAGAGTGTGTTTTATTCATAGGAAGAGATAATGTAGAGAGTGTAGACAGTGTGTTTTATTCATAGGAAGAAAGAGTGTAGAGAATGTAGAGAGTGTTTTATTCATAGGAAGAGAGAATGTATAGAATGTGTTTTATTCATAGGAAGAGAGAATGTAGAGAATGTAGAGAGTGTGGTTTATTCATAGGAAGAGATAATGTAGAGAGTGTAGAGAGTGTGGTTTATTCATAGGAAGAGAGAATGTAGAGAGTGTGTTTTATTCATAGGAAGAGAGAATGTAGAGAGTGTTTTATTCATAGGAAGAGAGAGTGTAGAGAATGTAGAGAGTGTGTTTTATTCATAGGAAGAGAGAATGTAGAGAGTGTGTTTTATTCATAGAGAGTACTAGAGCGTGAACATGCTAGATCAGCCAGCCGCATGGCAGTACTAGAGCATGAACATGCTAGATCAACCAGCCGCATGGCAGTACTAGAGCGTGAACATGCTAGATCAACCAGCCGCATGGCAGTACTAGAGCGTGAACATGCTAGATCAACCAGCCGCATGGCAGTACTAGAGCATGAACATGCTAGATCAACCAGCCGCATGGCAGTACTAGAGCGTGAACATGCTAGATCAACCAGCCGCATGGCAGTACTAGAGCGTGAACATGCTAGATCAACCAGCCGCATGGCAGTACTAGAGCGTGAACATGCTAGATCAACCAGCCGCATGGCAGTACTAGAGCGTGAACATGCTAGATCAACCAGCCGCATGGCAGTACTGGAGCGTGAACATGCTAGATCAACCAGCCGCATGGCAGTACTAGAGCGTGAACATGCTAGATCAACCAGCCGCATGGCAGTACTGGAGCGTGAACATGCTAGATCAACCAGCCGCATGGCAGTACTGGAGCGTGAACATGCTCACCGCATGCAGTATGTTTGGGTCCAGTGACCGTGCAGGAACAAACTCCCCTAAAGCAAAAGTCAAACAATTTACACCCGCATTTTAGCCAGCGAGGATCTCAACTGTAGCTTGCACACTATTGACAGCTAGAGAAAAGCATATGCAGCATCATTTTCAGCTCCAGTAACCTTGACCTTTGTCTAATGACTTTCATTTTCAAACTGGACCTAGATATTCTAAATACCTATCTGCATGCAAAGTTTGAGCCTCTTTCTTCTTAGATCCCTCTCTTCAAACGTTATCATATTGACATTGCCAGATAGCAAGGCAGAAACAGACAGCCCTGATTCTATTCACAGCCTATTCACATTGTCAGATAGCAAGGGAGAAACAGACAGCCCTGATCCTATTCACATCATATTCACATTGTCAGATAGCAAGGCAGAAACAGACAGCCCTGATTCTATTCACAGCCTATTCACATTGTCAGATAGCAAGGGAGAAACAGACAGCCCTGATCCTATTGACATCATATTCACATTGTCAGATAGCAAGGCAGAAACAGACAGCCCTGATTCTATTCACAGCCTATTCACATTGTCAGATAGCAAGGGAGAAACAGACAGCCCTGATCCTATTGACATCATATTCACATTGTCAGATAGCAAGGCAGAAACAGACAGCCCTGATCCTATTCACATCATATTCACATTGTCAGATAGCAAGGCAGAAACAGACAGCCCTGATTCTATTCACAGCCTATTCACATTGTCAGATAGCAAGGGAGAAACAGACAGCCCTGATCCTATTGACATCATATTCACATTGTCAGATAGCAAGGCAGAAACAGACAGCCCTGATCCTATTCACATCATATTCACATTGTCAGATAGCAAGGCAGAAACAGACAGCCCTGATTCTATTCACAGCCTATTCACATTGTCAGATAGCAAGGGAGAAACAGACAGCCCTGATCCTATTGACATCATATTCACATTGTCAGATAGCAAGGCAGAAACAGACAGCCCTGATCCTATTCACATCATATTCACATTGTCAGATAGCAAGGCAGAAACAGACAGCCCTGATCCTATTCACATCATATTCACATTGTCAGATAGCAAGGCAGAAACAGACAGCCCTGATCCTATTCACATCATATTCACATTGTCAGATAGCAAGGCAGAAACAGACAGCCCTGATCCTATTCACATCATATTCACATTGTCAGATAGCAAGGCAGAAACAGACAGCCCTGATCCTATTCACATCATATTCACATTGTCAGATAGCAAGGCAGAAACAGACAGCCCTGATCCTATTCACATCATATTCACATTGTCAGATAGCAAGGCAGAAACAGACAGCCCTGATCCTATTCACATCATATTCACATTGTCAGATAGCAAGGCAGAAACAGACAGCCCTGATCCTATTCACATCATATTCACATTGTCAGATAGCAAGGCAGAAACAGACAGCCCTGATCCTATTCACATCATATTCACATTGTCAGATAGCAAGGCAGAAACAGACAGCCCTGATCCTATTCACATCATATTGACATTGTCAGATGGCAAGGCAGAAACAGACAGCCCTGATCCTATTCACATCATATTCACATTGTCAGATAGCAAGGCAGAAACAGACAGCCCTGATCCTATTCACATCATATTCACATTGTCAGATAGCAAGGCAGAAACAGACAGCCCTGATCCTATTCACATCATATTGACATTGTCAGATGGCAAGGCAGAAACAGACAGCCCTGATCCTATTCACATCATATTCACATTGTCAGATAGCAAGGGAGAAACAAACAGCCCTGATCCTATTGACATTGTCAGATAGCAAGGCAGAAACAGACAGCCCTGAAAACAATAACCAGCTTTTCTGTGTTTCTATTTATAGCACAGGACCTTATGAATACTGAAACATATTATATGCTATAAGTACCTACATGCATATTCATCATCTCTGTTTCTATTTATAGTGCAGGACCTTATGAATACTGAAACATATATGCTATAAGTACCTACATGCATATTCATCATCTCTGTTTCTATTTATAGTGCAGGAGCGTGTGGACGCGCTGTCAGAACGCCTGGAGACAGGAAGTGGCGTTGGTGATGAGAAAGGGTCACGTGACCGGCCAGAAGACACTGCCGATTTTGTCCCCAAGACCAAGAGAGGTGAGCTGCATTGTGGGTGGAGGAGAAAGGGTCACATGACCCCGAAGATACCACCGATTCTGGCCCCAAGAGAGGTGAGCTGCATTGTGGGTAGAGGAGAAAGGGTCACATGACCCCGAAAACACCGCTGATTTTGGCCCCAAGACCAAGATGTGAGGTGTATTGTGGGGAGAGGAGAAAGGGTCACATGACCCCGAAGACACCACCGATTCTGGCCCCAAGAGAGGTGAGCTGCATTGTGGGTAGAGGAGAAAGGGTCAGATGACCCCGAAGACACCACCGATTCTGGCCCCAAGAAAGGTGAGCTGCATTGTGGGTAGAGGAGAAAGGGTCACATGACCCTGAAGACATCGCCGATTTTGGCCCCAAGGCCAAGAGAGGTGAGTTGAAGACTTCTTGAAGCTTTTGGAAGACGTCACTTTGAAGACTTCCTAGACTACGATTTTTTGTCCGACTTAGAAGAGGAGGAAGCCGAAGGCAAAACAAAACGCCCGGTAATGTCGCGAACAAGTTCCGAAGACTGCTTTTGAGAATCCGAAACTTGAGAGTCACCCGAAGGGGTGTCTCTTAAATTAACTGACATGACGGACACCAAACATTTTAGCAAAAATCTTCGCTAAAAAGAATAAAAAGAATAAAAAAGAGTTGCCTACTTGAGCAAACCAACAGAAAAAATGAAGTAGCAGAATTAAATTCTAAAAAAAAGCAGACAAAAATAATTCAAGATGGCGACCAGACCGGTTTGAGAACCGGCAAGGCCAAAAATGAACAGAGTCGATTCAACAATTCAAAACTTCTAAAAGAAGAAGAAAATGAACACAAGGACTAGCTAAGTTGAAAATAGGAGAGAGCTGGTGCTAAAGAAAATTAATGAACTGGAACAAACTCACCAAAAGGCACTGGAAAGTGAAGTTGGGTGGGACAAATTAGGTTTCTCATCAGCCGTGAAGCACGGTAAATAATAGAATGATTGGGGAAGGAAGCGGAAATACGCGATCGGAAGTGTTAAAGGGGGCATAACTCCACGGTCACAAGAGTTGTTTTCTCTTTGTTACTACGCTTTAGTTTTTTTCCAGCTAATAAGTATGTATGTAATTGTTTTGAGTGTTGGTGCAGTATGATTATAGTAGATGAATCATTTCAAATCGGCTCCCAGCAAAAAATACGCTTTTGTTGACTACTGTGCCGGTAGTTTGAACAATGCGGTTTTGTTGACTACTGTACCGGTAGTTTGAACAATGCGGTTTTGTTGACTACTGTGCCGGTAGTTTGAACAATACGGTTTTGTTGACTACTGTACCGGTAGTTTGAACAATGCAGTTTTGTTGACTACTGTGCCGGTAGTTTGAACAATGCGGTTTTGTTGACTACTGTTAGTTTGAACAATGCGGTTTTGTTGACTACTGTGCCGGTAGTTTGAACAATGCGGTTTTGTTGACTACTGTGCCGGTAGTTTGAACAATGCGGTTTTGTTGACTACTGTGCCGGTAGTTTGAACAATGCGGTTTTGTTGACTACTGTACCGGTAGTTTGAACAATGCGGTTTTGTTGACTACTGTTGACTACCGGTAGTTTGAACAATGCGGTTTTGTTGACTACTGTGCCGGTAGTTTGAACAATGCGGTTTTGTTGACTACTGTGCCGGTAGTTTGAACAATGCGGTTTTGTTGACTACTGTACCGGTAGTTTGAACAATGCGGTTTTGTTGACTACTGTGCCGGTAGTTTGAACAATACGGTTTTGTTGACTACTGTACCGGTAGTTTGAACAATGCGGTTTTGTTGACTACTGTGCCGGTAGTTTGAACAATGCGGTTTTGTTGACTACTGTGCCGGTAGTTTGAACAATGCGGTTTTGTTGACTACTGTACCGGTAGTTTGAACAATGCGGTTTTGTTGACTACTGTGCCGGTAGTTTGAACAATACGGTTTTGTTGACTACTGTACCGGTAGTTTGAACAATGCGGTTTTGTTGACTACTGTGCCGGTAGTTTGAACAATGCGGTTTTGTTGACTACTGTACCGGTAGTTTGAACAATGCGGTTTTGTTGACTACTGTGCCGGTAGTTTGAACAATGCGGTTTTGTTGACTACTGTACCGGTAGTTTGAACAATGCGGTTTTGTTGACTACTGTGCCGGTAGTTTGAACAATACGGTTTTGTTGACTACTGTACCGGTAGTTTGAACAATGCGGTTTTGTTGACTACTGTTGACCGGTAGTTTGAACAATGCGGTTTTGTTGACTACTGTGCCGGTAGTTTGAACAATGCGGTTTTGTTGACTACTGTGCCGGTAGTTTGAACAATGCGGTTTTGTTGACTACTGTACCGGTAGTTTGAACAATGCGGTTTTGTTGACTACTGTGCCGGTAGTTTGAACAATACGGTTTTGTTGACTACTGTACCGGTAGTTTGAACAATGCGGTTTTGTTGACTACTGTGCCGGTAGTTTGAACAATGCGGTTTTGTTGACTACTGTGCCGGTAGTTTGAACAATGCGGTTTTGTTGACTACTGTACCGGTAGTTTGAACAATGCGGTTTTGTTGACTACTGTGCCGGTAGTTTGAACAATACGGTTTTGTTGACTACTGTACCGGTAGTTTGAACAATGCGGTTTTGTTGACTACTGTGCCGGTAGTTTGAACAATGCGGTTTTGTTGACTACTGTACCGGTAGTTTGAACAATGCGGTTTTGTTGACTACTGTGCCGGTAGTTTGAACAATGTGGTTTTGTTGACTACTGTGCCGGTAGTTTGAACAATACGGTTTTGTTGACTACTGTACCGGTAGTTTGAACAATACGGTTTTGTTGACTACTGTACCGGTAGTTTGAACAATACGGTTTTGTTGACTACTGTACCGGTAGTTTGAACAATACTACTGTACAATGCGGTTTTGTTGACTACTGGTAGTTTGAACAATGTGGTTTTGTTGACTACTGTACCGGTAGTTTGAACAATGTGGTTTTGTTGACTACTGTACCGGTAGTTTGAACAATGCGGTTTTCTTACCTATCTTGGTTATATCTTGTTCGTTTCCAACTCATCTGAAGCGGGACCGGTACCGGTACCGGTAGTTTGAACAATGCGGTTTTGTTGACTAATGCGGTTTTGTTGACTACTGTACCGGTAGTTTGAACAATGCGGTTTTGTTGACTACTGTGCCGGTAGTTTGAACAATGCGGTTTTGTTGACTACTGTGCCGGTAGTTTGAACAATGCGGTTTTGTTGACTACTGTACCGGTAGTTTGAACAATGCGGTTTTGTTGACTACTGTGCCGGTAGTTTGAACAATACGGTTTTGTTGACTACTGTACCGGTAGTTTGAACAATGCGGTTTTGTTGACTACTGTGCCGGTAGTTTGAACAATGCGGTTTTGTTGACTACTGTACCGGTAGTTTGAACAATGCGGTTTTGTTGACTACTGTGCCGGTAGTTTGAACAATGTGGTTTTGTTGACTACTGTGCCGGTAGTTTGAACAATACGGTTTTGTTGACTACTGTACCGGTAGTTTGAACAATGCGGTTTTGTTGACTACTGTGCCGGTAGTTTGAACAATGCGGTTTTGTTGACTACTGTGCCGGTAGTTTGAACAATGCGGTTTTGTTGACTACTGTACCGGTAGTTTGAACAATGCGGTTTTGTTGACTACTGTGCCGGTAGTTTGAACAATGCGGTTTTGTTGACTACTGTGCCGGTAGTTTGAACAATGCGGTTTTGTTGACTACTGTACCGGTAGTTTGAACAATGCGGTTTTGTTGACTACTGTGCCGGTAGTTTGAACAATACGGTTTTGTTGACTACTGTACCGGTAGTTTGAACAATGCGGTTTTGTTGACTACTGTGCCGGTAGTTTGAACAATGCGGTTTTGTTGACTACTGTACCGGTAGTTTGAACAATGCGGTTTTGTTGACTACTGTGCCGGTAGTTTGAACAATGCGGTTTTGTTGACTACTGTACCGGTAGTTTGAACAATGCGGTTTTGTTGACTACTGTGCCGGTAGTTTGAACAATGCGGTTTTGTTGACTACTGTGCCGGTAGTTTGAACAATACGGTTTTGTTGACTACTGTACGGTGTACCGGTAGTTTGAACAATACGCTTTTGTTGACTACTGTACCGGTAGTTTGAACAATGCGGTTTTCTTACCTATCTTGGTTATATCTTGTTCGTTTCCAACTCATCTGAAGCGGGAATCTAAAGATTTCTTTGTTTGAAATTGAAGAGCCAGGTTTTGTTTGGACTCGTACAGCGAAGTTGGACCAGGGAATAAATTGTGATTTAGTTACTTGTGACGTAGTGTACTTGTGATATAATAAGCTTGAGTTCTGCCGCGGCCTCGGACCATAAACAGAACTAAAAAGTTGTATCTGGCGAAACAAGGAAATGGCGGCATTGCACATTCAGTAAAGCTTTTCCGATCCAACTTATTGAAGACCAAATAAAGTTCCAGCGTGACCTAGCCTAGCCTTCTAGGCCTAGTGCTAAACAAGATCACGAAACGTTCGTTTCTCGGCCTTTTGACAACAAAACGTGTCTAAAACCAGCCATGCCTCCCCAAAAGAAGCCACGAGTAGGAAAGGGGCAGAAGAATCTGTTTGCTAGTTTCGGACTCGCTCAGACATCGTCTGCAACTTATAGGATCGTTGGAATTAGGTCAAGCCACCCCAACTTTTCCACATCAAAACTCCGAACCTGATTTTCGCTTCGTGCCAAAGCGGTCAGTCTGTTTGCTTTGGTTTTCCTGTTTGTCAGTCTTGTTTCTGACCATCCGGGGTTTTCCTTTCTAAAGCAGACACATGTCCGGTCATTCCAGAACGATCTTTGTTTACATCTGAAAGCGCTTCATGTTTTTTGGTCAGATTTCTTCGTTGACCAAATCTGAACGGTAAATAGAATTTTTTTAAAATTAATGGAACATTAAAATCAATCCATTTTCTACAAGTGTACCAACTTTGGTGCATGTGACATGGAGCTCATGTACTTCTTTTAAGAGCACAGCGGGAGGTGCTATCGTCGAACGGAGGTCCGACATTTAGATTTATCTTTCAAGTGGCATTGCCGAGACACACTGATGGGTTGATGTAGGAGTCAATTTATATAAATTTACTGAATTAATTAGGAAACAAAATTATATTTTTACCCTTTTAAGTTCATATAAAATGAATATGTAGTATTTCAAGCTTCTTCTTTTTTTTGGGGGGAGGGAAGATTATTGCTTTCATACTAACATGTCTTCAATAATAATTATTATGCAGATCACTTTGCTTGTTTCACTGTATGTTTGTACTCTAAACAAGTTGCACTTCAGCCAACATTGAGTCTGAGTCAACAGAGCCTACAAGTTCGACAGAGGAAAAAGCAGCAGCATCAAGCCGTTCTTTTAGAGATGTGAATGGCATCATCTCAAAAACATAAGCTCATAATATGTCACGCTCACCGGATTGATCACAAGGAATCAATCCCGAAAGCGCACAGGTTCTTTTGGAGGAACACTGAACCACGAGCACGCCCCACCCGCACACCAGTCCAAGCAAAGTACATTTACAACACAAACATTTATTCACCACTCTCACATATATATATAAACATATACAAAGCCAAGTGAATGAGATGGATGGGGATGGGGACAAGAACGGGCCTAACTAGCTAGATAGAAGAGAGTGATGATGATCACTGAAAGTCTCCCAACTACACCCTCCCTCCCAACCACACCCTCCCTCCCAACTACACCCTCCCTCCCAACCAATCCTCCCTCCCAACTACACCCTCCCTCCCAACTACACCCTCCCTCCCAACTACACCCTCCCTCCCAACTACACCCTCCCTCCCAACTACACCCTCCCTCCCAACTACACCCTCCCTCCCAACCACACCCTCCCTCCCAACTACACCCTCCCTCCCAACTACACCCTCCCTCCCAACTACACCCTCCCTCCCAACTACACCCTCCCTCCCAACTACACCCTCCCTCCCAACTACACCCTCCCTCCCAACTACACCCTCCCTCCCAACCACACCCTCCCTCCCAACTACACCCTCCCTCCCAACTACACCCTCCCTCCCAACTACACCCTCCCTCCCAACCACACCCTCCCTCCCAACTACACCCTCCCTCCCAACTACACCCTCCCTCCCAACTACACCCTCCCTCCCAACTACACCCTCCCTCCCAACCACACCCTCCCTCCCAACTACACCCTCCCTCCCAACTACACCCTCCCTCCCAACTACACCCTCCCTCCCAACCAATCCTCCCTCCCAACTACACCCTCCCTCCCAACCACACCCTCCCTCCCAACTACACCCTCCCTCCCAACCAATCCTCCCTCCCAACTACACCCTCCCTCCCAACTACACCCTCCCTCCCAACTACACCCTCCCTCCCAACTACACCCTCCCTCCCAACTACACCCTCCCTCCCAACCAATCCTAGCACCACAAAGTCTATGGGGTTAACATAAAGGAAAAAGGGGTTGGATGAAACAAAGATGAACGCTAAATTTACCAAGCTCTCTCTCTCTCTCTCTCTGTAGTCAGCCTATTCCAGGGGTTATGCACATGTGTTTGCCTGTGTGTTCACTGTGCATAAACACTATGAATGAGAATGAGATTACATTTTTAAAAAGCAATCATAGGGTTAAATTGTGAGCAGGAATATTAGTTTCTTTTGACTTTATTTTTTACATTAAACTATGAAATGGCAAGGTACATTTTACACTCTGTGTGTGAGATGTGTGTGTGTGAGAGAGAGAGAGAGAGAGAGAGAGAGAGAGAGAGAGAGAGAGAGAGGGGGGGGGTGAGGAAGAGAAAAAAAAAATCTGATGAAAACCTTCAACCATGGGGAAAGGCCTCATCTGTTTGCTAACCTTCATGAACACGATATGTACCGTGGTAAATCTGTGACCTATTGTTTTGGGAAAATGACATTGATTTTTCTGCCAACTGGTCAAATGACCTATGATGTCCTGTGGCAAGAATGAACCCTGCCATGCAGTGTTCGCCACTCTTCCTCTGTCCAGTCTTTCAAAACTTCTCTGAAAACTCATCTTTTTGAAACCTCATACTCTCACCTCTAATCTACGTACTCCTTGATGATATGGACCTGCAGTATGTGTGTGTGTGTTCGTGATTGCGTGCGCATGTGCATGTATGTGTGTGTGTGGGGGGGGAGTGAGGGGTGAGAGGGGGAGAGAGATTAATACATATATTTTGTACTGTATTAACAGTCTCATTCATTTGTCTTCATTGAGACTTAATTGCTATAATTATTATTTTTAATGTTTATATTCATTGATACTTGTCTTCATGTTCATTATTCTTTTATTCTTATCTTGTCTTTAATGTGTATGTTTATCTGTATGGTAGTGTTTAGGCCTTTGTTCAGTGCTTTGAGATCCCTACAAAGGGCTCTATAAATAATCAGTATTATTATTTCATTCGAAATAACACTCGCGCAACAGGCAACTCATGTACATTTATGACCGCCTGTAGTTTGTTAATTCAGAAGAAAGGATAACCACACAGAGAGAGAGGGAGAGGTATTTCCTAGTTGGTTTTGTTTCACAAATTACTACCCCAGTAAACTGTTGATATTGTTATTATTCATATTGCTGTTAATATTGTTATTACTAATATAGCTTTTAATATTGCTAATGTTGCTGTTGATATTGTTATTATTGATATTGCTGCTAATATTGTTATTACTAATATTGCTGTTAATATTGCTAATGTTGCTGTTAATATTGTTGTTACTAATACTGCTGTTAATATTGTCATTACTAATGTTGCTGTTAATATTGTTATTACTAATATTGCTGTTAATGTTGCTGCTGATATTGGTATTATAGGGTCCACACAGCTGTCAGTTGGTCAGAAGATAAGGACCACCTACACCTATCATTATTATTACTAATGTTGTTGTTAATATTGCTGTTAATGTTGCTGCTGATATTGGTATTACATGGTCCACACAGCTGTCAGTTGGTCAGAAGATAAGGACCACCTACACCTATCATTATTATTACTAATGTTGTTGTTAATATTGCTGTTAATGTTGCTGCTGATATTGGTATTATAGGGTCCACACAGCTGTCAGTTGGTCAGAAGATAAGGACCACCTACACCTATCATTATTATTACTAATGTTGTTGTTAATATTGCTGTTAATGTTGCTGCTGATATTGGTATTATAGGGTCCACACAGCTGTCAGTTGGTCAGAAGATAAGGACCACCTACACCTATCATTATTATTACTAATGTTGTTGTTAATATTGCTGTTAATGTTGCTGCTGATATTGGTATTACATGGTCCACACAGCTGTCAGTTGGTCAGAAGATAAGGACCACCTACACCTATCATTATTATTACTAATGTTGTTGTTAATATTGCTGTTAATGTTGCTGCTGATATTGGTATTACATGGTCCACACAGCTGTCAGTTGGTCAGAAGATAAGGACCACCTACACCTATCATTATTATTACTAATGTTGTTGTTAATATTGCTGTTAATGTTGCTGCTGATATTGGTATTACATGGTCCACACAGCTGTCAGTTGGTCAGAAGATAAGGACCACCTACACCTATCATTATTATTACTAATGTTGTTGTTAATATTGCTGTTAATGTTGCTGCTGATATTGGTATTACATGGTCCATTCAGCTGTCAGTTGGTCAGAAGATAAGGACCACCTACACCTATCATTATTATTACTAATGTTGTTGTTAATATTGCTGTTAATGTTGCTGCTGATATTGGTATTACAGGGTCCACACAGCTGTCAGTTGGTCAGAAGATAAAGACCACCTACACCTATCATTATTATTACTAATGTTGTTGTTAATATTGTTAATGTTGCTGCTGATATTGGTATTACAGGGTCCACACAGCTGTCAGTTGGTCAGAAGATAAAGACCACCTACACCTATCATTATTATTACTAATGTTGTTGTTAATATTGTTAATGTTGCTGCTGATATTGGTATTACAGGGTCCACACAGCTGTCAGTTGGTCAGAAGATAAAGACCACCTACAAAGCCTCTACCAATAAACTGGTGTCCAGTTTTCGTGCACCCAACACAGCATACTCCTTGGTGCGTGCGTACAGAGGTCACCGCGATGGAGTGTGGGAGGTCAGTGCACCGCGACCTTCACCTTGCCCCCAGGTCATCGCCACGGCGTCCGCCGGTGAGACCTCGTTATTTATGTTAGTCATTGACAATTCTTGTTTTCAAAACATGCGTACTTGTGAACCTCTGTAGCTTTCAACATGTCTTTATTGCACTCAGACAGTGAACAGATTTTTCTAAAGCCTTCGACAAGGTGAATCGCTCCCTTCTCAATCAATGAATTCTTGTCCATAAGCTAAAGAGATATGGAATTCACTGGCAAAATCAGCAACTTCCTTACTGGCCGCACACAGTCTGTTGTAGTTGATGGAGAGAAGTCAGCCCCAATCACAGTGGAGTCAGGGATTCCCCAAGGCTCAGTGTTGGGACCAACCCTTTTCCTCATCTACATCAATGACTTACCTGGGGGAATAGCATCCAAGACAAGACTGTTTGCTGATGATACCACCTGCAGCAAGACATTAAACAGCCCTGCAGCAAGACATTAAACACAGGGTTCGTACAGGGTCCTTGAAACCTTGAAAAGTCCTGGAAAATTGACATGGCCTTTTCCAGGGCTTGAAAAGTGCTTGAAAAACAGCAATGGCCCCAAAACTCCTGGAAAAGTCCTGGAATTCTCAGTATCGTCTGACCACATCCTTAATCTCAATCCATCAAAGTCAAAATCTGTCGTCCACAAAAAATATTGAAGGTTAAAACTAAATTCAAATGAAAAAAAAGCAAAACACTTTCATGGTCATACTGATATCGCGATCATAGCAGACAACATTTGCGCGAGTTGTCTGCCGCTGAAGTTACTTCCCTTTACCGTACTTCCGTTCTCCGCTAAAGGAGACTGCATTTTCAACGATGTTTGGCTGCAAAAAAGTATATCAGAGCTGGTTAGCTCCGTCAACACATGGTCCAAAACTGAAAGCTAATTGCACAGTATGACATCGCCAGCATGGGTAAGAGTGCTGTAAAAAGCCATTGTCAAGGCCAGAAGTACAAGTAACACAGGCGGAGGTCAGGCAGGAACGAAACCGGCATTGACTGGTATGCCAGATTGAGTCCTTGAAATTTAATAAACTGGTCCTGGAAATGTCCTGGAAAAGTCCTGGAATGTTTTGTCCACAGATCTGTACGAACCCTGTAAACAGCCCTGCAGCAAGACATTAAACAGCCCTGCAGCAAGACATTAAACAGCCCTGCAGCAAGGCATTAAACAGCCCTGCAGCAAGACATTAACCCTCTTATATTCGGATTGTTTGAGACCAAACCTGCTAGATTTCATATTCTTTTGGCGGATGTAGCCCAAAATGGGTTAGTGTAGTTTATGCTTCACCATTGCTAGAAATAAATGTCTACAGCCATGAAATTTTGCATGTGTGGTCATGAGGCTTTGTTCTCGGGTGTGAAGTGTGTTTTGTGTGTCTCAGACTGAAGGGTCATGTCATTGTCAACTAAATGTCACCAAATGTGTCACATTATGGTTAATGTTGTAAAACAGCGCACTGACATGCAGTTTATTCATACGCATGCACGTTAGTAGGTGAAAATGAAAGCTGAAACCTACCTGACCTAGTCTTGTTCTCTGTCCGTTGCTTCAGTTCATACTGCTAATACAGTGAGTGACACAGAAAATTGTCAACTGTCACCAATAAAACCTATTTGGATGTAGTTCAAACCCCAACTGTACATTGTTTGTATACACTTTCACACACTGTAATACACTTTATAAAACACACACACACACTCAACCAGAGCTGTACAGTGATAAGTCACAGTGTGACCCCATCATACAGGTGTGCATACCCCACCCCCACCCCCTACCCTCCACCCTACACACACCACTGTGTCATGGTAGTCACAAAAACATTCATTCTTGCGATAATAGAAAGCTAGCTTACATAAGAGCACAGCCATGTAGGCCAAAGACGGACTGTCGCTGTCGCTTGATGCCTAGGTATCACAATCAACATGTAGGCCAAAGACGGACTGTCACTGTCGCTTGATGCCTAGGTATCACAATCAACATGTAGGCCAAAGACGGACTGTCACTGTGGCTTGATGCCTAGGTATCACAATCAACATGTAAGCCAAAGACAGACTGTCGCTGTCGCTTGATGCCTAGGTATCACAATCAACATGTAGGCCAAAGACGGACTGTCACTGTGGCTTGATGCCTAGGTATCACAATCAACATGTAGGCCAAAGACGGACTGTCACTGTGGCTTGATGCCTAGGTATCACAATCAACATGTAGGCCAAAGACGGACTGTCACTGTGGCTTGATGCCTAGGTATCACAATCAACATGTAGGCCAAAGACAGACTGTCACTGTGGCTTGATGCCTAGGTATCACAATCAACATGTAGGCCAAAGACGGACTGTCACTGTGGCTTGATGCCTAGGTATCACAATCAACATGTAGGCCAAAGACAGACTGTCACTGTCGCTTGATGCCCGTCACAATCAACATGTAGGCCTAGGCATGTCGTCTGCTGTGACCCTCCAAAGTGGGTCAAGTGTGGGCCTTTGTTTACTTGCTTGTGTGTTGTGCATCTGTTTGTTTTGTCTGCCGCTGTTTTGAAGAATGGGTGGGGTAAAACAAAAAGAAATAATCGAGAGGGGCCGCAGTGTTTGGAAATGCATGTATGGGCCAGTTGGTTATAAAATCGAAATGCATGCCATGCCGTACCGAGGCCGCCATTTTGTTTCAAGCGATGCAGGCTCAGTGTTGACGACTTGACTTCGGAATTGCCACATCTGACTCCTCTTCTAACTTCATGGTCATATTTTTCCATTTCTTCAATAATACTATCTTACTCATCGTCCAAAATGCTGAGAAATCCTTACAATCACACACAGTAGCGCTGCAGCAGACGACAAATTCAGACCCACGCTTTCATTTACAACTGCTACACTGACACGCAAGCAGTTTTGTCTCTTTGTCTATGAATGGATTTGAGTTACTATCCCGTAATACTAGAAGCAGTTTCATTGGTCTGTCCCAAGGATGCTACCAACTTTTTGGTTCATTCTACCCACTTTCACGGGGTCTGCACGTGATGGAAAACTACCAGGTTGAAGGTCACGGCCAGTTACGCTGTGAAAACATAGGGGGGTATTGGAGAATTCCCGTAGTGTTACGATGTGAATGCAAGAGGGTTAAACAGCCCTGCAGCAAGACATTAAACAGCCCAGATGATGGATACCATTTGCAGAAGGCTGCAGATGCTCTACAACTGGACATCATTGCAGTGGCCAACATTAGAAAAGAGAAGAAACACAGAAGGCTACAGATGCTCTACAAACACCAACTGGACATCATTGCAGTGGCCGACATTAGAAGAGAGGAGGAAACACAGAAGGGTGCAGATGCTCTACAAACACCAACTGAACATCATTGCAGTGGCCGACATTAGAAGAGAGGAGGAAACACAGAAGGCTGCAGATGCTCTACAAACACCAACTGAACATCATTGCAGTGGCCGACATTAGAAGAGAGGAGGAAACACAGAAGGCTGCAGATGCTCTACAAACACCAACTGAATATCATTGCAGTGGCCGACATTAGAAGAGAGGAGGAAACACAGAAGGCTGCAGATGCTCTACAAACACCAACTGAACATCATTGCAGTGGCCGACATTAGAAGAGAGGAGGAAACACAGAAGGCTGCAGATGCTCAGATACAAACACCTACTGGGCGTAGTCGAAATCAACTCGGCCTACTAACTTGCCAGTTCCATCCGGCACAAGATGAGGCAACAGGAGATCAAACACCAAAGCGTAGGACATTCCATCCTGCCGTACCCTGTACAGGCAAATGTCATTCTTCCTTCGAACAATACCAGAGTGGAATCCACCCCCCCAGGACACAGTGGAAGCTGAGTCATTGGACCTCTTCAGGGCCAGGCTCGGCTCCTTGCTCTGATCATACAACCCTCATACCCCCTCCCCCTCCCTCCCCCCCCCCCCCACATCTGCTTCAACATGAATGCTCCCTTCCACCACCCGCTTTGTTTTGTTTTCCATTGCTTTTTGTTTTCTCTGGTCTGGCGACTGTGGGCCTGGCCCAGCATTAGGCTGGGTTGGGGCCGGACTAGGCCCCCAGCTTGCTTGGGGCTGAAGAGCATTGCGCCTGTCCGGCAGCTCCACTAATGCTGGGCACATCAGACTAGGGAGTCTGTTAGACCTTTCTTTGTAAGCCCCCTAGCACCCCACCCACCCTTTTTATGTATTTATTATTTATTTATTTATTCATTATGTCTACTTTTTTCCTATTTCTGTTGTGACCTTTGTTTTCTTTCTTTTTTTTATTATCGGCAAAATCTTCAACCTGATGAAGGTGGCCGATTGACGAGAAGAAGAAGAAGAAGAAGAAGA
The DNA here is from genome assembly GCA_017654935.2 of Phymorhynchus buccinoides. NCBI lineage: Eukaryota > Metazoa > Mollusca > Gastropoda > Neogastropoda > Raphitomidae > Phymorhynchus > Phymorhynchus buccinoides. The sequence goes on along the minus strand of CM065712.1, from coordinate 74,671 downwards.
AGAACCTTTCAGTGAGGGGATTTAAAGAGAATGGTTGACAGATTTATGTGTTTATTGCCTGCATATCTGTCATTTGAATAAGGTGATTTGGGGAGGGAGACATATTGTGTTTATTGATCTGTCATTTGAATAAGGTGATTTGGGGAGGGAGACATATTGTGTTTATTGATCTGTCATTTGAATAATGTGATTTGGGGAGGGGAGACATAGTGTTTATTGCCTGCCTATCTGTCATTTGAATAAAGTGATTAGGGGAGGGGAGACATATTGTGTTTATTGCCTTCATATCTGTCATTTGAATAAGGTGATTTGGGGAGACATATTGTGTTTATTGCCTTCATATCTGTCATTTGAATAAGGTGATTAGGGGAGGGAGACATATTGTGTTTATTGATCTGTCATTTGAATAAGGTGATTTGGGGAGACATATTGTGTTTATTGCCTTCATATCTGTCATTTGAATAAGGTGATTAGGGGAGGGAGACATATTGTGTTTATTGATCTGTCATGTGAATAAGGTGATTAGGGGAGACATATTGTGTTTATTGATCTGTCATGTGAATAAGGTGATTTGGGGAGACATATTGTGTTTATTGATCTGTCATGTGAATAAGGTGATTTGGGGAGACATATTGTGTTTATTGATCTGTCATTTGAATAAGGTGATTTGGGGAGACATATTGTGTTTATTGCCTTCATATCTGTCATTTGAATAAGGTGATTTGGGGAGGGAGACATATTGTGTTTATTGATCTGTCATGTGAATAAGGTGATTTGGGGAGACATATTGTGTTTATTGATCTGTCATGTGAATAAGGTGATTTGGGGAGACATATTGTGTTTATTGATCTGTCATGTGAATAAGGTGATTTGGGGAGACATATTGTGTTTATTGATCTGTCATTTGAATAAGGTGATTTGGGGAGACATATTGTGTTTATTGATCTGTCATTTGAATAAGGTGATTTGGGGAGACATATTGTGTTTATTGCCTTCATATCTGTCATTTGAATAAGGTGATTTGGGGAGGGAGACATATTGTGTTTATTGATCTGTCATGTGAATAAGGTGATTTGGGGAGACATATTGTGTTTATTGATCTGTCATTTGAATAAGGTGATTTGGGGAGACTTATTGTGTTTATTGATCTGTCATTTGAATAAGGTGATTTGGGGAGACATATTGTGTTTATTGATCTGTCATGTGAATAAGGTGATTTGGGGAGACATATTGTGTTTATTGATCTGTCATGTGAATAAGGTGATTTGGGGAGACATATTGTGTTTATTGATCTGTCATGTGAATAAGGTGATTTGGGGAGACATATTGTGTTTATTGATCTCTCATTTGAATAAGGTGATTAGGGGAGGGAGACATATTGTGTTTATTGATCTGTCATTTGAATAAGGTGATTAGGGGAGAGTACTGGACATTTTGTTATGTTTATGTACAGTGGTACCCCTCTAATAAGATGCTCGCAAATGCGACTTCTCCTCACATACGACTGATTTTTTTGTTCCCGAACACATTCCACTATATATCCTATGCCGCAAATACGACTTTTCCTGAGTTCCGACTTACGACCCGATTTCAGGGGTTGAGATGCGAACGCAATCTTATCTTTTTGCAGTCAAGTTCGTGCAAATCGATCTCTCGATGAAAAGCAGACGAACTCGTGATCGAAAGTCATGGCAACGGGTCTGATGGCAACTTCGATGGCCCATGTTGCACTCACACACAAACTACACATAACAGTACAGACCTAATCTTCGCCATAACGGACCTACTAAATACTGGATTATGCACAACGACACAACACAACACAAAACATGACAAAGTAACGCTCTGGCAGTTCATTTTTAGTCACAGTTTGCACACACAGAACTTTTACCGCGCATACAACTCAGCTGACAAAATGGCGCCGCATACACCGCAGATACGAAATCACGGCAAACGCTAATGCGCCAGCTGCTTTCATTTATCGGATTTTGTGAGTTGTTTGCATTCAGCGAGAGTTGTAGTGCACACACTAACGCCGATTTATCAGTCTGATAGCGGAAAGGAGCTGCTTTTCAACTTTTTTTTTTGTAAAGTGAAACCATTCTGATTCACTGAGTTCCAACTTATGGAGTATGACCGATCACCTAGTTTCAACTTGGAAGTTGCTTGGTCCTCTAATAAGACCACCCCTCAGATAAGACTTTTTTTTTTCACCGCACTTTCAAGGTCTTATTTATTTAGAGGGGTACCACTGTATTGCTTTTCTAAATTTGGGAGGTTAGTAGACATGTCTATGCGTTTGTTCAACACAGGTGCCCCATTTCAGTAAGGTGACTTTGGGAAAGGAGGGGATGTAAAGTGAATGTGCATGTCTTATTTCTGTTCAACACAGATGCCCCATTTCAGTAAGGTGACTTTGGGAAAGGAGGGGATGTAAAGTGAATGTGCATGTCTTATTTCTGTTCAACACAGATGCCCCATTTCAGTAAGGTGACTTTGGGAAAGGAGGGGATGTAAAGTGAATGTGCATGTCTTATTTCTGTTCAACACAGATGCCCCATTTCAGTAAGGTGACTGGGAAAGGAGGGGATGTAAAGTGAATGTGCATGTCTTATTTCTGTTCAACACAGATGCCCCATTTCAGTAAGGTGACTGGGAAAGAAGGGGATGTAAAGTGAATGTGCATGTCTTATTTTAAAAAGGCATTTGTGGAATTAAGTTACATCTGTTTCATTGAATTTACGCATTCCATTTCTGATTGGCCGATGTTTTCAGACCATAAGACGCGCCTGTTCTCCATGGCAACAGGGGCATGTCTGTTGACGTATGCAGGTCACGAGGGGTCAATTGACTCATTTCTGATTGGCCGATGTTTTCAGACCACAAGGCACGCCTGTTCTCCATGGCAACAGGGGCGTGTCTGTTGACGTATGCAGGTCACGAGGGGTCAGTTAACTCCGCCCGTTTCCACCCAGTGCAGGACTTAGTGCTGACTGCTTCAGGGGACAACACGGCCCATGTGTGGAGAGCCCAGTTCTCCTCTCTGAGTGCAGCTGATGTGAGTGTCAGTAGTAGTACAATACTATAGTACATTACTATAACTATAGTTATACAGGGGACAACACAGCCCATGTGTGGAGAGCCCAGTTCTCCTCTCTGAGTGCAGCTGATGTGAGTGTCAGTAGTAGTACAATACTATAGTACATTACTATAACTATAGTTATACAGGGGACAACACAGCCCATGTGTGGAGAGCCCAGTTCTCCTCTCTGAGTGCAGCTGATGTGAGTGTCAGTAGTAGTACAATACTATAGTACATTACTATAACTATAGTTATACAGGGAACAACACAGCCCATGTGTGGAGAGCCCAGTTCTCCTCTCTGAGTGCAGCTGATGTGAGTGTCAGTAGTAGTACAATACTATAGTACATTACTATAACTATAGTTATACAGGGAACAACACGGCCCATGTGTGGAGAGCCCAGTTCTCCTCTCTGAGTGCAGCTGATGTGAGTGTCAGTAGTAGTACAATACTATAGTACATTACTATAACTATAGTTATACAGGGGACAACACAGCCCATGTGTGGAGAGCCCAGTTCTCCTCTCTGAGTGCAGCTGATGTGAGTGTCAGTAGTAGTACAATACTATAGTACATTACTATAACTATAGTTATACAGGGGACAACACAGCCCATGTGTGGAGAGCCCAGTTCTCCTCTCTGAGTGCAGCTGATGTGAGTGTCAGTAGTAGTACAATACTATAGTACATTACTATAACTATAGTTATACAGGGGACAACACAGCCCATGTGTGGAGAGCCCAGTTCTCCTCTCTGAGTGCAGCTGATGTGAGTGTCAGTAGTAGTACAATACTATAGTACATTACTATAACTATAGTTATACAGGGAACAACACAGCCCATGTGTGGAGAGCCCAGTTCTCCTCTCTGAGTGCAGCTGATGTGAGTGTCAGTAGTAGTACAATACTATAGTACATTACTATAACTATAGTTATACAGGGGACAACACAGCCCATGTGTGGAGAGCCCAGTTCTCCTCTCTGAGTGCAGCTGATGTGAGTGTCAGTAGTAGTACAATACTATAGTACATTACTATAACTATAGTTATACAGGGGACAACACAGCCCATGTGTGGAGAGCCCAGTTCTCCTCTCTGAGTGCAGCTGATGTGAGTGTCAGTAGTAGTACAATACTATAGTACATTACTATAATTATAGTTATACAGGGAACAACACAGCCCATGTGTGGAGAGCCCAGTTCTCCTCTCTGAGTGCAGCTGATGTGAGTGTCAGTAGTAGTACAATACTATAGTACATTACTATAATTATAGTTATACAGGGAACAACACAGCCCATGTGTGGAGAGCCCAGTTCTCCTCTCTGAGTGCAGCTGATGTGAGTGTCAGTAGTAGTACAATACTATAGTACATTACTATAATTATAGTTATACAGGGAACAACACGGCCCATGTGTGGAGAGCCCAGTTCTCCTCTCTGAGTGCAGCTGATGTGAGTGTCAGTAGTAGTACAATACTATAGTACATTACTATAACTATAGTTATACAGGGGACAACACAGCCCATGTGTGGAGAGCCCAGGGGAGTAATTCATAGCGGCTACGTTGACAACGTCAGACGTTCGACGCGACGTCTGAACTATCCACGTCTGAACTATCCGAGCAGTGTACCCGCGATTCATAGGTTAGACATCAGCTTTAGACTTCATACGTTGGAACTACTTTGGAATTCCCCGATGATGCTAACATGTGCGCATGTGCTAGGCTTTCTTCCGTGCGATTCAGAGCAGCCGGTGTGCGAGCCTGCTAGGCCTATAATGTTGAGAGGCAGTGTGTGTGTCACTCACTGTGTGTGTGTTGGAAAGAATGTAGGCCTTTTGCCTAGCAGTAGGCTTATAAGTTATGGCCTAGTTAGTATCGTTTGCACACTCTATCTGAGTTCATGCGTCAATCTTAGGATGTGGTAGGCCTAGGCCAATAATTAAATAACAAATTTGTGTAGGGTGTGTGAGTGATAATAGACTAGTGGAACTGAATTATGTCGAGCCAACAAAATAATGAAAAGTTCAAATGATCTCTCTCTCTCTCTCTCTCTCTCTCTCTCTCTCTCTCTCTCTCTCTCTCTCTCTCTCTCTCTCTCTCTCTCTCACAAACACACACACATGCACGCGCATTCACACACACACACACACACACACACACACACAAGCTAACCCTCGAGACTTTGTGGTGCACGCTTTCAACGTAGGCCTACTGACGGCTTGGTTGTTGTCATGCTGTAGCATGAATCATCTTCAAAAACAACTTTTTAAGTGTTGCACGAGTTTTTCCTATCACAGATATGTACTTTCATGCCAACATACACATCCATTTTAGCAATAAACCGAATAAATCGCCGCCTTTTCATCTCCCAATCTCGACCGTAGTTCAGACGTACAGCTCGTAGTATGCTGAATTCACTTGACTAAATTTCAGCCCTTTAGTTCGCCCGTACGCCCAAGGTTTTAGGTCAGTCAGGCCCCATGAATTGCAACTTTCCCTGGAAAGTGCAGACGTTGCCGCGTACGTTAGACGTACGCGCGTACGTACGCCCCATGAATAGGACCCCAGTTCTCCTCTTTGAGGGCAGCTGATGTGAGTGTCAGTAGTAGTACAATACTATAGTACATTACTATAACTATAGTTATACAGGGGACAACACAGCCCATGTGTGGAGAGCCCAGTTCTCCTCTCTGAGTGCAGCTGATGTGAGTGTCAGTAGTAGTACAATACTATAGTACATTACTATAACTATAGTTATACAGGGAACAACACAGCCCATGTGTGGAGAGCCCAGTTCTCCTCTCTGAGTGCAGCTGATGTGAGTGTCAGTAGTAGTACAATACTATAGTACATTACTATAACTATAGTTATACAGGGAACAACACAGCCCATGTGTGGAGAGCCCAGTTCTCCTCTCTGAGTGCAGCTGATGTGAGTGTCAGTAGTAGTACAATACTATAGTACATTACTATAACTATAGTTATACAGGGGACAACACAGCCCATGTGTGGAGAGCCCAGTTCTCCTCTCTGAGTGCAGCTGATGTGAGTGTCAGTAGTAGTACAATACTATAGTACATTACTATAACTATAGTTATACAGGGGACAACACAGCCCATGTGTGGAGAGCCCAGTTCTCCTCTCTGAGTGCAGCTGATGTGAGTGTCAGTAGTAGTACAATACTATAGTACATTACTATAACTATAGTTATACAGGGGACAACACAGCCCATGTGTGGAGAGCCCAGTTCTCCTCTCTGAGTGCAGCTGATGTGAGTGTCAGTAGTAGTACAATACTATAGTACATTACTATAACTATAGTTATACAGGGAACAACACGGCCCATGTGTGGAGAGCCCAGTTCTCCTCTCTGAGTGCAGCTGATGTGAGTGTCAGTAGTAGTACAATACTATAGTACATTACTATAACTATAGTTATACAGGGGACAACACAGCCCATGTGTGGAGAGCCCAGTTCTCCTCTCTGAGTGCAGCTGATGTGAGTGTCAGTAGTAGTACAATACTATAGTACATTACTATAACTATAGTTATACAGGGGACAACACAGCCCATGTGTGGAGAGCCCAGTTCTCTCTGACTACAGCTGATGGAGTTATTGTCACTGGTACATTACGGTTAGTGTTGTGCTTCTACCATACATGTACAGGACGTCTCTGTGTCTGGTGATAATGGTGAGTTATTGTCTCTGTGTCTGGTGATAATGGTGAGTTATTGTCTCTGTGTCTGGTGATAATGGTGAGTTATTGTATCTGTGTCCGGTGATAATGGTGAGTTATTGTCTCTGTGTCTGGTGATAATGGTGAGTTATTGTCTCTGTGTCTGGTGATAATGGTGAGTTATTGTCGCTGTGTCTGGTGATAATGGTGAGTTAATGTCAGGTGCACCATTATTGTTATGGTGCTGGTAGATAAACCAGCAACAATGAATTAATACCAATACCAATTATAATACCAGTACCAATACCAATACCAGTACCAAGGCAGAGTAAGGCAGACTGATCACAGCTGTGTATTGCTATGGGGCTGGTAGATAAACAACAACAATGAATTAATATCAGTACCAATACTAATACCAATACTAATACCAATACCAGTACCAATGCCAGTACCAATTCCAGTACCAATACCATTACCAATACCAATACCAGTACCAATTCCAGTACCAGTACCAATACCAGTACCAATACCAGTATTAGTACCAATACCTGTACCAGTACCAGTACCAAGGCAGAGTAAGGCAGACTGACGACAACTGTGTATTGCTATGGTGCTGGTAGATAATTAACAGCAATGAATTAATACCAATACCAATTATAATACCTGTATCAGTACCAGTACCAAGGCAGAGTAAGGCAGACTGATGACAGCTGTGTATAGCTATGGGGCTGGTAGATAAACAGCAACAATGAATTAATATCAGTACCAGTACCAATACTAATACCAGTACCAATACCAATACCAGTACCAAAACCAATACCAGTATCAGTACCAGGGCAGAGTAAGGCAGACTGATGACAGCTGTGTATTGCTATGGTACTGGTAGATAAACAGCAATGAATTAATACCAGTACCAATTTTAATACCAGTACCAATACCAGTACCAATTTTAATACCAGTACCAATGCCAGTACCAATTTTAGTACCAATACCAGTACCAATACTAGTACCAATACCAATACCAGTACCAAAACCAATACCAGTACCAGTACCAGGGCAGAGTAAGGCAGACTGATGACAGCTGTGTATTGCTATGGTGCTGGTAGATAAACAACAACAATGAATTAATGCCAATACCAGTACTAATACCAATACCAGTACCAATGCCAGTACCAGTACCAGTACCAATACCAGTACCAAGGCAGAGTAAGGCAGACTGATGACAGCTGTGTATTGCTATGGTGCTGGTAGATAAACAACAACAATGAATTAATGCCAATACCAGTACTATTACCAATACCAGTACCAGTACCAAGGCAGACTGCTGACAGCTGTGTATTGCGATAAACCAACAACAACAATGATTGATTTGGTGAAGAACCGTTTGATTGGATTGGTTGAAAACCACATGATTTATCACATTACATTTTGCGATTGCATTGTAAAAATATTGATATAATTGGCTCACGTCGTTTTTTAAAACAAAGTGAGTCTATAGTATCGTACATGTTCGGATGTGTGTGTGTGTGTGTGTGTTGCGTCCGTGGCCCCGACCTTTAACCTTAACTCAAACCTTAACATTGTCATTTTCTCTAAACATATAAGGCGTTAGAGGGTTAAAGTTAGCAGGATACTTGATTTTGACGTGAGCCTTCAAGTCATGACGATCAAAGCAGTCAGATACATTGATAAAGAACAAAATAAAAATAATCATTTGTTGCAGAGATTACTGTTGTGCAACCTTTAACCTTGACTCAGTCACACTCTTCAAACTAAAGAAGACTCTCACTCTCCACTGAAACTTTAACGTTGTCGTTTTCTCAAAAAAACATAAGATGTTAGAGGGTTAAAGTTAGCAGGATACTTGATTTTGACGTGAGCCTTCAAGTCATGGGGATCAAAGCAGTCAGATACATCGGTAAGGAACAAAAGAAAGAAAATCATTTGTTGCAGAGATTACTGTAACTGTGTGTTGTACCGAGTAGGAGATACATACTGGAAAGAAGACTCTCCATTAGATATACAAAAACGCTCTTTAAAAAGAAACACAAGACTTCAGGTGTGTACAAATAGGTTACTTTGCCAAAAATAAAAATAGGGCTCCACTATGTTACATGCGCATAATATAAACATACATATAATTAAATTTTAAAGAAAGGGGTAGGGGTAATTTAATGCATAGAAATAATTTTATTTTACACAGTAAAATAAAAAATAATTCTGTTTTCAGATGCACAAGTATCTACATAACAGTATTCTCTCTATACAGGCATGGGAATTGTCATGAGAATTCCCATGCCTGCTATAGTAATAAAAATCAGACGTGAGCCTTGCAGGCTTTGCCTCTTGTTTTGATATTGATATAAGATTTTCAGTTTGTTGTTTTGTTTTTTTACCCTCCACTGTCCCCACCTTTTTGTCTCTTTTTTTTGAGGCAGCACATCTTTTGTTCCCATTTTTTTTTCCTTTTTATTTCTTTCCCTCACTACTCTCGTTCATTTGTCTGTGTGATGAACTATTATGGACATTTTTGGGGGGAAGTACTTAGTGTTCTTGTCTGATACATAAGTGTCTGGGTTTCTGTGTGACTTAGTGTTTGGTGTACTGATACACTCATACCATTTGTGTGTGTGTGCGTGGCGCGCCACATGTGTGTGTGCGTGCGTGCCTGTGTGTGCTCGCATGTGTGTGTGCGTGTGCGCATGCCTGTGCGCGTGTGTGTCTGTGTGCGTGTGTGTGTGTGGGTGCATATAATATCAAAAGCATTAATTCTTAATTAATCAAATAGTTATCAACTCTATCATTGCTACTGTCATGACATAGGCTTATTTTGAGTGTAACATTCTGCTCTGTATCTGCTGTTCAAAAATGAAGAATATTTGTACATTTGCATGTTTTCTTTTGAATACTTATACACATTTTCCCAACTAATATTAATTATATGGTTAGCTGTATTTTTAATATCATTTTCTATGTTAATTCTGCTTACTCCAAATAACACATCAAATATGGTGAGATTCAACCTGAATTCAATTTGAGCATGAATGTAATTTTCAAGTTGCTTCCAAAATGCTCTAACTGGTGGGCAGTTGAAGAAAAAATGTTCTAAATAATCAGTTTCATTTCTGTAAAGATTTTCAGTTAATTGTTTACAATGTATTCCCCATCATCTCTTTAAAATTTTTTGCAGTTTTCCTTATGAGATTTCCATATTTTACTGTTATCTTTTCCTTTGATTTCAATTACTTTTGTCTACAATGTTTATAGTTAACTTTTCAAAGGCAGTCTGCCTTACTCTGCCTTGGTATTGGTATTGGTACTGGTATTAGTATTGGTATTGAAAGTGACTAATATAAAAATAAAATAGATGTTTTGAACTTTAAGCTGAACTCACCATTTTCAGTTGGCAGGCCCTTTGATTTTCACTTTTTAATTTTTTCTGTTTTCTGTTGCTTTGCAGTCTTCATGTTTGTCAGTGTGATAGGCCCCTCTATTTGTACATAAACAGGAGTGAGTTGTGATCAGAGTGAATAGTTACACAAAAATGGAATGATTGTGAGCCCCCCCCCCCCCCCCCCCCCCTTGTTTTCTCTTTTTCTGCCCATAAATGTTTGATACTTGAGGTGCAAGTGCAGTCACTTGGTCACCACAGCCTGAGTAAGTGCAGTCAACTGGTCACCACAGCCTGTGCAAGTGCAGTCAACTGGTCACCACAGCCTGAGGAAGTGCAGTCAACTGGTCACCACAGCCTGTGCAAGTGCAGTCAACTGGTCACCACAGCCTGAGGAAGTGCAGTCAACTGGTCACCACAGCCTGAGGAAGTGTTTCATAAACACCACAGCCTGAGGAAGTGTTTCATAAACACCACAGCCTGAGGAAGTGCAGTCAACTGGTCACCACAGCCTGAGAAAGTGCAGTCAACTGGTCACCACAGCCTGAGGAAGTGTTTAATAAACACCACAGCCTGAGGAAGTGTTTAATAAACACCACAGCCTGAGGAAGTGTTTAATAAACACCACAGCCTGAGGAAGTGTTTCATAAACACCACAGCCTGAGGAAGTGTTTAATAAACACCACAGCCTGAGGAAGTGTTTAATAAACACGAAAGCCTGAGGAAGTGTTTAATAAACACCACAGCCTGAGGAAGTGTTTAATAAACACCACAGCCTGAGGAAGTGTTTAATAAACACCACAGCCTGAGGAAGTGTTTCATAAACACCACAGCCTGAGGAAGTGTTTAATAAACACCACAGCCTGAGGAAGTGTTTAATAAACACCACAGCCTGAGGAAGTGTTTAATAAACACCACAGCCTGAGGAAGTGTTTAATAAACACCACAGCCTGAGGAAGTGTTTAATAAACACCACAGCCTGAGGAAGTGTTTCATAAACACCACAGCCTGAGGAAGTGTTTAATAAACACCACAGCCTGAGGAAGTGTTTAATAAACACCACAGCCTGAAGAAGTGTTTAATAAACACGAAAGCTTGCTTGAAAATGAACAGTGTTGCGTTTTGAATAATTTTGTGTTTTGTTGCTTCATAAGATTTTCAGTTAATTGTTTACAATGTATTCCCCATCATCTCTTTCAAATTTTTGCAGTTTTCCTTTCTCTTGAGATTTCCATATTTTACTGTTATCTTTTCCTTTGATTTCAATTACTTTTGTCTACAATGTTTATAATTAACTTTTCAAACTATTTTTGTTACGTTGTTTTTCTGTGAATTTTGACCAATGGATTTTGTTATTTATAAATTCTAAGTATGTGTTGTATGTTTCCTTGCCGACCGCCATGCACAGATACATTGTGGAAGGCGCAGTATAAGCTTCCAGCTGGTTGCTGTCATTTGTTCTGTATTAGTTGGAATGGTATGTGTTGTATGTTCTCCTTCCTTGCTGACCGCCATGCACAGATACATTGTGGAAGGCGCAGTATAAGCTTCCAGCTGGTTGCTGTCATTTGTTCTGTATTAGTTGGAATGGTATGTGTTGTATGTTCTCCTTCCTTGCTGACCGCCATGCACAGATACATTGTGGAAGGCGCAGTATCAGCTTCCAGCTGGATGCTGTCATTTGTTCTGTATTAGTTGGAATGGTATGTGTTGTATGTTCTCCTTCCTTGCCGACCGCCATGCACAGATACATTGTGGAAGGCGCAGTATCAGCTTCCAGCTGGTTGCTGCCATTTGTTCTGTATTAGTTGGAATGGTATGTGTTGTATGTTCTCCTTCCTTGCTGACCGCCATGCACAGATACATTGTGGAAGGCGCAGTATAAGCTTCCAGCTGGATGCTGTCATTTGTTCTGTATTAGTTGGAATGGTATGTGTTGTATGTTCTCCTTCCTTGCTGACCGCCATGCACAGATACATTGTGGAAGGCGCAGTATCAGCTGGTTGCTGTCATTGTTTCTGTATTAGTTGGAATGGTATGTGTTGTATGTTCTCCTTCCTTGCTGACCGCCATGCACAGATACATTGTGGAAGGCGCAGTATAAGCTTCCAGCTGGTTGCTGTCATTTGTTCTGTATTAGTTGGAATGGTATGTGTTGTATGTTATCCTTCCTTGCTGACCGCCATGCACATATACATTGTGGAAGGCACAGTATGAGCTTCTAGCTTGTTGCTGCCATTTGTTCTGCATTATTGGGAATTGTATGAGTTGTTGGCATATTAAAGATTATTTAAGCCAAATAAATAAGAGAGAAGTGAAAAAAATAATATTGATTCGATTAAAATACTGATTTGATGTAAAACATTTGATTTGATTTGGGATTTTTAGTAAATATTGATTTGATTAAAATACTGATGTCACACTATTGCTTTGATTTGGGATTTCCAGAAAATATTGATTTGATTAAAATACTGATTGATGTCACACTATTGATTTGATTTGGGATTTCCAGAAGTCTCACTCATCTGGGGAGGATGATGTTGATGCTTCTGAGAAAGAGGAGGGCACTGATGGTGAGTGAGAAAATATCATCATCATCATTATCATCATCAGGGGGGGGGGGGGGGGGGGTCATCATCATTATCGTCATCATCATCATCATTATTATCATCATCATCATTATCATCATCGTCATCACCATCATCATCATCATCACCATCATCATCGTCATCATTATCATCATCATCATCATCAATATCATCATTATCATCAGCATTGTCATCGTCATCATTATCATTATCGTCATTATCATCATCATCATCATTATCGTCATCAGCATCATCATCATCATCATCATCATTATAATCATTATCATCATCATTATCATCATTATCATAATCATCATCATCATCGGCAGCAGCAGCAGCAGCAGCATTGCTGTCATCATCTTCATTGTCATTGTCATTATTACCATCATTATCACTATCATTATCATCATCACCACCATCATCATCATCATCGTCATCATTATCATCATCATAACCATCAGCATCAGCATCAGCAGTAGCATTGTCATCATCATCATCACCATCATCATCATAACCACCATCATCATCATCATCATCATCATCATCGTCACCATCATCATCATCATCATTATTACCATCATCATCATTATCAGCAGCAGCAGTATTGTCATCATCGTTGTTATCATCACTGTCATCATCATCTTCATTGTCATCGTCATCATCATCATCAGCAGCAGCAGCATCCTCATTAGTATTAGTATTGTTGGTATTAGTCATATGGTTGCCACAGGGTTTGGCACTTGGCAGGATGAAACTCCATGTTCCAGCTCTTCTCCCAAATCGCTAGGGCGGCGATGGAGGTCTTCTTGCAGCTGATCCTGATCTTGAATGGAGGAGACCATCCTGTATGCCGCCGTGTCGTCAGCAAACAGCCTCTTGGTTGATGGAGGTCTTCTGGCAGCTGGTCCTGATCTTGAATGGAGGAGACCATCCTGTATGCCACCGTGTCGTCAGCAAACAGCCTCTTGGTTGCAGTCAACTTGTCCGGAAGGTCGTTGATATATATGCTAGGAACAAACATGGTCCTAGCACTGACCCCTGGGGAACTCCTGATGTTACATTCACAAAAGACGACATTGTACCCTCAACCAGCACAGCTTGGCAGCGATCCTTGAGAAAGCTGGCGATCCTTGCGTGGGTGGAGTTCCTGACACCGTAGCGTTGGAGCTTGTGAAGCAGCAAGCTGTGGTTCACTTTATCGAACGCCTTTGAGAAGTCCATGATAAGGACATCCGTCTGCTTGCTGCTCTCCAAATTGGCTGTCAGTTCCTCGATGAACTCAAGGAGTTGGGTTTCGCAGGACCGCCCTTTCCTGAATCCATGCTGGTGTTCAGGATGTGGTGCTTTTCAAGGTGCCTCATAACTGCTCCGACGACGATATGCTCTAGGAGCTTGCACACGACGCTGGTGAGGGAGACTGGTCGATAATTTGCCGGGTCGTACTGTTCCCCTTTCTTGAAAATTGGTGTGACAAATGCAGATCTCCAATCAGCTGGCACAGAGCCTGAGGCCAGAGATGACTTGAAAATGACAGTCAGTGCAGGCGCCAGTTCCACTGCTAATTCCTTGAGAACGCGTGGCATAATGCCATCTGGACCACAAATGACAGTCAGTGCAGGCGCCAGTTCCACTGCTAATTCCTTAAGAACGTGTGGTGTAATACCGTCTGGACCACAAATGACAGTCAATGCAGGCGCCAGTTCCACTGCTAATTCCTTCAGAACGCGTGGTGTAATACCGTCTGGACCACAAATGACAGTCAATGCAGGCGCCAGTTCCACTGCTAATTCCTTCAGAACGCGTGGCATAATGCCATCTGGACCACAAATGACAGTCAGTGCAGGCGCCAGTTCCACTGCTAATTCCTTCAGAACGCGTGGCATAATGCCATCTGGACCACAAATGACAGTCAGTGCAGGCGCCAGTTCCACTGCTAATTCCTTCAGAACGCGTGGCGTAATACCATCTGGACCACAAATGACAGTCAGACCACATGGACCACTTGGACCACATGCTTTGTGTTGTGGGGATTGAGATTTTGGAGGAGCGCAGTCACCTTTAGCAAGGTGGTTTGCACGCCGCTATTAGAGTTGACCTCTCACACATTGTATTGTTATATTTGTTGATGTGTTATTACAGGTGAAAACAACGAATCGAACGTGGTTTGCACGCCGCTATTAGAGTTGACCTCTCACACATTGTATTGTTATATTTGTTGATGTGTTATTACAGGTGAAAACAACGAATCGAACGTGGTTTGCACGCCGCTATTAGAGTTGACCTCCCACACAATTAAAACTCAGGTTCTCCCAGGTTCTGTAGACATTGATGGCACTGAGATCAAGCTATCGGCATCCGTCCGCAATCTAGGTGTTACTTTGGACCAAACCCTTTCTTTCAAACAGCATGTTTCCAATGTTTGCAAGGCTTGCTATCTAGAACTTCGAAGAATTAGTTCCATCCGCCGTTTCCTCTCTCAGGATGCCCTGAAGACTCTAGTCTGTGCTTTTGTTCTGTCTAGCCTTGACTACTGTAACTCACTTCTTGCTGGCTGTCCATCAATTCTCATCTCTAAGCTCCAACGGGTCCAGAATAATGCTGCTCGTCTCATTTCTCGCTCCCCTAGGTACGATCACATCACTCCGGTTCTTCGTTCCCTACATTGGCTCCCAGTTCAATCACGTATTGACTACAAAATTCTCCTCCTTGTCTTCAAGTCACTGAATGATCAAGCTCCCCAGTATCTCTCTGATCTTCTTCATCTCTATGTCCCAGCTCGCCAACTACGTTCGTCTTCTGATTCTCGTCTCCTTTCCATTCCCTCCATCCGTCTCAAATCTGCTGGCCAACGTTCTTTTTCTTGTCAAGCACCATCTCTGTGGAATTCTCTGCCTTCTCCTCACCGACACTCCAACTCAGTCTCCTCATTCAAAACCTCTCTTAAAACCCATCTTTTTCCTGCTGCACCCTAAATATTTGATCAGTTGTCTACCGTTGTGTGCACGTGAGGGAAGATTGATTTAAGAGGTTTGTGCTGTGTTTTGTGGTGCGTGTGTGTGCGTGTGTGTGTGTGTGTGTGTGTGTGGTGTGTGTGTGTGTGTGTGAGTGTGTGTGTGTATGTGTGTGTGTGTGTGAGCATGAATGTGTGCTTGTGTGTATTTTGGTTTGTGGGTGGGTTGTTGTGTGCACGCATGTGTGTGTGTGTTGTGTGTGCGTGTCTGTGTGTCTGTCTGCGTGCGTAACGTTGTGTGTGTGGGTGTTTGTGTCTGAGTGTTGGTGTATGTGGTCAGTCCATGCGGCTCAGTTGCTGTGGCTTACCGAATGGGGTATGAACGAGTTGGCGTCAATAATTGTGTGTTTATGTGTGTGTGTGTGTGTGTGTGTGTGTGTGTGTGTGTGTTTGTTGTGTGTGCGTGTGTGCGTGTGTGTGTGTGTGTGTGCGTGCGCGTGTGTGTGCGTGTGTGTGTGCGTGTGTGTTAGAGAGAGAGAGAGAGTTGCTTTGCATATGCACTGTTGGTGGTTGGTGTCACTCTTGAATGTTGTTTTTTGTTATCTGTTGATGAATAATGGATTGTAAAGCGCTTTGGGCTCATCTGAGGTAAAGCGCTATATAAATGTACTGTTATTATTATTATTGTATTGTTATATTTGTTGATGTGTTATTACAGGTGAAAACAGCGAATCAAACGTGGTTTGCACGCCGCTATTAGAGTTGACCTCTCACACATTGTATTGTTATATTTGTTGATGTGTTATTACAGGTGAAAACAACGAATCGAACGTGGTTTGCACGCCGCTATTAGAGTTGACCTCTCACACATTGTATTGTTATATTTGTTGATGTGTTATTACAGGTGAAAACAGCGAATCAAATGTGGTTTGCACGCCGCTATTAGAGTTGACCTCTCACACATTGTATTGTTATAATTATATTTGTTGATGTGTTATTACAGGTGAAAACAGCGAATCAAATGTGGTTCGCACGCCGTGACCTCTCACACATTGTATTGTTATATTTGTTGATGTGTTATTGCAGGTGAAAACAGCGAATCAAACGTGGTTCGCATGCCGCTATTAGAGTTGACCTCTCACACGGATGTGGTGGTGGCGGCTGATTGGGTGGCTGGGGGGTCAAAGGTCATCACGGCATCGTGGGATAGAAGTGCCATTCTACACGACGCTGAGACAGGAGACATCTTGAATATATTAACAGGTAAGGGGGAATAATTGGACAAATGACTATGCCATGGGATAGAAGTGCCATTCTATGCGACGCTGAGACAGGAGACATCTTGAATATATTAACAGGTAAGGGGGAATAATTGGACAAATGACTATGCCATGGGATAGAAGTGCCATTCTATGCGACGCTGAGACAGGAGACATCTTGAATATATTAACAGGTAAGGGGGAATAATTGGACAAATGACTATGCCATGGGATAGAAGTGCCATTCTATGCGACGCTGAGACAGGAGACATCTTGAATATATTAACAGGTAAGGGGAAATAATTGGACAAATGACTATGCCATGGGATAGAAGTGCCATTCTATGCGACGCTGAGACAGGAGACATCTTGAATATATTAACAGGTAAGGGGGAATAATTGGACAAATGACTATGCCATGGGATAGAAGTGCCATTCTATGCGACGCTGAGACAGGAGACATCTTGAATATATTTACAGGTAAGGGGGAATAATTGGACAAATGACTATGCCATGGGATAGAAGTGCCATTCTATGCGACGCTGAGACAGGAGACATCTTGAATATATTTACAGGTAAGGGGAAATAATTGGACAAATGAGGGAAACAATTTGACTATGCCATGGGATAGGAGCACTGTTCAGCATGACTCGGATACAGGAGGTTCCATTTCTCGTAGTTTCTAATGAATGTACCATGAGATAGGAGCACTGTTCAGCATGACTCGGATACAGGATATTCCATTTCTCGTAGTTTCTAATGAATGTACCATGAGATAGGAGCACTGTTCAGCATGACTCGGATACAGGAGATTCCATTTCTCGTAGTTTCTAGTGAATGTACCATGGGATAGAAGCACTGTTCAGCATGACTCGGATACAGGAGATTCCATTTCTCATAGTTTCTAGTGAATGTACCATGGGATAGAAGCACTGTTCAGCATGACTCGGATACAGGATATTCCATTTCTCGTAGTTTCTAATGAATGTACCATGAGATAGGAGCACTGTTCAGCATGACTCGGATACAGGATATTCCATTTCTCGTAGTTTCTAATGAATGTACCATGAGATAGGAGCACTGTTCAGCATGACTCGGATACAGGAGATTCCATTTCTCATAGTTTCTAGTGAATGTACCATGGGATAGAAGCACTGTTCAGCATGACTCGGATACAGGAGATTCCATTTCTCATAGTTATACTAGTGAATGTACCATGGGATATTTGGTTATTATTTTCCAGACGCTGATACAAACAATGGAGTACAAAAAAAGTCAATAAACGTCTTTTTATAACACTACTGTTTGGCATTCTTTGGTGTTAAAATATAGAGGAGTTATGTAGGAGAATAGAAACAAGCACTGCCTAATCTGTAGACTACGCACTGTGCCAAGTCAACACACTAGGCTGCCTATTCACCATATTAGGCTGCCTAGTCAACACACTAGGCTGCCTATTCACCATATTAGGCTGCCTAGTCAACACACTAGGCTGCCTATTCACCATATTAGGCTGCCTAGTCAACACACTAGGCTGCCTAGTCAACACACTAGGCTGCCTAGTCAACACACTAGGCTGCCTAGTCAACACACTAGGCTGCCTAGTCAACACACTAGGCTGCCTATTCACCATATTAGGCTGCCTAGTCAACACACTAGGCACTGTGCCTAGTCAACACACTAGGCTGCCTAGTCAACACACTAGGCTGCCTAGTCAACACACTATGCGCCTATTCACCATATTAGGCTGCCCTATTCTGTAGACTAGGCACAGGACCTATCTGAGAAGTCAGTTTACAAGTTAAGCATTTCCAGTGCCTAGTTCACAAACTAGGCAAAGTGCCTGCTTAATCTACAGACTAGGCAATTCTGCGAGTTAGGCACGACACATGTATGTCTGTGAGCGCACCTTCGTCTGTCTGTCTGTCTGTCTGTCTCGCTCTGTCTGGTCCTCTCTCTCTCTCTTTCTCTCTCTCTCGTCTCTCTCTCTTTGTCTCTCGTGAACTTGTCCCCGAGTATGTTGTGTGTGTGTGTGGTGGTGTGTGTGTGGTTGTGCGTTTGTGGGGTGCAGCGTCGGTCATGCTTTGTTGCGTGCGTGCATTGCATAGCATGTGAGTATGTTTGTGAGCGCACTTGCGTACATATGTGTGTGGTTGTGTATGTGTGTGTGCGTGCACGCTTTTGTGTGGCACACACAACACCACACATTCGGGGGCAAGTAAGAAACTCGAATGTTCTTGAGTTTCTTAGCAAGAGAGTGAGAGAGACAGAAAGACAGACAGAAATAGACAGGTAGCAAGAGCTCAGACACAGAAACCCACACACACACTCACCTACACTCACAGGGGACGGCTCACGGAGAAAAACATACACACACACACACACACGAACACAAACACACACAGAGAGAGAGGGGGGGGCAAGTGTCCGGGGGGCCAAAAGTACCAGGGAGGGGGCAAGTGAAACGGGGGGGCATGGCATGGGCGGTCGGGGAAGTGACCTAGAACCACCTTCTGGGCCGTACAGTGGTGTTGCTCCCATGCTGCTCATTCCAAATCCCAACTCCCTTGCTGCTCATTCCAAATCCCAACTCCCTTGCTGCTCATTCCAACTCCCATGCTGCTCATTCCAACTCACAACTCCCATGAATGCTGCTCATTCCAACTCCCACTACTCCCACAACCCCCCCCCACCCCCCTTCCCATGCTGCTCATTCCAACTCCCAACTCCCTTGCTGCTCATTCCAACTCCCATGCTGCTCATTCCAAATCCCAACTCCCATGCTGCTCATTCCAAATCCCAACTCCCATGCTGCTCATTCCAAATCCCAACTCCCTTGCTGCTCATTCCAAATCCCAACTCCCATGCTGCTCATTCCAAATCGCAACTCACCCATGCTGAACTCATTCCAAATCCCAACTACCATGCTGCTTCATTTCCAACTCCCAACTCCCATGGCTGCTGCTCAGCTATCCACAACGCCCAACTCCCAGGCTGCGCATTACCAAATACCCAACTCCCCTGCTGCTCATATCCAACTCACAACTCCCTTGCTGCTAATTCCAATCCCATTCTGCTCATTTCCAACTCCTCATGCCTGCTCATTCCAACTCCCAAAGCCATTGCTGCCTGCAATTTCAACTCCCACCTCCCATGCTGCTCTGTCAACTCCCAACATCCCTTGATGCTCATTTCCACTCCCATGCTGCTCATGTGTTGTAAGGCTCCCACATCCCATGCTGCTCATTCCCAACTCCCAACTCCCATGCTGATCCATTGGCAACCCCGATGCTGCCTACATTCCACTCCCAACGCCCGCTGGCTGGCTCAGTCCAACGGCCATGCTATGCTCATTCCAACTCCCATGCTGCTCATTCCAACTCACAACTCCCTTGCTGCTCATTCCAACTCCCATGCTGCTCATTCCAACTCACAACTCCCTTGCTGCTCATTCCAACTCCCATGCTGCTCATTCCAACGCACAACTGCCTTGCTGCTCATTCCAACTCCCAACTCCCATGCTGCTCATTCCAAATCCCAACTCCCATGCTGCTCATTCCAACGCCCAACTCCCATGCTGCTCATTCCAAATCCCAATGCCCATGCTGCTCATTCCAACTCCCATGCTGCTCATTCCAACTCATTCCAACTCCCTTGCTGCTCATTCCAACTCCCAACTCCCATGCTGCTCATTCCAAATCCCAACGCCCATGCTGCTCATTCCAAATCCCAACTCCCATGCTGCTCATTCCAAATCCCAACTCCCTTGCTGCTCATTCCCACGTCGCCACGCCGCCCAAGCTTGGCTGCTCATTCCAACTCCCTTGCTGCTCATTCCAAATCCCAACGCCATGCGCTCATTCAACTCCCAACCCTTGCAGCTGCTCTTCCAACTCCCAACTCCCATGCTCGCATTCCAACTCCCACTCCCTGCTGATCCTTACAAATCCAATACGACTGACTGCTCATTCAAATCCCATCAATCCCATGTGCTCATTCCCCCCCATACCAAAAACGCCCATGCTGCTCATCCAAAATCCCAATCCCATGCGTGCTCATTCCGAAATCCAACTCCCTATGACCATTAGCTACATAATGCCAACCTGCCCACTCCCAGGCTGCTCATTCCAACTCCCTCCCGACTGTGCTCATTCCAAATCCAGCTCACAACTGTGCTCGATTCCAACTCAACTCCGAGATAAGCTGCTGCTCATCAACCCCAACTCCAGGCTGCTCATTTTTTCCTCATCGCCAACTACCAGATAGGGCCAGTAGTATGCACATCAGTCATCAACCCCCCCCCCTACAACTCACATGCTGCTCATGTCACAATAGCCACGCCACTAAAAAGTGTGTACATGCAAGCGTCAAGGATGCTAAGCCTGCAACTCATACAGGGAGTCCCCCAACGCCCATGACGTGTCTAACATTGCACTGCCACAGCTGCTGTTCCAACTCCATGCTGCTAACATTCGACACTCCAAACGCCTAAAAAAGCTAGCTCATATCCCAACTCCCATGTCTCATTCCCAAATCTTTTTGACCGACATGTGCTCTTCAACTCCCCTGACTGTCATTCAAATCCCAAAATCCCATACTGAACGCATTACCACCCACCGCCTCAGCCGTGCTGGTGGCTTACACTCACCCCCCCTCGGCACCTAAGGAACATGC
Organism: Phymorhynchus buccinoides; assembly: GCA_017654935.2. NCBI lineage: Eukaryota > Metazoa > Mollusca > Gastropoda > Neogastropoda > Raphitomidae > Phymorhynchus > Phymorhynchus buccinoides. The sequence continues at coordinate 53,060 of CM065712.1, read as the reverse complement.
CTCATTTCAACTCCCAACGCCCATGCTGTCATTCCAAACTCCCACGCCCTTGCTGCCATCCAACTCCCTGCTGCTCATTCCATCCCATGCTGCTGTTCCAACTCCCTTGTGCTCATTCCAACCCCAACGCCCATGGCTGCCTATTCCAACTCCCATGCTGATCATTCCAAACTCCCAATGCCCATGCTGCTCATTCCAACTCCCATGCTGCTAGTTCCAACTCCTGACTGCTCGTTCCAACTCCCACGCCATGCTGATCATTCCAACTCCCATGCGGCTCATTCCAAATCCCAAACGCCCATGGCGCATTCCAACTCCCATGCTGGCTCATTCCAAATCCCAACTCCCATGATGCTCATTCCAACTCCATGCTGCTCGTTCCAACTCACTTGCTGCTCATTCCAATCCCAACGCCCATGCTGTTACTCATTCAACTCCCAACGCCCTTGTGCTCATCCAACTCCCATGCTGCTCATTCAACTCAATGCTGCTCATGCCAACTCCCATGCTGTCATTCCAATCCCAAACGCCCATGCTGCTCATTCCAACTCCCAACTCCCATGCTGCTATTCCAACTCCAACGTCCCATGCTGCTCATTCCAATCCCAACTCCCATGCTGCTCATTCCAAATCCCAATGCCCAGGCTGCTCATTCCAAATCCCTTGCTGCTCATTCCCAAAATCCCAATCATGCTGCCCATTCCAACTCCAATCTCCCATGCTGCTCATTCCAAATCCAATGCCCATGCTGCTCATTTCAACTCCCTTGCTGTATTCCAAATCCCCACTCCCTTGCTGCTCATTCCCAAATCCCAACTTCCCATGCTGCTCATTCCCAACTCCAACTCCCATGCTGCTCATTCCAACTCCCAACTCCATGCTGATCATTCCAACTCCCATGCCTGCTCATTCAACTCCCCAACTCCATGCGCTCTATTTTCTATCTATCCATCTCTGTCTACATCCTGTCTATATATTCATCTCTATTCTATCTCTATTCTATCTATGCTATCTCTATTCTGTCTCTGTAGTCTATCTTTCTATCTCTATTCTGTCTCTATTTTATCTCTATTCTGTCTTATTCTATCTTATTCCATGCTCTATTCATCTCTAGTCTGTCTCTATTCTATCTATTCTATCTCTATCGTCTCTATGAGGGACAGGTTCAGACCAGGAGCTAAGCGACATACTATACTCCACCCAACTCAACTCTCGACTTTCCATCTCTATATCTATCTCTATCCATATCTATCCCGTCTATCTCTATTCTACTCTATGTATTGAAGGACATGACAGGAGCTAAGCGACACGTACGATCCTCACCAACTCAACATCTCGTGGTGACTGCATTCCAAGATAGACTTTTCGACTCTGGGAATTTCCCGGACTCTGAGCTGACAGTCAATGTTTTCAAGGGACCACACACAGTGAGTTACGGCCCTTCGTTTCTTTGCTTGTGTCCTTAATGCGAGGGATACAACGTTTTGCCTTGAATGGAGTAGGGTTAGGCGTTTAGATGTCTCCTTTAAGCTCGTATGGGATCAACGTTTTGCCTTGCTGGGTTTAGGGTTATGGTTAGAGGTCTCCTTTTAAGTCTGTAGGGGATCAAACGTTTTGCCTGCTGGGGGTTAGGGTTAGGGTAGAGTCCCTTTTAATGTCGGTATGGCATCCAACGTTTTGCCTTGCTGGGGTTAGGGTTAGGGTAGATGTTCCTTTAATGTCTGGTATGGGATCCAACGTTGTGCCGTGCTGGGGTTAGGGTTAGGGCTAGAGTCTCCTTTTAATGTCTGTATGGGATCCAAACGTTTTGCCTTGCTGGGGTTAGGGTTAGGGTTAGGGCTAGATGGGTCTCCTTTTAATGTCTGTATGGGATCCAAGTTTGCCTTGCTGGAGTTAGGGTTAGGGTAGATGTCTCCTTTAATGTCTGTATGGGACCAAGTTTGCCCTTGCTGGAGTTAGGGTTAGGGGTAGGGCTAGATGTACTCCTTTGATGACTGTAGGGATCCAACGTTTTGCCTTGCTGGGGGTAGGGTTTAGGGGGAGATGTCTCCTTTTAAGGCGTATGGATCAACGTTTAGCCTTGCTGGGGTTAGGGTTAGGTAGGGCAAGATGTCTCCTTTTAATGTCGGTATGGGGATCCAACGTGTTCCTTGCTGGGGTTAGGGGTTATGGTTAGGGCTGGCTAGAGTATCCTTTTAAGGCTGTTGGGATCCAACGGTTTCTGCCTTGTGGAGTTAGGAGTTAGGGTTAGAGGTCTCCTGTTAATGTCTGAAATGGGATCCAACGTTGCCTCTGCTCGGGGTTAGGGTCAGGGTTAGGGCTAGATGTCTCCGGTGATGTCTGTATGGGAGCCAAAAAGTTTTGCTTGCTGGGGTTAAGGTTAGGGTTAGATGTCTCCTTTTAATGTCTGTATGGGATCCAAACGTTTTGCCTTGCTGGGTTAGGGTTAGGGTTCGTTAGTGCTAGATTCTCTTTTAATGTCTGTATGGGATCCACGTTTTGCCTGTTTTTTTTCCTGGGGTTAGGGTTAGGGTTAGGGTAGGGCAGATTTCTCCTTGTAATGTCTGTTATGGGATCCAACGGTTTTGCCTGCTGGAGTTAGGGTTAGGGTAGATGTCTCATTTTAATGTCTGTATGGGATTCCCACGTTTTGCCTTGCTCGGGTTAGGGTAGGGTTAGGGCTAGATGTCTCCTTTAATGTCTTTGGTATGGGATCCAAGTTTTGCCTTTCTGGGGTTAGGGTAGGCAGTTAGGGTTATATGTCTCCTTAATGTCTGTAGGGGATCCATCGTTTTGCCTTGCTGGGGTTTAGGGTTAGGTTAGGGCATGAGTTCGCCTTTTAATGTCTGTATGGAGCCAACATTTTGCCTTGCTGGGGTTAGGGTTAGGGCTAGATGTCTCCTTTTAATGTCTGTATGGGATCCACGTTTTGCACTTGATGGGGTTAGGGTTGGGTTAGAGGTCTCTTTAATGGCTGTATGTGGATAAAAATTTTGCCTGCTGGAGTTAGGGTTAGGGTTAGATGTTCTCCTTTTATGTCTGTATGGGATCCAACGTTTTGCCTTGCTGGGGTAGGGTTAGGGTTAGATGTTACTTTAATGTCTGTAGGATCCAACGTTGCCTTGCTGGGTTTAGGGTTGGGTTAGAGTCTCCTGTAATGTATGTATGGGATCCAACGTGTTGCTCTGCTGAGGTTTAGGGTTAGGGTTAGATGTCTCTTGTATGTCTGTATGGGATCCAACGTTTTGCCTGATGGGGTTAGGGTTAGGTCAGAGTCTCCGTTAATGTCTGTATGGGATCCAACGTTTTGCCGTGCTGGGGTTAGAGGTTAGGGTAGCTCGATGTCTCCTTTTAATGTCTGTAGGGACAACGTTTTGCCTGCCTGGGGTTTAGGGTTAGGGTAGATGTCTCCTTTTATGTCTGGATGGGATCCCAACGTTTGCCTTGCGGAGTAGGTGTTAGGGATAGAGTATCCTTTTTAATGTCCTGAATGGGATCCAACGTTTTGCTTGCTGGTGTTAGGGTTAGGGTTAGGCTAGATGTACTCTTTTAATGTCTATGGGATCCAACTTTTGCTGTTAGGGTTAGGGTTGGTAGATGATCTCCTTTAATGTATGTATGGGATCAACTTTGCCTTGATGGGGTTAGGGTTAGGGTAGGGCTAGTG
>CM065712.1:0-48893 GCA_017654935.2 Phymorhynchus buccinoides | reverse complement strand
GACTCCGGTCAAACTCTTCAAACTAAAGAAGACTCTCACTCTCCATCTGAAACTTTAAGTTGTCGTTTTCTCAAAAAACATAAAGATGTTAGAGGGTTAAGTTAGCAGGGATACTTGATTTTGAACGTGAGCCTTCAAGTCATGGGGTTCAAAGCAGGTCAGATACATCGGGAAGGAACAAAAGAAAGAAAATCATTGTTGCAGAGATCACACGTACTTGTGGGTTTCTGACCGGAGTAGGAGATACCATACTGAAGAAGACTCTCCATAGATATACCAAAAAACGCTCTTTAAAAGAAAAACAAGATTCAGGTGTGTACAAATAGGTTACTTTGCCAAAAATAAAATAGGCGATCCACTATGTTACATGCGCATATATAAACATACATATAATTAAATTGTAAGAAAGGGGTAGGGGTAATTTAATGCATTAGAATAATTTTATTTACACAGTAAAATAAAAATTAATCTGTTTTCAGAGCACAAGTACCTACATACCGTAGTCTCTCTATACAGGCTGGGAATTGTCATGAGAATTCCCCATGCTCTGCTATAGTAAGAAAAATCAGACGTGAGCCTGGCAGGTTTGCCTCTTGTTTTGTATTGATATAAGATTTTCAGTTGTTTGTTGTTGTTTTTTTTACCCTCCACTGTCCCCACCGTTTTGTCTCTTTTTTTTGATGGCATCAATTTTTGTATTTCTTCCCTTTTTTTTTCCTTTTTATTCTTTCCTCACTACTCTCGTTCATTTGTCTGTGTGATGAACTATTCATGGACATTTTGGGGGGAAGACTTAGTGTTTTCTTGTCTGATACCTAGTGTCTGGTTTTCTGTGTGACTAGTGTTTTGTGTACTGATTTACACTTCATACCATTTGTCGTGTGTGTGCGTGGCCGCGCACATGTGGTGTGCGTCGCGTGCCTGTGTGTGCTCGCATGTGTGGGTGCGTCGTGCGCATCCTGTTGCTGCGTTGTGTGTCTGTGTGCGTGTGTGTGTGTGGGTGCATATAAATCAAAAAGCATTATACTTAAAAATCAAAATAGTATCAACCTCTATCATTGCTACTGTCATGACATAGGCGTATTTTGAGTGTAACATTCGGCTCGTATCTGCTGTTCAAAAATGAAGAATATTTGGACATTTGCATGTTTTCTTTGAATACTTATACACATTTTCCCAAACTTAAATTAATTATATGGTTAGCTGTATTTTTAATAGCATTTCTATGTTATTCTGCTTTGTTTTTTACTCCAAAAGAACACATCAAAATATGGTGAGATTCAACGAATTCATTGAGCATGAATACGTAATTTTCAAGTTGCTTCCAATATGTCTAACTGGTGGGCAGTGAAGAAAAAATGATTCTAAAATAATCAGTTTCAGTTCTGTAAAGTATTCTTCAGTTAATTGTTTTACAACTGTATTCCCAACATCTCTTTAAAAAATTTTTTGCCGGTTTTCATTATGAGATTTCCATATTTACTGTTATCTTTTCCTTGATTCAATTACTTTGTCTACAATGTTTATAGTAACTTTTCAAAGGCGTCTGCCTACTCTGGCCTGCGTGATTGGTATTGGTACGGTATTAGTATTGGTATGAAGTGACCTAATATAAAAAAAAATAGATGTTTTGAACTTTAGTGATACTCACCATTTCAGGGTGGCAGGCCTGATTTTCACTTTTTATTTTCTGTTTTCTGTTGCTTTGCAGTTCTTCATGTTTTCAGTGTGAAGGCCCCTCTATTTGTACATAAACAGGAGCGAGTGTGATCAGAGTGAATAGTACACAAAAACGGAAGATTGTGGAGCCCCCCCCCCCCCCCCCACCCCCCCCCCCCCCCCTTGTTTTCTTTTTCTGCCCATTACATGTTTGGATACTTGAGGTGCAAGTGCAGTCACTTGGTCACGCACAGCCTGGAGTAATGCAGTCAACTGGTCAACACAGGCCTGTGCAAGTGCAGAGTCAATGGTCACACAGCCTGAGGAAGTGCATTAACTGGTCACCCACAGCCTGTGCAAGGCAGTCAAACTGGTCACCACAGCTGGGGAAGTGCAGCAACTGGTCACAACAGCCCCTGAGGAAGTGTTTCATAAACACCACAGCCGGAGGAAATTAGTTGGAAGTGTTCATAACACCACAGCCGAGGAAGTGCATACAACTGGTCACCACAGCCTGAGAAAGTGCAGTCAACTGGTCACACAGCCTGAGGAGTGTTTCACTAAAACACCACAGCCTGAGGAATTGTTCATAAAACACCACAGCCTGAGGGAAGGGTTTCATAAACACACAGCCTGAGGAAGTATGTTTCATAAACACCACAGCTGAGGAAGTGCTTAATAAACACCACCAGCCGGGGAAGTGTTTCATAAAAACACCAGCTGAGGAGTGTTTATAAACACCACAGCCTGAGGAAGGTTTCATAAACACCAACAGCCTGAGGGAAGTGTTTCATAAACAACCACAGCCCTGAGAAGTGGTTCATAAACACCACAGCCTGAGGAAGTGTTTAATAAACACCACAGCCTGAGGAAGTGTTTAATAAAACACCACAGCTGGGATAGGTTTAATAAACCCACAGCCTGAGGAAGTCGATTCATAAACACCACAGCCTGAGGAAGTGTTTCTAAACACCACGGCCTGAGAAGTGTTTCATCAACACACAGCTGAGGAAGTGTTTATAAACACACAGCCTGAGGAAAGTGTTTAATAAACACCACAGCCTGAAGAAGTGTTAAAAACCACGAAAGCTTGCTTGAAAATGAAAAACAGGTGCGTTTTGAATAATTTCTGTGTTTTGTTGCTCATACGATTTTCAGTAATTGTTTACAATGTATTCCCCACTCATCTCTTTCAAATTTTGCCAGTTTTCCTTTCTCTGAGATTTCATATTTTACTGTATATTTCCTTTGATTTCAATTACTTTTGTCTACAATTTTTTTATAATTAACTTTTCAAACTATTTTTGTACGTTGTTTTTCTGTGAATTTTGACCAAGGATTTTGTTATTTATAAATTCTAAGTAATGTGTTGTATGTTTCCTTGCCGCCCGCACATGCACAGATACATTGTGGAAGCGCAGATAAGCTTCCAGCTGGTTGCTTGTCATTTGTCTGTATTAGTTGGAATGGTATGTGTTGTATGTTGGTCTCCTCCTCTGCTGACAGCCATGCACAGCTACATTGGGAAGCGCAGTATAAGCTTCAGTGGATGCTGTCATTGTTCTGTATTAGTTGGAAACTGAATGTATGTGTGTATGTTCTCCTTCCTTGCTGACGCCATGCCACAGATTACATTGTGGAAGGCGCAGTATCAGCTTTCCAGCTGGATGCTGTCATTGTTATGTATGAGTGGAAATGGTATGTGTTGGATGTTCTCCTTCCTTGCCGAACGCCTATGCACAGATACATTGTGGAGGCGCAGTATCAGATTCCAGCGGTCTGGTTGCTGCCATTTGTTCTGTATTAGTGGAATGGTATGTGTTTGTAGTTCTCATTCCCTTGACCGACCGCATGCACAGATAATTGTGGAAGGCGCCGTATAAGCTTCCAGCTGGATGCTTGTCTCATTTTTCTGATAGTTGGAATGGTTATGTGTTGTATGTTCTCCTTCCTTGCTGACCGCCATGCACAGAACATTGTGAAGGCGCAAAAAGTATCAGCTGGGTGCTTCGCATGTTCTGATTAGTTGGAATGGGATGGGTTGTAGGTTCTACTTCCTTGCTGACCGCCATGCACTGGATACATTGTGGAATGCTCCAGTATAAGCTTCCAGCTGGATGCTGTCATTGTTCGTATTAGTTGGAATGGTAGTGTTGTATGTTTCCTTCTGCTGACGCCATGCACAGATACATTTGAAGGCGCAGTATCAGCTTCAGCGGTGCGCCATTGTTTCGCTTTACTGGGAATAGGTAGGAGTGTTGGCATATTAAAGCAACTTATTAAGCCACACTAAACTAAGAGAGAGAAGGTGAAAAAAAAAATATTGATCTCGATTAAAAACTGATTTGATGAAAAATTGATTGGATTTGGGATTTTTAGTAAATATGATTTGATTAACATACTGATGTCACATATTGCTGATTTGGGATTTTCCAGAAATATGATTTGATTAAATACTGATGATGTCACACTATGATTTGAGGATTCCCTCTTTTAGTTTTTCTTCACTCATCTTTGTTTTTTTTTTTCTTTGTTGGAGGATTGATGTTGATGCTCTGCAGAAAGAGGAGGGCACTGATGGTGAGTGGAGAAAATTATCATCATACCATCATTATCCGCATCGTCATCATCATTATCGTCATCATTCATAATCATATTTATCATTCATCATCATATCCTCATTGTCATTCACCATCATCATCATTATCACCATCATCATCGTCCTCATTACATCATCATCATCATCAATATATCAGCATTATATCAGCATGTCATCGTTTCACATTAATATTAATCGTCAGTCATCATCATATCATGATTATCGTCATCAGCATCATCATCATAATCTCATTATAATCATTATCATCATTCATTATCATCATTATTAATCATCATCATCATCGGCAATAGCAGCAGCAGCACAGCAGCATGCTGTCATCATCTTCATGGTCATTGTCATTATTACAGCATTATCCACTATCATTATCATCATCACCAACCATCATCGTCATCCTCGTCATATTATCATCATCCATAACCATCAGCATCAGCATCAGCAAGTAGCATTGTCATCATCATCATCACAACAGCATCATACCAACATCAAATCATCATCATCATCATGCACCATCATCATCATCATCATTATTACCATCATCATCATTATCAGCAGCAGCAGTATTGTCATCATCGTGTTATCATCACGTCATCATCATCTTCATTGTATCTTCATAATCATCATCAGCAGCAGCAGCATCCTCATTAGTATTCAGATTGTTGGTATTAGTCATATGTGGACCACAGGGTTTGGGCACTGGCAGGATGAAACTCCATGTTCCAGCTCTTCTCCCAAATGTAGAGGCGGGATGGAGGTGTCTGGCAGATGATCCTGATCTTGAATCGGAGGAGACCATCCTGCTATGCCCGCCTTGTCGTCAGGCAAACAGCCTCTGGTTGATGGAGGTCTTCTGGCAGGCTGGTCCTGATATTGAATGGAGGAGACCACTCCTGTATGCCACCGTGTCGTCAAGCAAACAGCCTCTTGGTTGCAGTCAAATTGTACGGAGGTCGTTGAAGTATCTATATGCTAGGAACAAACATGGTCCTCAGCAACTGACCTGGGAACTCCTGATGTACATTCACAAAAGAGACATGTACCCTCAACCAAGCACAGCTATGGCAGCGATCCTGAGAAAGCTGGCGATCCATGCAGGGGTGGAGTTCCTGAACCGTAGCGGGGAGTTTGGAAGCAGCAAGCTGTGTTCACCTTATCGAACGCTTTGAGAAGTCAATGATAAAGGACATCCGTCTGCTTGCTGACTCTTCCGAATTCGGCTGCAGTTCCACGATGAACTCAAGAGTTGGGTCGCAGGACCGCCCTTCTCTGAATCCATGCTGGTGTCAGGAGGGTGCTTTTTCAAGGTGCCTCAAAACTAGCTCCGACGACGATTTATGCTCTAGGAGCTTGCACAAACGACGTGGTGAGGGAGAACTGGTCGATAATTTGCCGGGTCGTACTGTTCCCCTTTCTTGAAAATTGTGTGTGACAAATGAGACTCTCCAATCAGCTGGCACAGAGCCTGAGGCAGAGATGACTGAAAAATGACAGTCAGTGCAGGACGCCAGTTCCACTGCTAATTCCTTGAGAACGCGTGGCATATGCCATCTGGACCACAAATGACAGTAGTGCAGCGCCAGTTCCACTGCTAATTCCTTCAGAACGCGTCGCATAATGCCCATCTGGACACAAATGACAGTCAGTGAGGCGCCAGTTCACTGCTAATTCCTCTCAGAACGCGTGGCGTAATACCATCTGGACCACAAATGACAGTCAGTGCAGGCGCCAGTTCCACTGCTAAGCTCAGAACGCGTGGGATGATGCCATCTGGACCACAAATGACAGTCAGTGCAGGCCGCCAGTTATTCACTGCTAATCCTTCAGAATACGCGTGGCATAATCCATCTGGGACCACAAAATGGACAGTCAGTGCAGGCGCCAGTTCCCACGGCTAATTCCTTCAGAACCGCGTGGGCGTACTACCATCTGGACCACAAATGACAGTCAGACCACATGGACACTTGGACCACATGCTTTGTGTTGTGGGGATTGAGATTTTGGTAGGAGCGCAGTCACCTTTAGCAAGGTGGTTTGCACGCCGCTATAGAGTTGACTCTCACACATTGTATGTATATTGTGATGTGTTATCTATCAGTGAAAACAACGAATGCGAACGTGGTTTGACGCCGCTATTCTTTAGAGTTGACCTCTCACACAGTGTATTGTTATATTTGCTGATGTTATTACAGGTGAAAAAAAAGAATCGAAAGTGGGTTGCACGTCGCGATTAGAGTTGACCTCCCACACAATTAAAACTCAGGTTCTTATCCAGGTTCTGTCGACATTGATGGCAATGAGATCAAGCTATCGGCATCCACGTCCGCAATCTAGGGTACTTTGGGACCAAACCCCTTTCTTTCAATTACAGCATGTTTCCCAAGTTTGCAAGGCTGCTATCTAGAACTTCGAAGAATTAGTCCATCCGCGTTCCTCTCTCAGGATGCCCTGCAAGACTTTAGTATGTTGCTTTTGTCCTGTCTCGCCTGGACTACCGTAACTCCATTCTTGGCTGGCTGTCCTCAATTATCATCTCTAAGCTCCAACGGGTCCAGAATAATGGCTGGTCGTCTCATTTCTCGTCCCTAGGTACGATCACATAACTCCGGTCTTCTTCCCTACATGGCCCAAGTTCAATCACGTATTGACTTTACAATAATTCTCTCCTTGCCTTAATGTCAGCTGAATGATCAAGCTCCCCAGTAGCTCTCTGATCTCTCATCTCTATGTCCCAGCTCGCCAACTACGTTCGTCTCTGATTCTCGTACTCCTTTCCATCCTCATCCGTCTCCAAATCTGCTGGCCAACGTTCTTTTTCTTAGGTCAAGCACCATTTTCCTCTTGTGGAATCGCTGCCTTCTCCTCACCGGGACACTCCAACACTCAGTCTCTCATCAAAACTCTCTTAAAACCCATCTTTTTTCCTGCTGCGCCCTAAAATTTGATCAGTTGTCTACGTTGTGTGCACGTGATGGGAGATGATTCAAGCAGGTTGTGCTGTGTTGTGGGCGTGTTGTGTGCGGGTGTGTGTGTGTGTGTGTGTGTGTAGTGTGTGTGTGTGAGTGTGTGTGTTGTGTGTCGTGTGTGTGTGGGAGCATGAATGTGTGCTTGTGTGTATTTTGGTTTTGTGGGTTGTGTGTGCACGCATGTGTTTGTGTGTGGTGCGGTCTGTGTGTCTGTCTGCGTGCCGTACGTTGTGTCGGTGAGGGTGTTTGTGTCTTGCGTGTTTGGTGTGATGTGGTCAGTCATGCGGCTCAGTGCTCGTGGAATTACGAATGGGGTATGAACGAGTTGTGCGTCAATAATTGTGTGTTTATGTGTGTGTGTGTCGTGTGTGTGGTGTGTTGTGTGTGTTGTGTGTGCCTGTGTGTGCGTGTGTGTGTGTCGTGTGCGTGAGCGTGTGCGGTGTGTTCGTGGCGTTGTGTTTAGAGAAGAGAGGAGAGATTACTTTGATATGCAACTGTGGGGTTGGTGTCACTTTGTGAATGTTGGTTTTGTTATTGTTGATGAATAATTGATTGGTAAAGCGCTTTGGGCTCATCGGGTTAAAGCGCTATATAAATGTACGTTATTATTATAATGTATTGTTAATTTTGTTGATGTGTTATTACAGGTGGAAAACAGCGAATCAAAAGTGGTTTGCACGCCGCATTCAGAGTTGGACCTCTCACACATGTATTGTTAATTGTGATGTGTTTATGACAGGTGAAAACAAGAATCGCAACGTGGTTTGCACGCCGCTATTAGAGTTGACCTCTCACACATTGTATGTTAGATTTGTTGATTGTGTTATTACAGGTGAAAAACAGCGAATCAAAAGTGGTTTGCACGCCGCTATTAGAGTGACCTCTCACACATTGTATGGTTATAATTATATTGTTGATGTGTTATTACAGGTGAAAACAGCGAATCAAATGTGGTTCGACGCCGAGACCTCTCACACATTGTATGTTGATATTGTTGATGTGTTATGCAGGTGGGAAAAAAGCGAAATCAAACGTGTGGTTCGCATCGCTATTAGAGTGACCTCTCACCACGGATGTTGTGTGGCGGCTGATTGGGTGGTCTGGGGGGGTCAAAGGTAATCACGGCATCGTGGGATAGAAAGTGCCACATTCTAACGACGTGAGACAGTAGACATCTGAATATATAACAGGTGAGGGGAATATTGGACAAATGGACTATGCAGGGGATAGAAGTGCCATCTATTGCGACGCTGAGACAGGAGGGGGACATCTTTGATATATTAACAGGTAAGGGGAATAATTGGACAATGGACTATGCCATGGGATAGAAGTGCCATTTATGCGACGCTGAGACAGGAGACATTCTTGAATATATTAACAGGTAAGGGTAATAATTGGACAAATGACTATGGCAATGGGTATAGAAAGTGCCATCTATGCGACGCTGAGACAGGAGACATCTTGATAGATTAACAGGAAGGGGGAATAATTGGACAAATGACTATGCCATGGGATAGAAGATGCCATTCTATGCGACGCTGAGACAGGAGACATCTTGGAATATATTAACAGGTAAGGGGGAATAATTGGACAAATGACTATGCCATGGGATAGAAGTGCCATTCTATGCGACACTGGAGACAGGAGACATCTGAATATATTTACAAGCGTAAGGGGGAATAATTGGACAAAGACATGCCATGGGGATAGAAGTGCCCTTCTATGCGACGCTGAGACATGAGACATCTGAATATATTACAGGTAAGGCGGAAAGAATTGGAACAAATGAGGGAAACTTTGACCTCTATGCCATGGGATAGGAGCACTGTTCAGCATGACTCGTGAACAGGAGTTCCATTTTCTCGTAGTTTCTAATGAAGTACCAGGGAGATAGGAGCATGTTCAGCATGACTGGATACAGGAGATTCCAGTTCTCAGTAGTTCTAATGAAGTACCATGAGATAGGAGCACTGTTCAGCATGACTCGGATACAGGAGATTCCATTTCTCGTTAGTTCTAGTGGAATGTACCATGGGATAGAAGACTGTTCAGCAGACTGTGATACAGGAGATTCCATTTCTCATAGTTCTGATCAGTGAATGACCATGGGATAGAAGACAATGATTCCAGCATGACGCGGATGCAGGAGGATGCCATTTCCGTAGTTCTACGTGAATGTACAATGGGATAGAAGCATGTTCAGCATGACTCGGATACAGGAGATTCCATTTTCTCATAGTTTCTTAGTGAATGTACCATGGGATAGAAGCACTGTTCAGATGACTCGTGAAAGGAGATTCCATTTCTCCTAGTTTAGTGAAGTACAAATGGGTTAGAAGCACTGTTCAGCATGACTCGGATACAGGAGATTCATTTCTCATAGTCTAGTGAATGTACATGGGATGATGGTTATTATTTCCAGCAGATACAGACAATGGAGTAAAAAAAAAGTCAATAAACTCTTTTTCATGACATTACTGTTGCAATTCTTGGTGTTAAAATATAGAGCAGTTATGTAGGGAGAATGTAGAACAAGCACGCTAATTGTAGACTACGCACTGTGCCAAGTCAACACACTAGGATTGCATATTCACCAATTAGGGCTGCTAGTCACACACTAGGTGGCCTAGTTCAACACACTAAGGTGCTAGCAAAACACACTAGGCTGCCTAGTCAACACACTAGGATGCCTAGTAAACACACTAGGCTGCCTAGTCAACACACTAGGCTGCCTAAGTCAACACACCTCGGGCTGCCGAGTCAACACCAATAGGCTGCATAGTCAACACCAATAGGCTGCCTATTCACCATATTTAGGCTGCTAGTCCTGTAGACTACGCACTGTGCCTAGTCAACACACTAGTGCTGCCTAGTCAACACACTAGGCTGCCTATTCACCAATTAGGCTGCCTAGTCTGTAGATAGGCACATCTGAAAAGTTAGTTTCCATGTAGGCAGGTCTGAGTACCTAGTCACAAACTAGGGCAAAGTGGCTGCCTTAATCTTACAGTGAGCTAGCCAATTTCTGCAGTTAGGCACGACACATGTAGTCTGTGAGCGCACGTCTGTCTGTCTTCTGTCTCTCTCTGTCTCTGTCTCTGTCTCTCCTCCTCTCTTTTCTCTCTCTCTCTCTCTCTCTCTTTGCACTTACTTGCCCCCGAGTATGTGGTGTGTTGTGTGTGATTGGTGCGCGTGCGGGGTTGCGTGCATGTGAATGTATGTTGTGAGCGCACTGCGTTACATATGTGTGGGTTGATGTATGTGTGTGTGCGTGCAGCTTGTGTGTGCACACACACACACACACTCGGGGGCAAGTAAGAAACTCGAATGTTCATTGAGTTTTCTTAGTGAGGAGAGACAGACAGACGGACAGAATGACAGTAGAAAGAGACTAGTACACACCACACACCACACACTCACACTCACACTCACACACACACACACACACACACACACACACACACACACACAGGGAGAGAGGGGGCAAGGGTCCGGGGGGCAAATAGTACCAGGGGGCAAGTGAACGGGGGAAATGGCAGGCGGGAAGTGACCATAGACACCCTTTGGGCCGACACTTGGCATTGCTCCCATACTGCTCATTCAACTCCAATGCTGCCATCCAATCCCAAACTTCCAAGGCGGCTCATTCCAACTACCCAGGCTGCTCATTCAACTGCCCAACTCCCATGCTGCTCATTCCAACTCCCAACTCCCATGCTGCCTCATCCAAACTCAAATCCCTGCGCTCATTCAACCCCATGCGCTCATCCAAAATCCAAACTCCCATGCTGCTCATTCCAAATCCCAACTCCCATGCTGCTCATCCACTCCCAATCCCTTGCTGCTCATTCCAAATCCCTATGCTGCTCATTCAACTCGCAATCCCAGCGCTCATTCCAAATCCAACTACCATTCTGATCATTTCAACTCCAATCCATGCTGCTAATTCCAACTCCCAACTTCCCATGCTGCTCATTCAAATCCCAAACTCCCATGATGCTAATTCCAATCTCACAAATCCCTTTGCTGCTTATTCCAACTCCCATGCTGCTCTTCCAACTCCCATGTCTGCTTCATTCCAACTCCCCCAACGCCCATGATGCTCCATTCCAACTCCCAACTCCCATGCGCTCCTTCCAACTCCAACTCCCATGCTGCATCATTCCAACTTCCCATCGCTGACTCATTCCAAACTCCAGCTGCTCATTCCAACTTCCCAACTCCCATGCTGCTCATGTGCAACTCCCATGTGCGCATTCCAATCCCAACGCCCATGCTGCTCATTCCAACTCCCATGCTGCTCATTCCAACCCCATGATGCTCATCAACGCGCCCATGCTGCTCATTCAACTCCAACTCCCATGCTGCCATTCCACTCCCATGCTGCTCATTCCAACGCCCATGTGCTCATTCCAACTCCCACGCACAGCTGACTCATTCCAAACTCCCAACTCCCGTTGCGCTCATTCCAACTCCAACTCCCATGCTGCTCAGTCCAACTCCCAACTCCCCATGCTGCTCATTCCAACGCCCATGCGGCCTCATTCCAAATCCCCAACGCCCATGCTGCTCATATCCACTCCCAACTCCTGCTGTCATTCCAACTCCAACTTCCATGCTGCTCATTCCAACTCCCAAACTCCCATGCTGCTCATTCCAATCCAAATCCCATGCTGCTCATTCAAATCCCAATTCCATGCTGCTCATTCCAACTCCCAACGGCCCATGCTGCTATTCAACTCCCAACTTCCCATGACTAGCTCATTCCAACCCAAACTCCATGTGCTCATTCCAACTCCCAACTTCATGCTGCCATTCCAACTCCCAACTCCCATGCTGCTCATTCCAAAATCCCAAATCCATGCTGCTCATTCCAACTCCCAACTCCATGCTGCTCATTCCAATCCCAAACTCCCATGCTGATCATTCAAATCCAAATACCATGCTGCTTCCTCAGACAAATCCCAACTCCCATGCTGCCTCATTCCAACTCCCAACGCCCATGCGTGCTCATTCCAACTCCCCATGCTGCTCATTCCAAATCCCAACGCCCATGCTGACATTCAAATCCCATGCTGCTCGTTCCAACTCCCTTGCTGCCATTCCCAAACTCCCAACGCCCATGCTGCCTCATTCCAACTCCCATGCTGCTATTCCAAAATCCACAACGCCCACATGATGCTCATTCCAACTCCCATGCTGCTCATTCCAAATCCCAACTCCCATGCGTCATTCCAACTCCCATGCTGCCGTTCCAACGCCCCTTGCTGTCTCATTCCAATCCCAACGCACATGCTGCTCATTCAACTCCCAACGCCCTTGCGCTCATTCCAACTCCCTTGCTGCTTCATTCCAAACTCCCATGCTGCTGAGTTCAACTCCCTTGCTGCTTAATTCCAACTCCCAACGCCCATGCTGCTCATTCACAAAACTCCCATGCTGCTCATTCAAAATCCAATCCCATGCTGCCTCATTCCAAGCCCCATGCTCTCTTCCCAAACTCCTTGCTGCTCATTCAACTCCCAACGCCCCATGCTGCTCATTCCAACTCCATGCTGCTCATTCCAAATCCCAACGCCCATGCTGATCATTCCAACTCCCATGCTGCGCATCCAATCCCAACTCCCATTGCTGCTCATTCCAACTCCCATTGCTGTCGTTCCAACTCCCGTGCTGCCCTCATTCAAACTCCACGCCATGCTGCTCATTCCAACTCCCTAACGCACCTTGCCTGCTCATCCAACTCCCATGCTGCTCATTCCAATCCCATGCTGCTCATTCCAACTCCCATGCTGCCTCATTCCAAATCCCAAGCCCATGCTGTCATTCCAACTCCCAATCCTGCTGCTCATCCAAACTCCCAAAACGCCCATGCTGTTTACTCATTCTTTAAACTCCCAACTTCCCATGCTGTCATTCCAAATCCCAATGCCATGCGATCATCCAACTCCCTGCTGCTCATTCAAAATCCCAACTCCCATGCATGCTCATTCCAACTCCCAACTTCCCATGCTGCCATTCCAAATCCCAATGCCCATGTGCTCATTTCAAACTCCCTTGCTGCTCATCCAATCCAACTCCCTTCTGCTCATTCAAATCCCAAACCCATGCTGCTCATTCCAACTACCCAATCCCATGCTGCTCATTCCAACCCCAACTCCCATGCTGCTCATGCCAATACCATGCTGCTTTTTTTGTCATTCCAACTCCCTTAACTCCCATGCTGCTCTATTTGCTACTCTATTCCTATCTCTATTCTATCTATCCTGTTCTATATTCTATCTCTATTCTATCCTCTATCTATCTATTCATCTCTATTATGGTCTCGTATATTCTAATTATTCTATCTCTATTCTGTCTGCGATTTTATACTCTATTCTGTCTAGATTCTATCTCTAGTCCATCTCTTCTATCTCGATTCTGTCTCTATTCTAATCTTTCTATCTCATTTGTCCTATGTATGACAGGTCAAGACCAGGGAGCTAAGCGACAACGATCTCACCCAACTCAACATCTCATCTTTCCATCTCTATATTCTTAATCTCTATTCCATATCTATCCTGTCTCTAATTTATCTCTATGTATGCAGGCCATGACAAGGAGCTAAGCGGACGTACGATCTACCCAAATCAAACATCTAGTGGTGACTGCATCCAAAGAATATGACTTTTCGACTCTGGGATTCACCGCGACTCTGAGCTGACAGCAATGTTTTCCAGGACACACACAGTGAGTACTGCCCTTGTTCTTGCTTGTGTTCTGTTAATGCTAGTAGGGGAACTCCAACGTTTTTGCCCTTGCTGGATTAGGGTTGGGTTAGATGTTCCTTTTAATGTCTGTATGGGATCCAACGTTTTGACCTTGATGGGGTTAGGGTAGGTTAGATGTCTCCTTTTAAGGTCCTGTATGGATCCAAGTTTGCCTTGCTGGGGTTAGGGTTTAGGGTTAGATGTCTCCTTTTTAAGGTCGGTATGGGATCCAAAACGTTTGCTGCTGGGTTTGGGTTAGGGTTAGATTGTCTCCTTTTATGTCTGATGGGGATCCAACGTTTTGCGTGCTGGGGTTAGGTTTAGGGTTAAGATGTCTCTTTAAAATGTCTGTGGGATCCAACGTTTTGCCTTTGCTGGGGTTAGGGTTAGGTTTAGGGCTAGTGTGATCCTTTAATGTCTGTTATGGGATCAACGTTTTGCCTTGCTGGAGTTTAGGGTTAGGGTAGATGTCTCCTCTTTAATGTCTGTATGGGATCCAACGTTTTGCCTTGCTGGAGTTAGGCGTTAGGTTAGGGCTTAGAGTCTCCTTTTGATGACTGTATGGATCAACGTTTTAGCCTTGCTGGGGTTAGGGTTAGGGTTAGATGTATCCTTTTAAGTCTGTATGGGATCCAACGTTTGCCTTGCCGGGGTTAGGGTTTAGGGTTAGGGCTAGATGTCTCCTTTTAATGTCTGTATGGGATCCAACGTTTTGCCTTGATGGGGTTTAGGGTTTAGGGTTAGGGAAGATGTCTCCTTTTAATGTCGGTATGGATCCAACGTTTTGCTGCTGGTGGTTAGGGTTAGGTTAGGGTTAGGGCTAGATGTCTCCTTTTAAGTCTGTATGGGATCCAACGTTTTGCCTTGTGGAGTTTAGGGTAGGGTTAAGATGTATCCTTTAATGTCGGTATGGGATCCAACGTTTTGCCTTGCTGGGGTTAGGGTTAGGGTTAGGCTAGAGGTCTCCTTTTAATGTCTGTATGGGATCCAACGTTTTGCCTTTCTGGGGTTAGGGTTAGGGTTAGGGTTAGATGTCTCCTTTTAATGTCTGTATGGGATCCAACGTTTGCATTGCTGGGGTCTAGGCGTAGGGTGAGGGCTAGATGTCTCCTTTTAAGTCTGTATGGGATACAACATTTGCCTTGCTGGGGTTAGGGTTTAGCTAGAGTCTCCTTTTAATGTCTGTATGGGATTCCAACGTTTGCCTTGCTGGGGTTAGGGTTAGGGTTAGATGTCCCTTTTAATGTCTGTAGGGATACAACATTTTGCTGCTGGATGTTAGGGTTAGGTTAGATGTCTCCTTTTAATGTCTGATGGGAATCAAGTTTGCCGTGCTGGGTTAAGCGGTTAGGGTTAGATGTCTCCTTTTAGTCTGTATGGGACCAACGTTTTGCCTGCGGGGTTTAGGGTTAGTTTTAGATGTATACTCTTTAAGTCTGATGGGATCCACGTTTTGCCTTGCTGGGTTTAGGGTTAGGGTAGATGTCTTTCCTTTTAATGGTCTGTATCGGGATCCACGTTTGCCCTTGCTGGGGTTAGGTGTTAGGGGTTATCCTGGTCTCTTTTAATTTCGTATGGGATCCAACGTTTGCCTTGCTGGGGGTTAGGGTTAGGGTAGTGCTCCTTAAGGTCTGTATGGGAGCCAAACGTTTGCCTTGCTGGGGTAGCGGTTAGGTTAGATGTCTCCTCTTTAATGTCCTGATGGGATCCAACGTTTGCCTTGCTGGAGTAGGGTTAGGGCTAGATGTCTCCTTTAATGTCTGAATGGGATCCAACGTTTTGCCTTGCTGGTATAGGGTATAGGCGTGTAGGGCTAGATGTATCCTTTTAATGTCCTATGGATCCAACATTTTAGCCTTGTATCGGGTTAGGGGTTAGGGTTAGAATGTCTCCTTGTAATGTATGGATGGGATCCAACGTTTTGCCTTGCTGGGGTTAGGGTTAGGGTAGGCTAGATGTCTCTTTAATCGCTATGGGATCCATCATTTTTGCATGCTGGGGTTAGGCGTTAGGGTTAGGGTTTAGATGCCCTTTAATGTATGATATGGGATACAACGTTTTGGGCCTTGATGGGGTTAGGGTCTAGGGTTAGATGTCTCCTTTAATGTCTGTATGGATCCAACGTTGTGCCTTGATGGGGTTAGCGGTTAGGTTAGGGTTAGGGCTAGATTCTACTTTTAATGTCTGTAGGGATCCAAACGTTTTCTTTCTCGGGTTAGGGCTTAGGGTTAGGGCTAGCGGTTCTCCTTTTAAGTATGTATGGGATCCCAACGTTTGCGCTGGGTAGGGTTAGGGTTTAGATAGTCTCCTTTAATGTCTGTATGGGATCAACGTTTTTGCATTGCTCGGGTGGGGTTAGGGTAGGGTTAGATGTATCTTTAATGTCTGTTATGGGATTCCAACGTTTGCCTCTCTTGCTGGGGTTAGGGTTAGGGTTAGGTTAGATGTCTCCTTTTAATGTCTGTATGGGATCCAACGTTTTGCCTTGCTGGGGTTAGGGTTAGGGTTAGATTTATATTTAATGTATGTATCGGGATCGCCAAACGTTTTGCCTTGGTATGTTATTGCAGCTTCTTCCTCTCTGTTCTGTTATGAAAGGCTTTCTTCTCTCTCTGTTTCTGTCATTGGCAGGCTTTTCTCTCTCTCTGTTCCTGAAGGCTTCTTCTCTCTCTGTTTCTTTACTGCAGGCGTTCTTCTTCTCTCTGTTTATGTTATTGCAGGCTTCTTCCCTCTCTCGTTTCTGTTATTGTAGGATTTATCTCTATCTCTGTTTTGTATTGAAAGGCTTCTGCTCTCTTGTTTCTGTTATTGCAGGCGTTTTCTCCTCTCCGTTTGTTATTACAGGCTTACTTCTCTCTCTGTTTCTGTGTTATTGCAGGCTTTATTCTCTCTCTGTTTTGTTATTACAGGCTTCTTCTCTCTATGTTTATGTTATTACAGGCTTTCTTCTCTCTCTGTTCTGTATTGCAGGGGGGCTTTCATTCTCCGTGATGTTTTCTTATTGTCAGGCTTTTCTCTCTCTGTTTCTTTTATGACAGGCTTCTGCTCTCTCTGTTCCTGTTATTGCGGCTTTCTTCTCTCTCTGTTTTCTGTTATTACAGCTTCTTCTCTTCTTTTTTTTTCCTGGTTCTGTTATTGCAGGCTTTCTCCTCTCTTGTTCTGTTATTGAAGGCTTCTTCTCTCTCTGTTACTGTTAGTGCAGGCCTTTCTTCTCTCTATGGTTCTGTTATTGCAGATTTTTCTTACTCTCTGTTTCTTGTCACGAGTACCCGCAGTTTTACGCTGGGTAACACGAGAAAGGGGAAAGGGTTCAGATGAGGGTAAACTGGAAAAGAGGATGGACTCAACGATCCGCGCACACACACCTCAGAACACAAGAAAACAAGTTTTAAAACGAAATGCTCAGGGTTTAATGCCCTAAGCGACAAAATATATTCCCGCAACACACAACAATAATTCCACTCGGAAGGACACCACTAATTCGTAAACTCACTTGGAGTGTCAACGACACTACAAAATCCCTTCACAGTGGGATGACTAGCACTAAACCGCACTCGGAATTTTAAGAAAGCACCCTCAAATAACTACAACACCAACTTTCTGCATGGCCAGAAAAGGTCCGAAAATGGCTTGGCCTGCAAAGGCTGAAGTATAACCCCTTTAATGGTGGCAAAAACACTATTACCACCCAAATCTCGACAGTTTATTGGTCCCAGGGTTTACAGGGTGAGGTAGACTAGAAATCAGAGTCTGAAAAACAGCACACACCCAGAGTTTCTCGAACGATGTAACCAGAACTTTCACTATAAATTACAGCCAACAACAATAATAGTAACTAATACATATTTAAAGATTAAAGGCCAGGCATTTCAGGGCCGAAAAGTCAATCGCAATGTCCTTGAAGTTAACTGAAAGGCCTCCTGGCACAGACAGGTACAGCTGGTCTATTCTCAGTCCTTTTCCATCACAAGTTATTCACATTTTAAATTGAATTACTTAACTCATCGTTTGAAGAAACCCGTCACGGTTGGATGTAGGGTCAACGACAGAGTGTTCCACCCTCACAGCCAATGGCGGCGTAAACACGCCATCCAACAGCGGCGAGCCGAACGCAGGGTAGCCCCCTTGTAGGGCGCAACGAAGATGGGGGCAGCTCCCTGTAGCTCTCCCTGGGCCGTCCAAAAGACACCACGACGGTTGGCCTCTCAGCATCCGAGGGGGCCCCGAAAAACTAAGGAAAAGTACCAATGGGGAAAAACGGGCCTGAACCCACCACGGGTAAGTCTCGTGGCTTTAGATGTGCTTCGGGAACTGTGCCACCTGAGTCCTTAAGTATCAGGAGGTAATAAGCTCAAAACTGAGGAATTTGGAAAAGTGAAAACTTAAATATTGAAGCTTTTAGAGTTGAAACAGCTGGCCCTTTTACAATGTAAAATCGGGAATAAAATAGGGTTAAAACTTCTTAATCAATTTATAAGATTTCTTGAAAGCAAAGTAAGCAAAACAACTTAATTCTTCTAATTTTGAAACTCAGAATGGAAGGTGGCACAATACCCGGTATAATGCAAAAACAAAACGTCAAATCACAAACCGCCACCTGCAATACAAATTCATGGTTAGAATGGCAATGCTCCAAGGACACGAGCTCACCTCACAATCAAAATTATCAAAATGGCGCCCCATAACACGTTATCTCTACTTGGAGCACCATACTTCACAAATACCGAGGTCTCAAGCGCTATGCTTCGCCCAAACATACAACCTAAGGCGGCAAGGAGGAATCAAGTTAATTATTAAAAATCACTATTTAGGATTAGGATTAGGATTTTTAGGACTCAAAACATAGCCGTAAGGCTTTCCTGTCCCATCTTTTATTTTATTTAGTTATTTGTCTCGGTCTGTCGCACACTCAGTTTTTTATTAATATTATTCATCGTAATCATACATAACTGCCTTATAGTCATTCCATTCGTCGAGAAGGTTTTTAAAAATGTTAGTATTCTGTGCTCTTTTCATGTTAGGTGGTAATTTATTCCATACAGGTGCAACTCTGTTAGTAAAATAAAATTTTCTATTATTAGTCCTGCAATGTTGAATAAATATTTTGTCGGTACTGTTCCTTGTTTTGTCAAAATCTGATATTGTGAATAAGTCATGTACATTTAGGTCATCTACACTATTAAATATTTTATAAGTTTGAATTAGGTCACCCCTAATTCTCCTTGCCTTTAATGTAGGTCAATTTAATTCTTTCAACCTGTCTGAATAAGAAACATTTTGAAGACCTTGTACTAACTTAGTTGCTCGTCTCTGTACTTTTTCTATCAAAGCTGACTGTCTCTTTAAACCTGAATACCAAATACAATTTCCATATTCTAAATGAGGTCTTACTAAACCTTTGTACAAGCATAAAAAAGTGTTAAAATTTAGTACAAATTTAATTACGAAAAATTACTGGAAAAACAAAACTAAAAATACAGTAGCACCCAACTGCCGACCTGGCACAGGTCAAACCAAACCAAATATCTCGCCAAACAAATATAATATAATTTGGGGTTCAACAAACTCTAGAGATTAACAAAAATAATAGGAACAGAAATTAGGCAAAACGAACCCAAAAGGCCTACACACGAAACCGGAGGAACAACTACTAAACTTACTTGCTAAACCAAAAGCAAGTAAGTTCGAACTATAAGTTGAGCCAATGCAAGCCTAATTCCTTCACGACTAACGACAGCCACTCAATGCTGAAACAAGAGTACTATTTAACCAAATAAACTACAAAGACAAACCTTCGAGAATACTGACTTCAAAACTCACCAAAATACCCGGTGCTCCTTTCTATTTACATAAGCTAGGCTACAGCCACTTCCCGCGAATAACAGTGTAGTAGACAGCAACACTCTCACTGAAGAGAGGAAATCACCTTCCGAAGGTCCGTTTGACAAAAGACTGGTGTGACAGCCTGACTCAGAGTCGCCTCCGAATTACGAGAGAGATGCGATCAGTCTCGGAGCTCTAACGAAACTAAAACTATTCTTCCAAATATCCAACCGGGCTCGAACAAAACAGCTCACCAAAAATCTCCAAGAAGGACATCGAATGATATCCACGATCACACATACACACAAGCATACTACAACAGCCACCCTCCTTTCATCCTCACTTATGTATGGACACGCGCGCACGCACACACGGAAACTTCATCAACAGAGCACGGGATTCCTGTGCTCCAACACAATAAGATTAAATTGAGCGCGCAACCTTCCACACTCGCACACATGCGCACACGGACTCACACCTACACTAAGCAATTTCAAGTTGAAGAGGGGGAACCCAGCTTTGCCTCAGAAACAAGCTGCGGTTTCCTAGGTCGTGGCGCTAGGCACAAACAGTGGCAAGCGCGAGGGTGAGGTTGGCATGGTGATGTGTGGTTGTCCTGTGACATGTCGTTTCAGGGTGTGTGTGGTTTCATGTTGTCATGTGGTTGTCATGGGATGTGTGGGGTTTGTCATGGTGAGTGTGTTGTCCATGTGATGTGTGGTTGTGGGACGTGTGGTTGTCATGGTGATGTGTGGTTTCAGGGCGGTGACGCAGCGTGGTGTTTGCCGGCTGTGGACAGGGTGTGTTTCTGCAGTGACGACAGCAGCGTGCGTGTATGGGGACATGAGGAACATGCAGGTCGGACCATAGCAACCACCGCACCGACTCTGGGTCAACAGGTGCTGTGTGGTGTGGTGTGCTGTAGTGTCTGTGTGGTTGTGTGGGTCTGGTGGTTGTATGTATAACGGTGTCTGTGGGTTGTGTGTCTGTGTGTGTGTCGTTGGGTCTCGTGCTGGTGTGTCTGTGTGGGTTATGTGTGTGTTTTTACTGTCGTGTGTGGTTGTGTGTCTGTGTGTGGTGTGTGTGTTGTGTGTCTGTGTGGTTGTGAGTGTGTGTGTGGTTATGTGTGTGGTTGTGTGTTGTGTGTGTGGTCTGTGTGCTGGTTTTCTGTGTGTGTTGTGTATGTGTGTATAAACAACTAAGATCGCTTATGTTTGGCCTGTAATAGCAAACAATGGAAGGATTTTACCCTCTCCAACCTTTTCCCCCCCCGTCCTGGGTTCAAATTATCTGGGAAATATTGCTAATCTGTTGTTTGTAGTCGGTCAGTCCCCTCCCCTCCTCAGATTTGTTGAACGCGCCATGTAAAATCATGTGAATTTTTCGTTACAGGATTTCGTGTCATGATATTCAACATAAACTTTTTGTTGCCGGATTCGTTGGTCTATAACTCATGTGAACTTTTCGTTACAGGATTTCGATGTCTATAAATTCACATGAAACTTTTTGTTTCAGGATTGCGTGTCTATGACATTCAGTGAACTTTTTGTTTCAGAATTCGCTGTCTTAACATTCAAGTGAACTTTTTGTTTCAGGATTTCGTGTCTCCAACTCTCAAACTAATCGGCTATTCCTCACGGACAACCGACACATCGGACTGTATGACATCAACGGCTGTGCGTGTGGACGCTTACCCGAAGCAAACAGAGTGGTAGTACAGCATCAGTTCGTTATGGAATTGCTGTTCGTTCGCTACAACAGCTGACATATGACATCAACAGTGTGAGATAATCGGAGATTGTCAACTTCAGTTAGGAATGCTGTTCTTACAACAGCTGACACCTGTATGACATAAACAGTGTGCTATAACCATAAATGAGTCAACATCAGTTGTTATGGAATGTTGGTCTACTATCAACAGAATCTGCAAACATAGCTGATTTGTCACATCAGTTGTTATGGAATGCTGTCTTACAACAGTGACACATTTATATGACACTCAACAGTGTGCTATAAAATAGCTGATGGTAATCAACTCAGTTGCATGGAATGCTGTTTAACAACAGCTGACACATTGTATGACATCAACAGTGTGCTATAACATCGCGATTGTCAACATCAGTTGTTTATGGTGAAGCTGTTTCACAACAGCTGACAATTGTATGAAATCAACAGTGCTGCTATAATATAGTGATTGCAAACATCAGTTGTTAGGAATGCTGTTCTCAAAAACAGCTGACACATGTATGACAATCAACAGTGTGCTATAATATAGCTGATTGTCAACATCAGTGTTATATCAACATATTATTATGAAGACATCAAACTCAGTGGCTATAATAAGTGATGTCAACCACAGTTCGTTATATAACATATATGACAAGACATAAACAAGTGTGACTGTAAGATAGCTGATTGTCAACATCAGTTGTATAGACAACATATATGACATGAACATCAACAGTGTGCATAATATAGCCCAACATTTTCTTGGTGCAGCGCTAGAGGCCAATGTAAATGTCCTATAAATAGTTCTTCTAACATTGTATATCTAATGCAGGTGGAACATCCCTATCAGTTTTACATGTTGGAGTAGTACTTAGTAGTCTTCTACACATGTATTATCTAATGAGTGGAACACAAATATCAGTTTTCGTTTCGGAGTAGTACTTAGTAGTCTTCTTTTTTATACAAATTGTATTACTATGTAGTGGAACATCCCTATCAGTTTAATGTTGGCGTAGTAGTCTCTACCACATTGTATAATCTAAGTGTAGGGACATCCCTATCAGTTTACTGTGGAGTAGTACTTATTAGTATGTCGACACATTGTATTATCTAATGTAGTGGAAACATCCTATCAGTTTATTTGGAGTAGTTACTTAAGTAAGTGGTCTCTACAAATTGTATTATTAATTAGTGAAAATCCCTATCTAGTTTTACGTTGAGTAGTACTTAGTAGTCTTCTACAACAATTGTATTGATCTAATGCAGGGAAACATCCCTATCAGTCTTACTGTGGAGTAGTACTTAGTAGTCTTCTACACATTGATTATCAATGTAGTGACATCCTATCAGTTTACTGTTGGAGAGGACTAGTAGGTCTCTTACAAATGTGTATTATCTATGAGTGAAACATCCATATCAGTTTTACTGTTGGAGTATCGCCTTCTACTCAGTCACTTAGTAGTCTTCTACAAATTTGTATTATTCTAATTGCCGTGGAACATCCTATAGTTTTACTGTGGAGTAGTTAGTCTTCTACAATTGTTATCTAATGCAGTGGGAAAATCCTATCAGTTTTACTGTTGGAGTAGACTTAGTAGTCTTATACAAATGTATTATCTAATGTAAGTGGAACATCCCTATCAGTTTTACTGTTGGGATCAGTGTCTTTACAAATTGTATACTAATGTAGTGGAACATCCCTATCAGTTTTACTGTTGGAGTAGTACTCAGTAGTCGTCTACAAATTGTATATCTAATGTAGTGGTAAAATCCTATCAGTTTTACTGTTGGAGTAGTACTGTAGGTTTCTACAAATTGTATATCTAATGTAGGTGGAACTCCCTATCCCGTTTACTGTTGGAGTAGTAGTCTTCTACAAATTGTATTATCTAATGTAGTGGAACTCCACCTGATCAGTTTTTACTGTGGGAGTAGTACTTTAGTAGTCTTCTAAAATGGTATTATCTAATGTAGTGGAAACATCCATATCAGGTTTTACTGTTGGCGTAGTAGTCTTCTGCAAATTGTATTTATCTAATGTAGTGGAACATCCCTATCAGTTTTACGTCGGAGTAGTTTAGTAGTCTCTACAAAAAATTGTATTATCTAATGTAGGGAAAATCCTATCAGTTTTACTGTTGAGTAAGTACTTAGTAGTCTTCTACAAAAAAAAAAAAAAAAAAAATTTTTGGGGGTATATCAAGCAGTGGAACATCACTATCAGTTTTACTGTGGAGGTAGTAGTCTTCTACACATCGTATTATATAATTGCCAGGGAACATCCCTATCAGTTACTGTTGGAGTAGTATCTTCTACACATGTATTCTCTAATGTAGTGGAACTCCCTATCAGTTTTAATGTTGGAGTCAGTAGTATTATACACATGTATTACTAATGCAGTGGAACATCCCTATCAGTTTTACTGTTGGAAGTAGATAGACTTATATCTTCTACAAATTGTATATCTAAGTAGTGGACATCCCTATCAGTTTTAGTTGAGTAGTACTTAGTAGGTCTTCTTACAAATTGTATTATATAATGTAGTGGAAACATTCCCTATCAGTTTAATGTTGGAGTAGTAGTCTTTACACATTGTATTATCTAATGTAGTGAACATCCCATACAGTACATACGTTGGAGTAGTACTTAAGTCAGTCTTCTACAAATGTATTATCTAATGCAGTGGAAAATCCCTATCAGTTTTACTGTTGGAGTAGTACTTAGTTAGTTCTTCTACAAATTGTATATCTAATGTAGTGGAAAATCCCTATCAGTTTTACTGTGGATAGTACTTAGTAGTCTTCTACAAATTGTTATTAATCTAAGGCAGTGGAACATCCCTACAAGTTGTTAATGTGAGTAGTACTAGTAGTCTTCTACAAATTGTATATCAATGCAGGGAACATCCCTATCAGTTTTTTTATGTGGTAGTACTTAAGCTAATCTTCTACAAATGTTATTATCTAAGAAGTGGAACCTCCCTATCAGTTTTACTGTTGGAGTAGTTGCTTCTATACATTGTATTATCTAATGTAGTGGAACACTCCCCTATCAGTTTTACTGTTGGAGTAGTACTTAAGTAGTCTCTACACATTGTAGTATCTAAATGCAGTGGAACATCCCTATTAAGACCAGCGTGGGCCATAAGAGGACCTATTCTCTGAGTTTTTGTCTTTGAAGTATTAAGGTTTCCTTATTTTGATGATTGTCAAGGTCTGATATGGAGATTCCACTGTACTGCAGAAAGTTTACTTTAACAATCTTTATCATAGCCCCCAAGAGGCTAATGGCTTACCTTTCATTTTTGTTTTAAATTTATTTTTTGAAAATCCTCTTTATTTTATTATATAGCCCGCAAGCAGGCTATGTGTACGTTTTATTGAACACCATATTTTATCATTAGCCCCAAGAGGCTACTGTCTACCGTATGTATTGCACACCAGTATTTTATTATTAGCCCCGAGAAGCTTAATGCTAGCCTATGTCATTGAACACCATATTTATTATTTAGCCACCGATCAAGCATAATGTCTACCTTATGTATGAACACCATATTTCATAGTACCCCAAAGAGGCTAATGTGTGTACCTGTTTATGAACACCATTATTTTATTATTAGCCCAAGAAGCTAATGTATATTATGTATGAACACCATTATTTTATTATTGCCCCAAGGGCTTAATGTCTACCTATTATGAACACCATATTTTATTATTAGCCCCGAGAAGCTAACGTCTACCTTATTTATTGAACACCATATTTTATTATTACGCCCCGAGAAGCTAATGTACCTATTAATTGAAACACCATTATTTATTATTAAGCCCCGAGAAGCTAATGTCTACCTTATTTAAACTATTGAACACCATTATTTATCATTAGCCCGAGAGGCTAATGTCACCTTATTTTATGAACACCAGGATTTTATTTATAGCCCAGAGAAGCTAAGTATACCTTATTATGAAACACCATTATTTTATATTAGCCCAGAGGCTAATGTCTATCCTTATTGATTGAACACCATATTTTATTATTAGCCCGAGCGGCTAATGTCTCCCTTATTATTGAACACCATTATTTTATTATTAGCCCGAGAAGCCAATATTACTTTATTATTGAAACACCATTATTTAATTATTGGCCCCAAGAAGCTAATGTCTACCTTATTTATTGAACACCATTAATTTTATTATTCAGCCCCGAGAAGCTAATGTCTACCTTATTTATCTGGGAAAAAACATGCGAGTGGACGTTAAAACCTAAATTTTCGTTAGTTCGTTCGTTCGGGAAAAACCATTTGAATAAAGGGGCCATGCTTTGACAATATTTATGCAGAATGCAACATTATAAGGCAGTATTAGGTTGTAATACATATGTGTAAGCACTCTCTTTACTCTGTTAGGCAATGTCACATAACTGCAGTATCTAGTTGTAATACATATGTGTAGCACTCTCTGCTACTCTGTATGCAATGCAACTATAATGCAGTATCTAGTTGTAATACAATGTTTAGCACCTCTTTACTCTGTTATGCAAAGGTCACTCTGTAATGCAGTATCTAGTTGTAATACATATGTGTAGCACTCTTTTACTCTCGTTATGCAATGTACTCTATAATGCAGATCTAAGTTGTAAGACATATGTGTAGCACTCTCTTTACTCTGTAGCAAGGACTCTGTAAGGCAGTATCTAGTGGAATACATATTGTAGCACTATCTTACTCTGTTATTGCAATGTCACCGTAAGGCAAGTATCTAGTTTGTAAAACCTAGGTAGCACTCTCTTTACTCTGTTAGCCATGTCACTCGGTAATGCAGTATCTAGGTGGAACTAAAATGTGTTAGCACTCTCTTTACTCTGTTATGCAATGTCACTTGTAATGCAGTATCTAGTTGTAATACATATGTTAGCACTCTCTTACTAGTTTATGCCATGTCACTCTGTAATGCCAGTATCTAGTTTAATACATAGTGTAGCACTCTTCTTTACTGTTAAGGCAATGTCACTCTGAAAGCAGTATCTAGTTTAATACAATGTGTAGCACTCTCTTACTCTGTTATGCAAATCTTTTACGTCACTTATAATGCAGTATTAGTTGTAATACATCTGTGTAAGCACTCTTTACTTGTATGCAAGTCACTCTGTAATGCAGTATCTAGTTGAATACATAGTGTAGCACTCTCTTTACTCTGTTATGACATATGTCACCTGTTAATGCAGTATCTAGTAGTAATTACATATGTGTAGCACTCTCTTTTACTCTGTTATGCAATGTTCACTCTGTAATGCGTATCTAGTTCGTATATACATATGTGTCGCACTCTCTTTACTCTGTTATGCAATGTCACTCTATAATGCAGTATCTAGGTAATACATATGTGTAGCACTCTCTTACTCTGTTTGCAATGTCACTCGTAAGGCAGTATCTAGTTGTATCAATGTGTAGCACTCTCTTTTAACTCTGTAGCATGTCATCTGTAAGGCAGTATTCTAGGTGTAAATAAATATGTGTATCACTCTCTTTACTCGTTATGCAATGTCACTTATAAGCAGTATCTAGTTGAATACAAGGTGTAGCACTCTCTTACTCTGTTATGCAGTTGTCACTCTGTAAGCGATCTAGTTGTAAACAAGTGTTTGTGTTAGCACTCTCTTACCTGCTTATGCAATGTCACTCTGCTAATGCAGATCTCCGGTTAATAATTGTGTAGCACTATCTTATACTCTGTTATTGCAATGCCACTCTGTAGCAGTATTCTAGTGTAATACATATGGTAGCAATCTCTTTACTCTGTCATGGCAATGTCACTCGTAATGCAGTATCTAGTTGTAATACATATGGTAGCAATATCTGTAATCTGTTAGCAATGTCACTCTGTAATGCAGATCTAGTTGTAAACATATGTGTAGCACTCTTTTACTCTGTATGCAATGTCACTGTATTTAATGCAGTATCTAGTTGTAATACATATGCGGTAGCACTCTCTTTACGCTGTTATGCAATGTACTCTTGTAATGCAGTATTAGTGGTAATACATATGTGTAGCACTCTCTTACTCTGTCAGCACAGTCACTGCAATCAGTATCTAGTTGTAATAATAGTGTAGCACTCTCTTCACTCTTTTGTAATGCAGGGTCACTCCCGGATGGTGTGTGCCGTCGGCCGGGCGGAGGAAAGTCTCTCCCCGTGCAACCTGGTTTCTGCGGATTCGAACCGTTACATGTGCTGGGGATGGTGCATCAACAAGGAAAAGATTAGCTCCCTTGGTGCATAAACACGGGAAAAAGAGAGCTCCCTTGGTGCAGCAACACGGGAAAAGATAGCTCCCTGGGCATCAAAACGGGAAAAAGATTAACTCCCTTGGGCATCAACAACGGTGAAGATTAGTCCCTTGGGGGTGGCATCAACACGGGGAAAGATTAACTCCTGGTGCATCAACCTACAAGGGAAAAGATTAACTCACTTGGTGCATCAACACAGGAAAAAGACCTTAACTCCCTTGTGCTCAACACGGGAAAAAATTAACTCCTTTGTGCCGTACAGACATCGTCATTAGGTAAGGTTAGGTTAGAGTTAAATTTTGAACAGTTTAAGCTTCCACTTGAAGGGAGAAGGAGTTATCGCTCGTTACAGACATTCATGTCATTAGTTGTTCAAAAAACAAACGTTGTTAGCGATTTGTTGCCAGAATCTATGGCACACGCTTGGTTTTTTTTCTCTGCTTTTGTTATATTGGTGTTGTCATTGAAAAGTGCATTTATGGATTGATGATTTTTAAATACTATTTTGTTTAGGAAGGCAGGGATTTACATTGATTGTCACTCAAGACTGGTTTGTTAAAATTGTGCGTAGCTTTTTTAGACCAGAGGTGTTAAGAATGTGCTTGCTTTGTAGGACAAGAGGTTGTTTAAACAATGTGCTTAGCTTGTGAGACCAGGGTTTGTTGAAAATTGTTGCTTAGCTTTGGAGACCAGAGGTTTGTTTAACAATGTGCTTATCATTTGGAGACCAGAGTTGTTTAACAAGTGGCTAGCTTTTGGAGACCAGAGGTTGGTTAACAATGTGCTTGCTTTGGTAGACCAGAGGTTAGTTTAAACATAGGTTTGTTAAAATGTTATACTTGCTTCTTCCCTTTTTCAACATGATCACCAAACCAACCCAGTGAATTCGGTCCAATTCTACATTTTGGTCCCTGTTATACGTTAGGTTCGAAACAACAACAGTTATAGTTGACTCCCTCCTACTTAAAGACAGTTATAGGTAGACTCCCTCCTATTTTAAAAGACCCACAGAGCCGGCCGGATTTTTCTGCGGCTCGATAGTGGTCCGCATTTAGACTTACCTCGCATACGGATCGCAGGCTCTCTTTAAAGTGATGCCCCTCGTTTTCGGACTGTCCTCGTATACGATCGAGGCTCTCTTTAAAGTGATGCCTCGTTTTCAATGTGTATGGGAGCAACACTTGGTTAAATAAGATTTTGCTACCAGCATAAGACGGGAAAACCGTGAATAAGTGATTTGGACAGCCGCTCTGTAAGGCTTAAGACCTACTTCTCCGAGATTGATCTTGTAAGTATTAAAATTACCTCCCTTATGCTACTCCCTCGCCCGCTAAGACCTATTTTGGATGCCTTTTTCACGGTCTTTTAACGGGAGGTTGCATGATACTTAAGGCAGGTTTAGTGTATAGGACATTTATGTATATGCACATTCATGTTTTTTCTTTCTGTTTGCTTTGATGCTGTAGGAAACCTATTCGTCATCTCTGACTATTCGTGATCTTTTGAGTCTTTTTCTTCTATTGCATTTATTGCGGCATTTTTGCCTTGAAGCTTAGAGATGAGATGTTTCGATCTCGATCTAAAAATGTATGTGATTTAAGACTAGAGTGACCCCAATCATGGTGAGCTAAAACAAGACATGTATAGTGATTTCTAAGCACTAGAGTTGTCCAATCGTATGAGACAAAACAAACAATCTGTGATTCAAGCACTAGAGTTTCCCCAACATTGGAGCTAAAAACAACCACATCTGTGATTATTCTAGGTTGACATGTGGGAGAGAAGTGCATTGTGGAGAGAGAAGTGCATTGTGGTTGTTGAAGCCTTTGGCTGAAGTGAGCCTGAGTATGCTAGTTGTTAGGGTCAGGGTTAGGCCTAAGGTAACCCTAACCCTACCCTAGCTTTTCACTTTTATTTATGGATTTGCGATGGTGCATGCCTGACACAACATAAATCACAGATGTTTTGGGGAGCAATTGCGAATTAGTCATTAAAAGTTACTGTGTAGGGAATATTGCTAAAGGTAGTGAAACTACTTAAAATTGCACAGATGTTTGGGAGCATTGCGAAGTAGCTCACATTACAAGTTTCTGTGTAGGGCATATTGCTAAAGGTAGTGAACTAATCTGAAAATTGCACAGATTGTTTGGGGAGCAATTGCGAAGTAGTCAATACAAGTTCTGTGTAGGCATATTGCTAAAGTTTAGTGAATACTCGAAAAAAAACATCTGTTTGGGCATATTATAAAGGTAGCGAATACAAGTTGAATGATTCTTTTCTATTTCTTTAAAACAATCAGTGGAGACAAGTTGAATGATTATTTGCTATTTCTTAAAGACAATCAGTGGAGAGCAAAGTGAATGATTCTTTGCTTTTATTTGCTTATAAACCATCAGTTGGAGACAATGTGAATGATTCTTGACTATTTACGTTAAAATCAATCAGTGGCGACACACAGCCAGAACTCTGTCATTCAATGTCCAATTTTTGAAAGGATGGTCTTAAATGTCAAACTGAAATGGCTGTAAAAATCAAAAACTAGCAATATCTTCTATTGCTTAGATTCTGGAAACAAAGCCTAGGTTTATGCCACAGTTCCATGATGTTGTTTATGTTCATGTAACATCACATTTGTTCATTCGATGTCTGTTTTCTTAGGCACACACCATCACATTGCTTCATCTATGTCATGTTTCTCCCCACACACATCACATGATTCAGTCTATGTCGTTTCTGTTCTGTACCATCACATTGCTATTATATGTTGTTTCTGTAATGGTACCATCAAATTGCGTTCATGCTATGTCTGTTGCTCTAACAAACCATCACCATTGCTTCACTCTATGTCTGCCTTTCTCTCACACACATCACATTGCTTCATCTCATGTCTGTTTCTCTCACCACACCATCACATCTGTCAGTCTTGTCTGTTTCTCTCATGTACATCACATGCTTCATTCATGTGTTCTCTCACAATCATCACATGCTTCATTCTAGTCTGTTTCTCCCACACATCATCACATTCTTCATTCTATGTCGTTTCTTCGGTCAACGGACCATCAACCATGATCATTCTATGTCGTTTCTCCACACACCATCACATTGCTCCATTCTATGTGTTTCTCGCACACAGAGCCTCACATTGTTCATTCTATGTCTGTTTCTGTCACCATCATCACATCGCTTCATTCTAGTCTGTTTCTGTCATTGTACAACACACGTGCTTCATTCTAGTCTGTTCTCCAAAACACATCACATTGCTTTCATTCTAGTATGTTTCTCTCACACACCATCACATTGCTTCATTCTAGGTTCTGTTTATGTCAAAATCATCATTGCTTCATTCTATGTCGGTTTCTTCATGTACCATCACATTGCTTCATTTCTATGTCTGTTCTCTCACACACCATCACATTGCTCATTTATGTCTGTTCTCTCAACACATCACATTCTTCATTCTATGTCTGTTCTGTCACAACACCCAATCACATGATTCATACTTATGTCTGTTCTCTCAACACCATCACATTGCTTCAATTCTATGTCTGTTTCTGTCACACACCTCACCCACACGCCTAACTTCATGTCTGTTCTGTCATGTACCATCACATTGCTTCATTCTATGTCTGTTTCCCTCTCACACACCCCATAACATGCTTCACTCTATGTCTGTTCTCCAAAAACAATCACATTGCTTCATTCTATGTAGGTTTCCGCACACAAACCATAAATTGCTCATCTAGGGCTGTTTCACACCCACAATCACATTGCTTCACTATGTCTGTTTGTCACACACCATCACATTGCTCATTCTATGGCGTCTATCCCACACCATAAATTGCTTAAGTCTAGTCTGTTTCTCTACATGTACCATCAACAGGCTTTCATTTCTATGACTGTTTCTCACAAACATCACATTGCTTCATTCTATGTCTGTGCTGTCATGTCCGTACCATCACAATGCTCATTCTATGTATGTTTCGGTCAGGTACCATCACATGCTTCATTCTATGTCTGTTTCTCATGTACAATCACATTGCTTCATTCTATGTATGTTTCTATCACCCATCATCACATGCTTCATTTCTATGTATGTTTCTATCACACACCATCACATTGCTTCATTTATGTTGTTCTGTCAACATATCACATTGCTTCATTCTCTGGTCTGTTTCTGGCAACACATCCACAAGGCTCATTCTATGTCTGTTATCTCTCAACACATCATACATTGCTTAATTCTGTCTGTTTCTCACACACATCATCACATTGCTTCATTCTATGTCTGTTCTCCACATCCATCATCACATTGCATCAGTTATATGTCTGTTTCTATCACACATCATCACATGCTCTAATTCTATGCTGTTTCTCCAACTCATCACTTGCTCATTCTATGTCTGTTTCTCTCAAAAACCATCAACATAGCCTCATTGTTATGTCTGTTTTCACACACTCATCACATTGCTCATCTAGGTCCTGTTTCTCTCAAAAATCATCAATTGCTTCATTCTATGTCTGTTCTCTCACACAACCATAACCATTGCTTCATTCTATGGTCTGTGTTCTGTCTGTACCATACATGGCTTCATGTATATGTCTGTTTCTCTACACAAACCTCACATGCTTCATTCTATGTCTGTTTCTCTCACACCATCATCACATTGCTTCATTCTATGTCTGTTTCCTACACATAATAACTTGCTTCATTCTATTGTCTGTTTCTCTTCACAACACATCACATTGCTTCAATTCTACGTCTGTTTCTGTCATGTACCATCAACATTGCTTCTATTCTATGTCTCTGTTCTGTCATGTACCATTCACATGCTTCATTCTATTATCGGTTTATCTCAAACACCATCACATTGCTTCATTCTAGTCTGTTTCTCTACACACCATCAATTGCTTCCTTCATGGTTCTCTCCACACATCACCATTGCTTCATTCTATGTCTGTTTCTCTCAACACCATCACATTGCCATCATACTATGTCGTTTCTCTCCATACATCATCACATTGACTGCATTCTATGTCTGTTCTCTCACACACCATCCAGTGCTTCATTCTATGTCTGTTTCTCTCACCACATCTCAATTGCAGTCTTCTAGGATGTTTCCTCACACACACATCAATGCTTCATTCTATGTCTGATTTCTTTCACACCAATATCATCGCTTCATCTAGTCTGTTCTTACACACCATCCACATTTCTCATTCTATGTATGTTCTCTCACACCTCATACATTGCTTCATTCTATGTCTGTCTATCATCAACATCATCACATTGCTTCATTCTATGTCTGTTCTAATCACACATCATCACAGCTTCATCTATGTCTGTTCATCTCACACAATAGATGCAATCATTTATGTCTGTTCTCTTCACAAACCCATCACATTGCTTCCTTTCTATGTCTGTTTCTCTCACTCATCCATAGCTCATTCTATGTTGTTCTGTCATGTACCCTCACCTTGCTTCTTCTTGTCTGTTTCTATCACACACATATCACATCGCTTCATTCTATGTATGTTTCTCTCACAAATCATACATTGCGCATCTATGTCTGTTTATCTGTCATGTACCATCACATCGGCTGCATTTCTATGCTGTGTTAGTCATGTACCAATCACATGCGATCTATGTCTGTTTCTTCACACACCATACATTGATGCATTCTTGTCTGTTACTCTCACCCACAATCACATTGATTCATTCTATGTCGTTTCTGTCATTGTACCATCACATTGCTTCAGGTCTATGTCTGTTTCTCTCACACATTCATCACATTGCTTCATGTCTATGTGTTTCTCTCACACATCATACATGTTCATATTCTATGTGTTTCTCTCAAACTCATATTGCATCATCTATGTCGGTTTATATCAAACACCATCACATTGCTTCTTCTATGTCTGTTTCTCTCACACATCATCGCATGTTAATTCTATGTCTCGTTTCTCTCACACTCATCATATGCTTATTCCAGGTTGTTCTCTCACACACCATCCATATTGCATCATTCTAGTCTGTTCACACACATCCTCATATTGCTTCATCTAGTCGGTTTCCTCACACAACATTGTTCATTTCCAATGTCTGTTTCTCTACACACCATAAATTGTTTCATTCCATGTCGTTTCTCTCACACACCATCATATTCGCCATCCACTCTAGTTGTTTCTCAACTATCACATATGGCTCATTCCCATTGTCTGTTGCTCTCACACCATACATTGTTTCATCATGTCTGTTCTCTCAACACATCACATTGTTATTCTATGTCTGTTTCTCTCACACACACATGGCTTCATCTATGTCTGTTTCTCCACAACACACATATTGCTTCATTCTATGTCTGTTTCTCTCACACACCATCACCATCGGTTTCATCTATGTCGTTTCTCTCAAACATCACAATGTTTTTCTATGGTCTGTTTCTCAAACAACATCATCATATTGCTGCATTCTATGCTGTTTCTCTCACACATCATCAATTGCGTTATTCAATGTCTGTTTCTCTCACACATCATCACATTGCTTCATTCTAGTCTGTTTCTCACACATCACATTGTTTCATTCTATCGTCTGTTCTCTACAGTACCATCACATGGCTTCATCTATGTCGTTTCTCTACAAATCATCAGATTGCTTTCATTCTATGTCTGTTTCTCAGACATCACATTGCTTCATTCCATGTTGACGCTGCTGTTGTTTTCCCCAAAAGCAAACACTATTGCCTGTATTTCTGTTGTGTGTGCTGAATTTTACATAAAGCATTTTGTGATACAAGAGAGGATTCAGTCAGCTTTGAGTTACTGTGAGTTATGGATCAGTTTCCAAGGCATGTGGGTGCATAAGGTCAGTTCAGACTGGTCATTTCATAAGGCTTGTGGGTGCATAGATAGGTCAGTTCAGATGGAATCATTTCAAAGATGTGGTGCATAGGCAGTTCAGATGGATCATTTCAAGGCTTGTGGGGCATAGGGTCAGTTCAGATGGGATCATTTCAAAGATGTGGGTGCATAGGTCGTCAGATGGGATCATTTCAAATGCGCTGTGGGTGCATAGGTCAGTTCAGATGGGATCATTTCAAAGGGCAGATGTGGGTGCGTAGGTCAGTTCAGATGGGATCATTCAAAGCAGATGTGGGTGCATAGGTCAGTTCAGATGGGATCATTTCAAAGGCCTGTGGGGCCTAGGTCAGTTCAGATGGTATCATTTCAAAGGCAGATGTGGGTGCATAGGTCAGTTCAGATGGGATCATTCAAAGGAGAGTGGGTGACATAGGTCAGTCCGGATGGGCTCATTTCAAAGGCATGTGGGGCATATGTCAGTTCAGAATATGGGATCAATTTCAAAGGCAAGAATTGGGGTGCATAGGTCAGTTAAGATGGGATCATTCAAAGGCAGATGTGGGTGCATAGGCAGTCAGATGGGATCATTCAAAGGAGATGGGTGCATGGTCCGTTCAGATGGGATCATTTCAAAGGCATTGTGTGTGAGTGGTCAGTTCAGTGGGAACATTTCAAAGGCAGATGCGGGTTGCATAGGTCAGTTCAGATGGATCATTTCAAAGCAGACGTGGGTGCTATAGTCAGTTAAGATGGGAATCATTTCAAAAGGCATGTGTTTGTGGTAGTCAGTTCAGATGGGATCATTTCAAAGGCAGATGTGGGTGCATAGGTCAGTCAGAGGATCATTTTCAAAAAAGCATGTGTGTGCGTAGGTCAGTTCAGAATGGGATTCATTTCAAATGCAGATGGTGTGCATAGGTCAGTCAGATGGGATCATTTCAAGGGCTGTCGGGTGCATAGGTCAGTTAGAATGGGTACATTTCAAAGGCAGATGTGGGGATAGGTCCAGTTCAGATGATCATTTCAAAGCAGATTGGGGCTAGGTCAGTTAAGATGGGATCATTCAAAGGCAGATTGTGGGTTGGCATAGGCAGTCGATGGGATCATTTCAAAGGCATGGTGTGGTAGGCAGTTCAG
Source organism: Phymorhynchus buccinoides (assembly GCA_017654935.2). Taxonomy (NCBI): domain Eukaryota; kingdom Metazoa; phylum Mollusca; class Gastropoda; order Neogastropoda; family Raphitomidae; genus Phymorhynchus; species Phymorhynchus buccinoides. Next base: position 13,077 of record CM065712.1, on the reverse strand, counting down.
ATGGGATTCATTTCAAAGGCAATGTGGGTGATAGCGTCTAGGATAGATGGATGTCATTCAAAGGCAGCGTGGGTGCATAGGTCAGTCAGATGGGACCATCAGCTGGAACTACACTGAGGGGTGCAAGTTCAGTTCAGATGCGGATCATTTCAAAGACTGATGTGGGTGCATAGGTCAGTTCAGAGGGATCATTTCAGTGAAAGATAGATAAGGGCAGATGGGGCTGGCATTGATTTGTCAAAGACCCCCCACGTCAAGTGTAACATTCCCTCTTAGGTAGGAAGGTTTCTTAAGAGGGAAGTACACGCGACGTGGGGGGTCTGTAAGATTGTAAACATACTACATAGTTAAAGGAATGTATAGCATTCCATGTGACGCAAGAAGGATGATATGGAATTCCATGGGACGGAAGAAAAGGGACTGGTGCCAAACCTATAAATACCCGCACGTTTTGTACAATTCCCTCTTATGCAGGAAGATTCTTAGATCCTTACAGCTATTAGAGGAAAACACACGAAAACATGTGATTTGAAACGTGACGTGCGGGGTCTTTAAACAGGGAAAAAAAAATCAGTGATGGTAAGGAAGTAGTGTAAGCGGAATAGATAATTAAAACATGTGACATTGGATGAAAGTGATCACAAAGAAGAATGCGGGCATCGTTTTGGATGAAGTGATAACAAAGAAGGAAGGAGGGCATCGTTTGGATGAAGTGGATAACAAAGAAGAATGCGGGCACGTTAGTCAGGAGTTTGTGTTCGAACATGTTTCAGTTTTCATGGCGGGTGTTCTTGCTGCTGTCTGGCTGCTGTTCTTGCTGTTGTTTCTTGCTGCTGTTCGGTGCTTTGATGCAAAACCGGTTTGCTTTGCTGTTAATCATAGTCAGCCTGCAAGGAAAATAATTTCATTGATGGAGGCTCTGTTATTTAGAAAGCTTCTGTTAAGAAGTTTCTTTCTTACAGAAAAATAAATATTCATAATTAAATGTTAAACTGATAGCATGGATTTATGTGTTATTATATGGTGTTAAAAGTATGGAAATTCAATTACTTAATTAAATGTTAAATGATTATCAGGATAGTGCTTTTAAGCATGGTGTTCAAAATTATGGAATAATTACTATAATTAAATGTTAAACTTATAGCATGGATATTGTGCTTTTTATAATGGGTGTTCAAAGTATGGAATTAATTACTATAATTAAATGCTAAACTGATATCAGGATATGTGCTTTTATCATTAGTGTTGGAAAGTATGGAATTAATTACTATAATTAAATTTTAAACTGATATCATGGAATGTGCTTTTTATTTGGTGTTCAACCGTATGGATTAATAAAAATCGTTGGTTCAGCAGAGAGTGGATGTTAGAAGATGTGAGAAAACACACACACACAGATAGTTGTGTTCAGCAGAGAGTGGCATGTTAGGGAAGATTGATGAGAACACACACACACAGATAGTGGTCAGCAGAGACCGTGGGCATTTAGAAGATGTGAGAAAAAAACACACACACAGAATAGTGGTTCAGCAGAGAGTGGGCATTGTTTAGAAGATTGTGAGGAAAACACACACACACAGAGAGTGTTCAGCAGAGCATGGTAGAGTGGGCATGTTCGAAGATGTGAGGAAAAAACACACACACACAAATAGTTGCGTCAGTCAGAGAGTGGATGTTAGAAGATTGTGAGAAAACACACACCACACAGATAGTGGTTCAGCAGAGAGCGGGCATGTTAGAAGATAGTGAGAAAACACACACACACAAATAGTGGTCCTCACAGCAGAGAGTTGGGATGTAGAGATTGTGAGGAAAATACACACACACAGATAGTGGTTCAGTAGGATGTGGGCATGTAGAAGATGTGAGCAAACACACACCACACAGATAGTGGGTTCAGCAGGAGAGAGTGGGCAGTTAGAGATTGTGAGAAAACACACACACACAGATAGTTGCGTTCAGCAGAGGTGGGCATGTTAGAAGAATTGTGAGAAAAACACACACACACAGATAGTTGTTCAGCAGAGAGGGGGCATGTTAGAAGATTGTGAGGAAAACACACAAACACAGATAGTTGGTCAGCAGAGAGTGGGCATGTTAGAGATTGTGAGGAAAAACACAAAACACAAACACCCCAATACTTGGAACAGTGTTGTAAAATGGGGAGTTCTGTGTCTGTGAGTTTGTGTCTGTGCTGTGGTGTGTGCGTGTGCGTGTCGTGTGTGCGTGCCGTGGTGTGTAGCTTTGAGTCATAACGTCAGTTCCCTCATTATTTTCACAACGTCGCATCTCTCCCTCCTCTCCTCTCTCTCTCTCTCTCTCTCTCTGCGATGCGTCCAGTGTGTGTGTGGGTGTCTGTATCTGGAAGGGATATTATGTGGAATACATTTTCTTTTAAGTATGGTAACATTAAATCTAATTATTTTTTTGGTTTTAAACCTGTGAGATGCGGTGACATAGGAGTATGTCTTAATTTGATTTATGAGCGTGTTTGTCTATTTGAATGTTTGTGAACCTTGTGGTACTTTTTATTACATTTTTGTATACAACTTTTGTAGTTGTGAATGTGGAAACTTGTTTAGATAATTGAAAATTGATTTTTAATGTCATGTGATTGTAACATGTTATTTTATGATGTATATGCATTTATATCTATATTAGTTAAATAGTAACATATTCTTGGGTTGTGCGCTCGGCGTGTGTGTGTTGTGTGTGTGGTAGAATGTGAAGGATAGTGGGGAGAGTATAAGCGCGTTGTTTTAATATGAATAATTTTAGGCAATTGTAAAAGCGACTTAGAGCTAAAGTGAATAGCTAAAAAATTTTCTCTAAATAATACTAAATAATGGAGTAGTGATCAAGGAAAAATGCATGTGTACAAAGAGGGAGAATGGTAAATGGTGTGTGTGTCGTGTGTGTGTTTAGAGAGAATGGTTGGTTTTACACAATTGTACAAAAAATCTTCGAACATGCTCTAAAAGATGGAGTCCAAGTCATGGAGATAGAAGTTTCACGTCTGCTACTCTAGTCGGGACATTGTTGTTTGGAAACTTTAATTTGTTGCTAAGCAATTGGTTAAGAACTGTACTGAGTGCTAAAGCATTGTGAGAAACTGTTATCAGATGGTACATCAATCCTGTACTTGGACATTCTTGTTTGATAACGTAATTAGTGTTAACATTTGGTCAGAACTGTCTTTTGTTTTAAAACATTGGTAAGAAATGTACCTTGTGTAAACATTGGGAAAAACTTAACTTTGTTGTAAACAGTGGGAGAACTGTACTTTGTGTTAAACATGGGTAAAGAACTGTTACTTAGCGCTAAAAATTGTGTAAGAAACTGTACTTTGTGTTAAACATGGTAAAAATGTACTGGTGTTAAACATTGGTGAGAACTGTTAGTTTGTGCTAAACATTGGTAAAAAATGTCTTTGTGTAAACATGGTAGAACTGTACTTAGTGCTAAAATTGGTAAGAACTGTACTTTGTGTTAAACATTGGTCGAGGAACTGTACTTTGTGCTAAAACCTTGTGTAAGGAACTGCAACTCTGTGTTAAACATTGGGAGAACTGTACTTGTGCTAAACATTGGTAAAAAACTTACTTCGTGCTAAAACATGGTGAGAACTGTTATCAAATGGTACATGTCATATCTGGTACTCTGGACATTATGCGTTTTGATAACTGTAATTGTGTTAAACATGGTAAGAACGTAACACTTTGTGCTAAAACATTGGTAAGAACTGCACTTCGTGTTAAGCATGGTAAGAAACGTACTTTGTGCTAAACATTGGTGAGAACTGTAATTAGAACTGTACTTAAGTGCTAACCTTGGTAAGAACTGTACTTTGTGGTAACATTGGTAAATGGAACTGATTTGGTGCCCTAAACATTGGTAAGAACTGTACTTTGTGTCAAAAATTGGTAGAGACTGTTCACTCTTGTGCTAAACATTGTAAGAACTGTACTTGTGTTTACAACATTGGTGAGACTGACTTGTGCTAAACATTGGTAAAAACTGTACTTGTGCATAAACATTGGTGATAACTGTACTTGTGCTAAGCATTGGTTAAGAACTGTACTTTGTGTAAACATGGTGAGAAACGGACTTCAGAACGTACTTAGTTGCTAAACACTGGTAAGAAACTGTACTTTGGGGTTAAAACATTGCGTAGAAACTTGTACTTGTGTAAGATTGGGAGAACTGTACTTAGGTTAAGCATTGGGTAAGAACTGTACTTTGGTAAACAGTGGTGAGAACTGACTTAGTGTTACAACATTGGTTAAGAAACTGTACTTAGACTGTGTCTTAGTGCTAAACATTGGTAAAGAGTACTGTTACTTGTGCTAAACATGGTAAGAAACTGTACTAAACTGTTACTTAGTGTAAACATTGGTAAGAACTGTACTAGTGACTAAACATTGGTAAAAACGTACTTGTGCTAAAACATAGGTAATATAAACTGTACTTAGAACGGTACGTAGTGCTAAAACCTTGGTGAGAAACTGTAATTAGTGCAAACATTGGTGAGAACTGTACTAGTGTAAACATTGGTGAGAACTGTACTTTGTGATAAACATTGGTAAGAACTTTACTTTTGTGCTAAACATGGTGAGAACTGTACTTTGTGTAAACTGGTAAGAAACTGTACTTTGTGCTAAACATTGGTAAGAACTGTATTTTGCTAAAATTGTAAGAACTGTACTTTGTGCTAAAACATTGGTGAGGAACTGTACCTAGAATGTACTTCGGCTAAACAATTGTGGAGGAACTGTACTTTGTGTTAAACATTGGGAGAACTGTACTTAGAACTGTACCTTTGTGCTAAACATTGGTGAGCGAACTGTACTTTGTGTTAAACATGGTAAGAAACGTTTACTTATGCTAAACATTGGTGAGAACTGTACTTTGGTGCTGAAGGATGGTAGAGAAACTGTTTCAGATGGTTACATTCTATCTGTACTAACCATACTGGCACAAACACTTGCATAAACACCAACCAACTGGAAACCAACCTGCCAAAGCATAAAAGCGAAAGTAAACAGTCAGACCACTCATAGTGGGCTAGGGTTACGTCCCTTTCGCCCTTGCCACGTGGTCTCCCATGGACCTTTCAAGCACTTTCAATTTTCCACCATTGTCCCCATGACCTTTCAGCAACTTTTTCAATTTTCCACCATGTCCCATGACCTGTCAAGTCATTTCCAATTTGCACCCATTGTCCCCATGACCGTCAAGTCACTTTCAATTTTCCACCATTGTTCACCATGACCTCAAGCACTTCTTTTCAAATTTTCCACATTGTCCCATGACCTTTCAAGTCACTTTTCAATTATCCACCATGTCCCCATGACCTTTCATGTCACTTTTCAATTGTCCCACATTGTCCCCATGACCTTTCAAGTCATTTTAATTTTCCACCATTATCCCCATGACCTTTCAAGGCACTTTCAATTTTACACCATTTCCCATGACCCTTCCAAGTCACTTTCAATTTCCACCATTGTACCCCATGACCCTGTTTCAAGTCACCTCAATTTCCCACCATTGTCCCCATGACCTTTAAGTCATTTTCAATTGTCCACCATGGTTCCCCATGGACCTTTCAAGTCACTTTTATTTTCAACCATTGTCCCATGACCGTCAAGTCACTTTTCAATTTTCCACCATTGTCCCATGCACCTTATCAAGTCACTCTTCAATTTCTCACCATTGTCCCCAGGACCTTCAAGTAATTTTTTCAATTTTTCCACCATGCCCCCATTGACTCTTCAAAGATAGAACTTTCAACTCCCACCATTGTCCCATCATGACCGTTCACGTCACTTTTCAATTTTCCACCATTGTCCCTGACCTTCAAGTCCACTTTTTCAATTGTTCCACCATGTCCCCATGACCTTTCAAGTCACTTTCAATGTCCCCATGTCCACATGACCTTTCAAGTCACTTTTCCAATTTTCCACCATGTCCCCATGACTTCCCCCCCAGTCACTTCAATTTCACACCATGTTCTCCCAGACCTTTCGTCACTTTCAATTTCACCATTGTTCCCCATGACCCTTTCAAGTCACTTTCAATTTTCACAGTGGTACCATGACCTTTCAGTCACTCCAATTTTCAACATTGTCCCTCCCTTGGGACCAGCATGCCTTCCGTTTTTCGGCCTTTTGTGCTAGGGTTATCCCGAACCCTAACCCTAACACTATCTGGTGGGTTTGTTCCTGCTTGGCACTTCTCTATCTAGCTTCTTTCGACGTGATTTGTTTGATATTTTTCATGTTGAGCTAATTAGTTAGCCTCTTCCGTGTTGATATTTCGTTCTCAGGACCCGGTTTGTGTCATGCATTCTCGCTTTTATAAGATAGTGAGTCAGCGTTTTGCTTTTCAGTCTGTTTTTGGTATAAACAAACCTCCTTTGGGGGAAATTTTTAATTGTCCTATTACTTGAATTTTATAGTCAAAATGTCGTTTAGTACAGGACCCCCATTCGGGGTCCATCCTTCTACGGTTTAAGATTTGAAGTTAGTCAGGGCAAGTCGGGACATTTTGTCTCTCCTTTTCTCACTTCAATGTCTAAATCTCTAATCAAGTTTAGAAGATTATTTAAACGTCAAAAGTTATCTCTGCCGGTTAATTTAAGATACACTCCTTGGGGTTGATCTTTCGTTAGAGTTTTATCGTCAAATTTTACGGTTGAATCGGAAATTTTCGGTCAAACGTTTCCATGAGCATCAGTTTAGTCTGTATCAAATTTCTGGTTAATTTTTAACCGTGTTTTACTCGACACATTTCGATTCATTCTTTGTCTTCGGTTCATTTGTTGTTCCCTCGTCTCTCCAGTGGCTGGGAAATAGATCTGGTTAAGGCTATGTTTTCAGCTTCCTAACCTGTTGTCGACTCCCATAGTGGCTGGGAAATAGATCTGTTCAGTGCTATGTTTCAGCTTCTTCACCTATAGTCTCTTCCCAGTGATGGGAAATTAGATCTGGTTAAGGTTATGTTTTCAGCTTCTTCATCCTTGTCTCTCCCAGTGGCTGGGAAATAGATCTGTTTCCGGCTATGTTTTCAGTTCTTCACCCTGCGGTCTCTCCCAGGGCTGGGAAATAGACTGTTCAGGCTAGGTTTTCAGATTCTCACCTTACGTCTCTCCACACGGGATGGAACAGATACGTTTCAGGTTTATTTTCAGCTTCGTCACCTCGTCTTCCCAGTGGTGGGAAATAGATCTGTTCAGGCTATGTTTTCAGCTCTTCACCTTTGATCTTCCCAGTGGCTGGAAATAGATCTGTCTTCCAGGTTATGTTTTCAGGCTTCTTCACCTTCGTCTCTCCCAGAGGCTGGGGAAAAATAGATACGTTAAGGCTATTTTTCAGCTTCTCACCGTCGTCTCTACCAGTGGCTGGGAAATAGATTGTTAAGCGTTATGTTTTCAGTTCATCACCTTCGTCTCTCCCGGTGGCTGGGAAATAGATCGGTTCAGGCTATGTTTTCAGCCTTCTTCACCTTCGTCTCTACAGTGGCTGGGAAAAAAAAAAAAATAGATCTGTTCAGGCTCATGTTTCAGCGTCTCACCTTTGGTCTCTCAGTGGCGGGAAATAGATCTGTTTCAGCTATGTTTTATAGCTCTTCACCTTGTACTCTCCCAGTGGCTGGGAAAATAGATCTGTTTCAGGCTATGTTTTCAGCTTCTTCACCTTCGCTCTCCAGTGGCTGGGAAAATAGATCGTTTAGGCTAGTTTTCAGCTTCTTTCACTTCGCCTATCCAGTGGCTGGGAAATAGATCTGTTTAGGTTATGTTTCAGCTCTTCACCTTCGTCTCTCCATAGTGGCTGGGAAATAGATCTGTCAGTTATGTTTCAGTTCTCACTTTGTACTCTCCCAGTGGCTGGAACTAGATCGTTTCAGGCTAGTGTTCAGCTTCTTCACCTCGTCTCTCCCAGTGGGTCGGGAAATAGATCTGTTCAGGGCTATGTTTTCAGATTTCTTCACTTCGTCTCTGCCCAGTGGTGGTGGACAAGATCTAGTTTCAGCGTTATGTTTCAGGCTTGATTCACCTAGTCTATCCCAGTGGCTGGGAAATAGACTGTTTAAGTTATGTTTTCAGCTTCTTCACTTTGTCTCTCCCAGTGGCTGGGAAATAGATCTGTTTCAGGTTATGTTGCAGCTTCTCACCTTTGTACTCTCCATGGCTCGGAAAGATAGATCTGTCAGGCTATGTTTTCAGCTTCTTACTTCGTCTCTCCCAGTGGCGGGAAATAGATCTGTCTTCAGCTATGTTTCAGACTTTCTTCACCTTGTCTCTCCACAGTGGCAGGGAAATAGATCTGTTCAGGCTATGTTTTCAGTTCTTCACCTTTGTCTTCCAGCTGGCTGGGGAAATGATCTGTTTCAGTTATGTTTCGCTTCTACTTCGTCTCTCCCAGTGGCTGGGAAATAAGATCTGTTTTCAGGCTATGTTTTCAGCTTCTTCACCTTCGTCTCTCCCAGTGGCTGGGAAATAGATCGCTTTAAGGCTATGTTGTTCAGATCTTCACCTTGTCTCTCCAGTGGTGGGAAATAGATCTGTTTCAGGCTATGTTTTCAGCTCTTCACCTTGTCTCTCCCAGGGCCGGGAAATAGATCGTTTCAGGTTATGTTTTCAGCTTCTTCACCTTTGTTCCATCCGGCTTCGACCCTCACCGCAGGATTGTACTCCGGGTCTCGCGTCCAATATCTTGGCTTCTCGCGGTCTACTTCAGCCCCCTCACTGGTCTGACTTCTCAGCCCCCCATATGGCTACTATCAGCCCCCCTAAGGTCTACTCTCAGCCCCCCTACCGGTCTACTCTAAGCCCCCTATAGGTCTACTCTCAGCCCCCCTAACTGGTTCTACTCTCAGCCCCCCCTATGGTCTACTCTAAGCCCCCTACCGGTCTACTCTTCAGCCCCCTACGGTCTATCAGCCCCCTATACCGGTCACTCAGCCCCCTACACGATCTACTCTCAGCCCCCTACTGGTCTACCTCTCAGCCCCCTACCGGTCTACTCTCAGCCCCCTACCGGTCTATCAGCCCCCCTAATGGCCTACTTCAGCCCCCCTACCGGTTATCCTCAAGCCCCCTACTGGTCTACCCTCAGCACCCTACCGTTCATACTCTCAGCCCCCTTATGGTACTTACTCTCAGCCCCCCTACCGGTCTACTCGACCGCCTAACGGTTCACTCTCAGACACCTACAGGTACTACTCTCAGCCCCATACGGTCTCTCTAAAGCCCCCCTACGGTCTACTCTCAGCCCACCTTACCGGTCTACTCTCAGACCCCCTACCGGTTACTATCAGCCCACCTCAGGTCTACTCTCAGCCAACCCTACCGGTCTACTCTCAGCCCCCCTAATGGGCACTCCAGCCCCCTACGCGTATATCTCTAGCCCCCATACCGTCTACTCTCAGCCCTACCGGCTACTATCAGCACCCCTACCGGTCTCAATCAGCCCACCGGTTCTACTCAGCCACCCACCGATTACTCTCAGCCACCCTAATGGTCTACTTATCAGCCCCCCTACTGGTCTACTCTCAGCCCCCCCCTACGGTTCGTCTACTCCAGCCCCCCTAACGGTCTACACTCAGCCCCCTACTGGTCTATCTCAGCCCCCTACCGGTTCTACTCTCAGCCCCCTACCGTCTACTCTCAGCCCTACCGGCTACTCTCAGCCCCCCTCGGTCTACTCTCAGCCCCCCCTACTGGTCTCCTCTCAGCCCCCCATAATGGTTCTACTCTCAGCCCCCTCCTGGTTACGTCTCAGCCCCCCTACTGGTCTACTCTCAGCCCCCTACCGGTCTACTCTCAGCCCCAGACGGTTACTCTCAGGCCCCTACGGTCTACTCTCAGCCCCCTACTGGTCTACTCCAGCCCCTACTGGTCTATTATCAGCCCTCCCCCCTACTGGTCTTACTTCAGCCCCCCTACTGTCTACTCTCAATGTTGCAACCAAAACATCATTTTGAATCTATCAGAAAAAACTCTAGCTTTGCTAAGGATGGACAACAAAAACAAAAAAACAGATAAAGTCATTGGCTCCTGATCATCTGTTGCTAAATTTTACCAAATATAAATCTAACTGTAAGCAAGTAAAACCAATCCATGTCTGGACAGCTTTGAAAAATTGGCTGAAAGTCGCTATGGTTGGAATTGTCTTGTGATAATGGAGGGACTATGGAAAAAAAATGTACATATAATTGGAAACGTACACGGCCTATGATGAAGCTGCAGGTAAAGAAAGGAATGTATAAACAATAATAATAATTTTTCAATGAATGTAGGATATATTGTTATAAACATGATTCTTTTAGTTTTATTGTTTGGTGTCAGATGAATATGTATAATAATAACAAGGGCACACCGAGCGGCAGAGCAAACGCATGTGACACTGCAAACCCGGCCAGACAGAGTTATGTGTTGTCCCCCCCCCCCCCAATAAACACACCACGTCCACCCCTATACAGAAACATTAAATAGTACATAGCCCAGAATCTTGACAGCAATTATGTTCAAGTAGTTTAACGAGATACAGCTGAACTTTATACAAACTTCCTGCACCATGCACACCACTACACAAAATTTGAAAGCGATCTGTTCACTAGTACGAAATAAAGCTGGGGGGAAAGCCATAGCCCAAAGAAGAACATTGGTTTCAAGTCAAGTCAGCACGGGGTTGATTAACGCAAGGAAGCTTCCTTTTTAACCGGTTACCCGTCCCTATATTGAACCAATAATCCAAACGAGTAGTTTTTACACACACCGATCGCACTACCTCGGCCTCTGGCCGAGGTAATAATAATAAGCATTTATAGCGCCTATTTAAAAAAAAGCCCTAGGCTTATAATAATAAATGAATAAACCAACAAGCCAATAAAAATAAATGACAAAAATATTATTATACACACCCCGTGCGCGGCATGACGCATGTACTATAAACAGACACCGCACGCACTAAACAGACCACAACGCACACACATACTAATGCCCCAAATGCACACAAAACACAGCGGATGAAGGGGACAGTACTTTGAAAGAAAATATACAGTGCTATGATTTGAAAAGTTAGTTTGAGCGAAGACTCATTGAAGAAAGGGACTTGGCAGAATGGAGAGGTAAAGGGAGTTATTTCCAAGTGAGGGGCCGGAAAGAGAAGGAGCGTTCGCAAAGGGTCTGGACGCAGTAACGAGGGATCTGGAGGAGAGAAAGTGTCAGAAAGAGGAGCGTCGTTAAACGAGGTGTACAGGATTCAGGAGATCAGCGAGATAAGGAGGACGCCAGGACCATTAAGGGATTGTAACAGGCAGAGAGAGCTGTATTCGATACGCCTTCCGACCGGAAGCCAGTGAAAGAGATTCAAGCATTGGGGTAGAGTGAGAGAATTTGAAACACCTCAGTACAAGGCGCGACAGAGATTGTTCTGAATTTCGCTAATTTAGTGAGAAGATTTTGTGGGCAACCAGCAAGAAAGGGAATGCGGTAGTATAAGTGGAAGAGAACAAAGGCAGAGATGCGAGTTTGGTTGGAGTCTCAGAGAGAAGATGACGAACAGAAGCAATGAGCGGAGTTGTAGATAGCAAGCACGACAGAACAGAGAAAATTTTGAGTTTGAAAAGAAAGGTTGGCAGTGTGAAGCCAAGATTGACAAACGCTTGCAGACAGCGAATGAGAGTTCTCTAGTTGGACTCGAAGTAGGAAGGGAGTTGTTAGACAAAGACTCTGGGGACAATGAAAAGAATTCGTCTTGTCTTTTGTTAAGTTCGAGTCGTGTCAGTCATCCAAGCCTTGAGTCAGGAAATGCATGACCGAGTTTGTTCAATATAGAAGGAAGCGTATAATAATAATAATAATAATAATTTTTCAATTGTAATTGTAGGCTTATTTGATAACATGGCCTTCTTTATGTGTTGTGGGTTGAGATTAAATAGGATGTTAGAGAAGAAATGTAAAAAAAAATTGTCAGAACATAAAAAAACCAAATTAATGTGGATGAAGCCAAAGATCCAATCAGGAAGTTTGTACAGATCGGTGTCAAAAAAAGCAGACTTCCAGGACCAGTTACTAAATTGTCAAGGGACTCAATCTGGCATCAAGCTATCTGCTAGTCTGGATCCAGCTACTTTAAGGTCAATTTCATTGGATAATAAGCGTCCATTTGTCTGATTTTTGTTTCATTCTAACCACTCCCTTAACCTAACCTATCCGGGCCATATATGCAAACCGATCCCTGTCCTAAACTTATCCCACCGCAGAAAGGAAGAATGCAGGAGTAAAACTGAAAAGATCATTTTGGCTTCTGAAACCATTAATAGAGTCCAATGAAAATTGGAGCCCAGGGACTGCGGTAGGTACTGTTACTTGGCATACGGTCAATGTCGGTTAGTTTCCGCCTGAGGGCTTGTGCTTCTGGCCACAGGCATTGACAATGGCCTTTACAGACCTCGCCTGATGGTTGATGTAAAGTTATTTCTTGCACACTGTGAAGCTAGCTTCAGTCGACCTATATGTTGACTGAGCTAACGCTCTGATTATGTTTTGTCTCCATTGTTGGAAAACGGGGGAAAGTACGGTAAAGGGAAGTAACTCAGCAGCAGACAACAGCGCCAAAATCGCTGCTGTGATCGACCCACGGTAGACCTTAAAAAGGTTTTATATTTATTGTATAGTTTACTCAATTTTTGGGGAAAGGAGAGATGACTTTACGGATTGAGAAAGTGACGTGGTCAGAGATTCTGTGAAATCGCCATGACCTTACAGGAGACTTGGGCCCTGCTGTTTTTAAGCTTCAAGCCCGGAAAAGGCATGGTCAATTTCAAGGTACTTTCAATGTTCAAGGACCCTACGAACCCTAACTGTTTTCTTTCTTCTTCTAATATTTTATATTAGTGAAAGTTGAATGCCCACCTTGTAACCAAAAATTAGAGGACAGTAATGTTTGGTCAATATGCTATTTGGAATATAAAATTAAGTAATCTTGATATATATAGGTTGTATATATCTATCTTATTTTTATACCCATTATTTCCTGTAAGCTTTCTACCATTATTATATTTCCTTTTCTA
>CM065711.1:37262640-37267950 GCA_017654935.2 Phymorhynchus buccinoides | reverse complement strand
TTGACAATTAACTCAATGGCACCGCAGCCATTACACTAAGCTGGCAAACCTAGAAATCGCACAAATTTGAATCATTAAAAAAATCGCAACAAATCACTCAAGCCATATGATATACACAAACAAAACAGACATAAACGAAAAGAGAAATGGAAAAAAAGCATTACAGGTTTTCACTTCAGGTATGATTACCCCGCCACACTTCGTAGGATTTTAGACTGATGATGTTATGCTAGGAGCTTGTCATGGCTTAAGACAACCCCCGCAAAACCATGCAGAACATAACATTTTGATGTAGCCTTGGTGTTCTAGCTTATGTTAACTGGTCTGACACAGCCTCATGCCAAGGCGAGAAGAAACACTTTCAAAAAGATTTCCTCCAGCCGAAGTCAGATTTGCTGGGCCTAACTATTTATTAGTTAGGCGCATAACGGCAGCATGACGCATCTGCACTCATAATTGACAGGAAACTGAACGATCGAAGAAGAAGAAGAACCACCCAGCTTTTTACTTTTTGAGTTCACGGTTAGCTTAAACTTAAAGTCATTACTCAAGCATAGTTGTATTGGCCTCTCAAGAGGTAGTGCAAAACTAAATTCCTTTGCCCTCTGCCTTATTTTTGTTTAGTGTAGCCCAGCGTATGTTTGTGTGTATATGCATGTGTGTGTGTGGGGGTTGTGTGTGTCAGTGTCTGTGTGGGAGGGTGAACGTGGGTGCACAAGTATTCCTATTATTATTATGTTTCCACATGCGATAATTGCTTGCCATTTTTAAAGATGTTGTTGAAAAAGAAATTAAAATCGAAAATGTGTGCTCTCAAAGGGGGTGTTTGGCGATTCATTGACCAAGCCTTATTTTTGTTTTGTAACTTTGTGTAAAACAAGAGCGCTAAAAAAAGGTCATTGATCAATGCAAACTTACCTCTCTGTCACTACTCTCAATCCAATCAGGGGTAGGCATTTTCTCTCCATGAACTGACGCCAGGTGGAGTTCCAAACTGCTGACCAGCACAAAGGCGGCAGAACAACACCGGCACACACGGTTAGTGTTCAGAGACAGCGGTGACCCAGAAGTGTTGTCAGACATGGGCTGTGCTGTGCCGGAGACAGCCGGTGTAGGCTGAACTGTGCAGCAGACAGCCGTAGAGAGTGGTTCTGAGCTGTAGACAGCTGACGAAGGCTGAACTGTGCTGCAGACAGCCGTAGAGAGTGGTTCTGAGCTGCAGACAGTTGATGAGGGCTGCACTGGGCTGAAAACAGCTGCAGGTGGTTGCAACGCGCTGTGGGAAACTGTTGATGGTTGTGGTCGGTTGTAGAGGGCTGTGGATGCCTGTGCTGCGCTGTAGACAGCAAATGAGGGCTGTACTGTGCTGTAGACAGCTGAGGGTTGATTTGGTGGGTCTACTTCCATGGAACAGCCTGGTTCCTGCTTCTATCAAAGCACAAAGATAGAAATAAACTTTTTTTTATCTTAAAAGCACACACAGACATGCATGCACATACACACACACAGTGATACACACATACATACAAGCAAACACACTCACGCACAAACATCATAGATTCATACACATTCTAGAGGACAGGATGAAAAAAAGCTGTCAAGCTTATTCCTTTATCCTCAATATAGATCATTTTGACTTGACTTCACTTGATACATAGAGTATAGACATACACTAAAATACAGTGATACTGATACACACAGACATAGAAACAAACACACTTGCGCAAATTAAATTTCAGTCCCTTCAATTTTGACCTTAAAAGCGATTTTTTTTTTTTACTGTATTCTCTACACTCTAAAATGCGGATCTTTGAAAAAATAAAAGTGAGAATCAGATGAATTTTAGTTTACTGACCACCATAACACCACTGTCATTCCAAGGCGTACAGTCTCCTTCCGTGGCTTCGTTAGCTCCATCCATTCTGTCTAGCACAGTTCAGGTTTTTGGTAACCCTACTCCCTGTCTAAGAAATAACAAAGAAACCACATGCAGTGATGCACACACATACACACACATGCAAGTACACGCATGCGCGATGCACACACACAAAAGACATACCGATCACAACATATCCATCGTGTATCGTATGAATTATCTCCCTTACAAAAGTTGTGTGGCATGAGCGACTTAGCAGGCTCTTTTGACCACCAGGTGGCATAATGCTTGAGTGGGGATAATCCTCTCTATATTCTTAGTTGGGGATAAAGAAAGAGAGAGAGAGAGAGAGAGAGAGAGAGAGAGAGAGAGAGAGAGAGAGAGAGAGGGAGGAGTCCCACCCTCTCTCTCTCTCTCTCTCTCACTACGCCCAACTAAGAAAATCGCGTGATAAGCCCCTAGTGGATTGACTGACCTCTGGCGGGCAAATAATCGCCATAAGTCGACCACTGTTAACTTTAAATCTCCACTACCACCCCCCACCACACCCTCCAAATAATATATAATGCAAAGCATATGATGTTATTTGTAAAGTGAAATTTACAATTACAAACAGTTTTCATTCATCCCGAAGGCTGTGAGTGCATGTTCAGTCTTCCAGTTTATGTCATCTTCTTCTTATTCCGATTGGGGATGCTTATCCTGCCCCATGCCCAAGGTCTTCGTTTAGACTGCTATTGGTGCACACGATGCATGCTTTGTGAGTTTGTGTCATCCATTCCAACGGCACACACGGTCCTAGTACCGAATAGTGGAATGGGCATTAACGTGCGCGCAAGATCTTGTGCGTGCTTTCCCACACGGGACCTCTGTTTCAGGTCTCATCCGAAGGACCAGGAAATAGGAGTAAAGTATCTTTCCCAAGGATACAA
The DNA here is from genome assembly GCA_017654935.2 of Phymorhynchus buccinoides. NCBI lineage: Eukaryota > Metazoa > Mollusca > Gastropoda > Neogastropoda > Raphitomidae > Phymorhynchus > Phymorhynchus buccinoides. The sequence continues at coordinate 37,265,142 of CM065711.1, read as the reverse complement.
CACCGTGACCAGCCGGGTTCGAACCCACACACCGCACCCGCAAACCCGTTGGATTACAAGCAGCGACAAGTGGGGCCTGGGCCCTTCCGGCTGAACTGGGGGGTTTAATGGTCTTAACCCAGGGTAAGCAGTAGGTCTTTCTCCTTCCTATCTATTTCTTTTAATTCTAATAAGGAATGCGCCCTCCTAGTTCCACCGTGTCTATCGTCAGAAGTGGCGTCTGCGACGCATAGATCCAGATCCAGATCTAACCAACCGGCCATGGCGCCTCAACGTCTGCCTCAGTGGAGGAATTCAAACCCTGTGCCCTCTCCCCTGCCCCTCCACTGGCCTGCATTTCATTAATCTCGAACGTCAAAGGAGCCTACGGTACAAACTACTAAAGGCTATTATAGTATTAACTTGACAGAAATAGATAGTTGGAAAAAAAAACTTTTTTATTTTAATTTTTTTTACTGTACTGTCTTGTATTGTTGACAGTCTTTTAAACGTCGACCATAGACATTTATTTCGCAGTATCCAGCCTGGACCACTCCGGCTAGCGAAGCGCTCACCGGGGACGTACAGCATGATTTTAGGCATGTTGTTTTAGCACCTTCGAGTTGAAGGTGCCAAGTGTGGGTGACTGGTACAGTAAAATACTGATTGCAAAACCAAAGTACTGAAAACAAATTGACCTGTCAGTCCCAGAGTTTTGCTAGGACTGATAAATTGTTTAACCAGAGGCTGTAAAATTGTGTTTTTCCCTGGTTTTTGTTTCCCTGGGACTGGTTTTGACACCAGTTGTTGGGGGGCATTGTTGCTGGTTGGACTGGTTTGCAAAATTCCTAGTGTGATCATTGCTGGATTGGTTTTGTGGGCAGATCGTTCCAATCGCAGATTGCACTGGGAAAAAAATAATATTTGCGGTAGTCTCAGGGCTCCCAGGGCCCCCCATTTGGGGGTCTATGAGTATGAAGCACTAAAATTCTACAGGACCCTCTAAAAGAATGTTCAGGAGGTCCCAGGGATGCACTAGAAAAATTCTTTTTAGCATTTGCTGTGCCACTGGGACCCTCTATCCCACCTCTAGGACCCTCTATAATGTAAGTGAAGGAGTCCCTAGGACCCCTTGTTTTGCGGGACGATTGGGAACCCTGAGTCTGTCCTTGAGACGATGCGCTGAAAGTGAAACTGTTGGTTGTGGCTGCGTCTCCTGTTGACGGGGGGCATGGGCTTCAAAGCGCTACAGTCCATGCAGGCTAGTCCGTTCTGGATCTTATAGAACATGGACAGCCTGGAGGCGCGGCGGCGTTCTGCCAGAGATGGCCACTGTAGTTGCTGCAGCATGTCGCCAACACTTGACGTGTTTCTGTGCCTGTTGAGAACGAACCTTGCTGCTCTGCGCTGGAGTAGCCTGGACTTTCTCAAGTTCTGTGATGAGTCTGCTGGTATGTGGATCCCAAACAGGGCTGGCATGCTCTACAACAGGTCTCACCATGGCCTTGTACACGAGCTCCTTGGTTGCTGTGGAGCACACCTACAGGTTCCGTCTCAAGAAGCCCAAGGTTCTGTTTCAACATGAACTGTCTTTCTTCTTTTTCATTTTGTTCGTTGTTGGCAGCAGTCTAAACTTGCAAAATCAGTGAAAATGAAACTCAGAAACTGACATCAAATTAATGTTCTCTTAAAATATGTAAATCAGTAAAGTTGAATTAAACCAATGAGTCATTCCGTAAATTAAAATGTGAAGATGCTATAACCACGCATACCCGACGGTTTAGTTGCAGTGCAATCAACAAACTCTTTCGTTCCGATGCGTCTCTCCACATAATCTATGTTGGGCTCCTCCATTATCTGCAAAGGGAGTTAAGCAAACGCTTTAAAAAAACCAGGGGAGTAAACTCTCAGTCCAAGCAGCAGAGAAGGTACTTGGCATAAAAAGATAGCAAAAATCCGTTTTAAAGCAAAAATAAATAGACTCTAAAAATAATACGATGACGTGAAAACATTTATTTGACAAAAGAATGTACAGGAATGGCCATATTTTATATTCTATGCTTTGCTCTGTGCTTTTATTGATTTTCTTTCTCCCTAACTCTTTAGTGTTTGAAACACGGAAGTGTCCAGTTAAGCCTACCATCCGCGTCTTCTGCGGTAAAGAGTAGCCTACATCGGCAAGGGAGAAAAGCAAACGGTGTTATATTCTATCAGGTCAGGTCAGTCAGGTCAGATCTTCAGGGCAGCCAGGCCTCGCGGCCTCTTGATGTGCCCTATCTTTTGATTGTTTGTTATTGTGGTTTTGTTCATCAATCAGATTGGCATAGCTGTGGCGCTTTTTACACTATCTAGGAGGTTTTTGAAATGGTTAGTGTTGGAAGCAAGTTTAGTTTCAAGTTTGTGCAGGGAGATTGTTCCAGTGCTGGGTCAGTGGGTGACTATTACAGTATTAGAAAAAAAGTTTTTCCTCATATTAGTTCTACTGTATTGGGTTAGTATTTTTAAATCACTGTTACGGGTTCT
>CM065711.1:37222640-37255140 GCA_017654935.2 Phymorhynchus buccinoides | reverse complement strand
TCGGCATTTAAATTCTTCGCTCATGAAAAAAAGTAGCAGTGCGAACTGCTACTTTTTTACATGCAGTACACGATGTGACAAGTAATTGTAGTAGTTGTAGTAGTAGTAGTAGTAGTAGTAGTAGTGGTAGTGGTAGTAGTAGTAATGGTGGTGGTATAGTGCTAGTAATAAAGACTGCTACTTTTTTTTATGGGCGAAGAATTTTCATGATCGGCATTTAAATTCTTCGCTCATGAAAAAAAGTAGCAGTGCGAACTGCTACTTTTTTACATGCAGTACACGATGTGACAAGTAAGTAATTGTAGTAGTAGTAGTAGTAGTAGTAGTAGTAGTAGTAGTAGTAGTAGTAGTAGTGGTAGTGGTAGTAGTAGTAATGGTGGTGGTATAGTGCTAGTAATAAAGACTGCTACTTTTTTTTATGGGCGAAGAAATTTCATGATCGGCATTTAAATTCTTCGCTCATGAAAAAAAGTAGCAGTGCGAACTGCTACTTTTTTACATGCAGTACACGATGTGACAAGTAATTGTAGTAGTAGTAGTAGTAGTAGTAGTAGTAGTAGTAGTAGTAGTAGTAGTGGTAGTAGTAGTAGTGGTGGTGGTATAGTGCTAGTAATAAAGACTGCTACTTTTTTTTATGGGCGAAGAAATTTCATGATCGGCATTTAAATTCTTCGCTCATGAAAAAAAGTAGCAGTGCGAACTGCTACTTTTTTACATGCAGTACACGATGTGACAAGTAATTGTAGTAGTAGTTGTAGTAGTAGTAGTAGTAGTAGTAGTAGTAGTAGTAGTAGTAGTGGTAGTAGTAGTAATGGTGGTGGTATAGTGCTAGTAATAAAGACTGCTACTTTTTTTTATGGGCGAAGAATTTTCATGATCGGCATTTAAATTCTTCGCTCATGAAAAAAAGTAGCAGTGCGAACTGCTACTTTTTTACATGCAGTACACGATGTGACAAGTAATTGTAGTAGTTGTATAGTAGTAGTAGTAGTAGTAGTAGTAGTAGTAGTAGTAGTAGTAGTGGTAGTGGTAGTAGTAGTAATGGTGGTGGTATAGTGCTAGTAATAAAGACTGCTACTTTTTTTTATGGGCGAAGAAATTTCATGATCGGCATTTAAATTCTTCGCTCATGAAAAAAAGTAGCAGTGCGAACTGCTACTTTTTTACATGCAGTACACGATGTGACAAGTAAGTAGTTGTAGTAGTAGTAGTAGTAGTAGTAGTAGTAGTAGTAGTAGTAGTGGTAGTGGTAGTAGTAGTAGTGGTGGTGGGTATAGTGCTAGTAATAAAGACTGCTACTTTTTTTTATGGGCGAAGAAATTTCATGATCGGCATTTAAATTCTTCGCTCATGAAAAAAAGTAGCAGTGCGAACTGCTACTTTTTTTTACATGCAGCAGACGATGTGACAAGTAATTGTAGTAGTTGTATAGTAGTAGTAGTAGTAGTAGTAGTAGTAGTAGTAGTAGTAGTAGTAGTAGTAGTAGTAGTAGTAGTAGTAGTAGTAATCTCGCTCATAAAAAAAAAGTAGCAGTGCGAACTGCTACTTTTTTTTACATGCAGCACACGATGTGACAAGTAATTGTAGTAGTAGTAGTAGTAGTAGTAGTAGTAGTAGTAGTAGTAGTAGTAGTAGTAGTAGTAGTAGTAGTAATGGTGGTGGGTATAGTGCTAGTAATAAAGACTGCTACTTTTTTTTATGGGCGAAGAAATTTCATGATCGGCATTTAAATTCTTCGCTGGTGCAATTTTCTCGTTAGCAACACGGGAAATAACTCTAAGCACATTTTCTGCATTCTTTACATTTCGGCTACCGGAGAGCGCATGCGCAAATATCCGAAGTATGCGAAGAATGCAAAAGATTACTTCCGGCGAATTCTTTACACGAGCGACCTATTTTACGACAGGCTAGATTTTAAACTTTTATTGAACAAAATTGTTAAAGGAAGTGCTAGTTCTGTATGTATTTCTTTAGTTTTAGTACTCTGGCTGGGACCTTATCTGGTCCCTGGGCTTTGTTCACATCTAAGTGCTTAAGTTTATTCTTTATAGCTTCTACTGTGATAACAATGTCTGTACAGTTAGCTGGTGATTCATCTTTAATTTGAGGCAAGGAATCTGTATTTTCTTTAGTGAAAACACTATCAAAATAATCATTCAAAACGTTAGCTTGATCCTGGTCAGCTGTAATTATGTCTCCCTGTTTATCTTTAAGTGAACTGACGCCAGTACATAACTTGAGCTTAGAATTAATGTACTTCCAAAACAGCTTGGGATTTAGCTTACAGTTTTTTGCTATTTGTTTTTCGTGGTCTTTTGTCTCCCTCCTCATCTGCTTAGAGCTCCTATCTCTCAATTCTATGTAATCTCGGTAACGTTTACTAGCTTTAGATTTACCATTTTCCAAGTATCTTCTATAATTGTATAAAGTCTGTTCTTCTTTCTTACACTTTTTCTTAATCCCAGCGACATCCATGATCCAATAGGGTCTATGCATTTTCTTTTTGTTCTTAATATTACCTTTTATTTTTGGTATATTGTTGTCCATTGAGAAATGAATTTTTATCTTTTATGTCCTGCCAACAATCATCAACACTCATGTCGTACAAGTGGTCCCAACTGTAATTAAAAAAATCCTGTCTCATTTGTAAAAAATTACCTTTTTTCATATTATATATTACTGTTTGTTCTAGACTTTCTGTATTACGTACCCTTGCGTACATGGAAAAAATTAAGACTTGGTGGTCACTCTTAGTCTTACCGAGGGGACTGGAATGTATGATGTCAGATATCATTTGAGTATCATTTACTAAGACTAAGTCGAGAATATTTTGTTTTTGTCCTTCCCTTGTCCTTGTGGGCTTGTTCACCATTTGGAACATAAAACAATCTAACATTTCAATAAAATCATTATCTTTTACATTTGTCCACTGTCCATCCCATCTTATATTAGGGAAGTTAAAATCACCCATGATTAAAACTTTGTCATATTTTTTTAATTTCATCATCTCTTAACATTTCATATAGTTTTTGTAAGTTTTCTTCAGTGGTATTGGGACTTTTGTAAATGCATCCAACTAAAATTTTCTCTTTATCCTGTGTTTGGAATTGGCACCAGACTGCCTCTTGAAATGTGTTATTGTTTAGGGTAGTGCATTCTTGTACATGTAAGGTTTTGTCGAAGAACAAAGCTACTCCACGGCTAGGGTTTCATTATGGAACATGTTACAATTGTCTAAGCTGTATCAGTGTTTCCCATAGGGGTGAAATGTGAGAGTCCCAGGGACTCCCTGTGCAAAATATTAAGAGTCCTTTTCATATTTTTAAGAGTCCCCTAAGTATATGGTAAAAAATGCTTTAACAAAAGCAAATACATGCTAAACACACATGCTACATGCACAGTGAACACACAGGCAAACACATGTGCATAACCCCTGGAAATGGAATAGGCTGACTACAGAGAGAGAGAGAGAGAGAGAGAGAGAGAGAGGGGGGGGGGGGAGACAAACAGATCGAGATATGGACAGAGACAGGCAGACAGACACACAAGCGTACACACACACTTGCATATGCAGTAGCTTATGTTTTTGAGATGATGCCATTCACATCTCTAAAAGAACGGCTTGATGCTGCTGCTTTTTCCTCTGTCGAACTTGCAAAAACCGTTCAGATTTGGTCAACGAAGAAATCAGACCTAAACGTTGAAGCACTTCACTCTCGCGAACAAGCATTCAGAAGTAAACAAAGATCGTTTTGGAATGACCGGACATGTGTCTGCTTTAGAAAGGAAAACCCCGGATGGTCAAAAACAAGACTGACAACCAGGAAAACCAAAGCAAACAGACTGACCGCTGTGGCACGAAGCGAAAATCGGGTTCGGAGTTTTGATATGGAAAAGTTGGGGTGGCTTGACCTAATTCCAACGATCCTACAAGTTGCAGACGATGTCTGAGCGAGTCCGAAACTAGCAAACATATTCTTCTGCCCCTTTCCTACTCGTGGCTTCTTTTGGGGAGGCATGGCTGGTTTTAAACACGAATTGTTGTCAAAAGGCCGAGAACGATCTTGTGCAGCAGAACCTTCAGCGTGTTGAAGTTGGCTGCCTAAGGAGAAGAAGAAGAATAAGACTAGGTCACGCTGGAACTTTATTTGGTCTTCAAAAAGTTGGATCGGAAAAGCTTTACCGAATGTGCAATGCCGCCATTTCTTCGTTTCGGCGTTTGTTTCGCCAGATACAACTTTTTAGTTCTGATTATGGTCTGAGGCTGCGGAAGAACTAAGTTTAGCAGACGACAGAATCCGTGAAGTTGTTGACTGCTTTGAAGAAAAATCAATCGGTCAGATGACCGGGACCGCCTGCCTGCTAAAACTATCGGTCAAAATCGAAGAATGAACCCTGCTGTCTCGGTCTGTTGAAAAAAGTGTGCGTCCCATGGGACGCCCAGAGCTGAAATCAAAGAGTCCCTCTGTGATTTTTGTGCTTCAGGGACGCACATATGTGCGTTATGGGAAACACTGCTGTATTCCGATGGTACAAATTCTTTTACATTTTTCGGAATGGTCTCAGTGATAGGAATAATTTTGGGCTCATATTCATCTATTTGGAGAAGAAGTTCGCTTTTCTTATTTATCATACCATCAGCATTAGTGTAAAAAACGTTAAAACCCGGCTCTTCAATTTTTCTACATCCTTTATTAAAACTACCTTCAAAACTGCCTTTAAAACTAAGTACATTTGTTTTGTTTTCGTCAACATGTTCATGTCACTGTTTTTTGTCTGCCTCCCCCGTGTCTTCCCTCTTTGGTCTTTTTACTATCTCCCTGTTCCTGATCACCAGATCATCCCCCCCCAGGCTGTCCCCTTCTTTCCCTTAGCTGGTCTCTGAGTGTCTTTTGTTTTTGTCTTTCTAGTGGGGTGTAGTCAGGATTGATATATACCCTGTCCTCTGCTTTAGTCACACCCTTGTTTAGCTGATACGCATTCCTCACAATTTTTGTTTTGTCCTCTTCTGAACTGACCTTTACCCTCAGCATTCTTGGTTTGTTGCCACCAGGTCTGCCGAGCCTGACAGGCTCATAGTCATAGACTTCCAGGTCGAATAGCATAGTAACGCAATTTTGGCATTTTTGAAAACCGAACATGGAACAACCGCCATATTTCCTGAGATCCTGATTATGGTTCTGTTGTAGAAAAAGGGGGGGCTCCAGTCTAGCAGCTCACGTCACGGCTGCTGTGGGTAGGCCTACACATGAAAGATCAAGAAAGGAAAACAAGAGGAAGGAAGAATCAAGAAGAAAGAAAGATCAGGAACAAGGAGGAAAGATCAAGAACAAAAAGGAAAATAATAAGAATAAAAAGATAATAAGATTAGGGAATTGGTGCTCTCCCCTAGTTTTTCGTCGATAAATTGCCACAAAAGTGGCCCTTTCGACTATGATACAGAAACAGAAACACACTTGTCTTGAGTACTCAGTATATCAGTATGGTTGACAAAGGGGGGGGGGGGGGGGGGGGGGGGGGGGGGCTTGAAGGGGCAAGAGGAGAAGGAACTTAGGAAGGGAGGGAGGGGGGGGGGGGACTAGATTAGAGATGGGTGGATGATCATGGGACTGGGAGTTGTGGAGAAATTGGAGGGAGGGGGTGGGTGGAGGTGGGGTTGGGGGCCTGGAGAGGGGTCTCCAGGTAAACTTATGGGTTAAATCCTAGGAGTATATCGGAAATTGCCTGTCAAGCCTTTTTCACCCACCATGTAAGGGATAGGGTTAGAATCAGTTTAAAGTAATCAACAAAGAAAAACTAAGCGTAAACCCTCTATTCTCTAAATTCAGTGTTGCCATATCAGCCTGGGAAATTCCCATAAAAGTGGCGACCGTTAAATGCAAAATTGGCGTATAATTATCAGTTAATTTTTGTAATGCTTCGAGTGAACATTTATTTTCTTAAAGTACCAAAATCAATCTTTGATTGTGATGAAAAGAACCCTAAACTGATCCTAACCCTATCCCTTACCCGATGAAGTTGGGCGAAAAAGGCTCAGGCAATTTCCGATATACTCCTGGGATTTAACTGATTTATGAAACTCGGTAGTGTAGTTGTTTAAAGACGTGCACACACACACACACACACACACACACATATATGTAGCACCATATCGTGTGGCACATTAGGCTCTATAATAAACGCTTATTATTAATATTATGCTATCATCTTTGAATTGGCATGATGATAATATCCACATTTCAAACAACACCGACATACTGGGGTTTTGCTGAATGAATAAATCATGAATAATGGAAAACCTTTAGGACTGCGTTACATTATCACAGTCAGACTTTTTAAAAATGCGGTTCAATCCTAAGATTGCATTATAAATGCAATGTCAAATTCTGTGTCTGTATTATGGGTTTTTACTTCAGGTTTAGACAGGCGGTAAAAATAGTTCCCCCATCTTCTGGAAGTTCTGTGCTTGTAACTTCCTCTAATTCTGTGACTTTGACTCTGCCTTTTCCCTTTGCTTACTGTCATCTGCTATCTTTCTGTCTTACTGGTCCATTCTCCTGCCTTTTTTCTATAAATTCTGACAAAGATTTCTTCTGCCGAAGTCGGGCATGCTGGGCCTAACTTTCTTAGTAAGGTGCATAACGTCAGCATGACGCATCTACGCTCATATGACAGGAAACTGAGCGAACGAAGAAGAAGAAGAAGAAACAACACCAACTTACTGTGGCTTTGCTGAATGAATGAATGAATAATGGAAAACCTTTAGGACTGCGTTATATTATCACAGTCACAAGTCAGACTTTTTATTATAAAAATGCGGGTTCAATCATAAGATTGCATTAATGCAATGTCAAACTTTGTGTCTGTATTATGGGTTTTTACTTCAGGCTTAGACAGGGGGTAAAAATAGTTCCCCCATCTTCTGGAAGTTCTGTGCTTGTGGTTGTAACTTCCTCTAATCTGCCACTCTCTTTGACTGCCTTTTCCCTTTGCTTTCTATCATCTACTATCTTTCAGACTTATTGGCCCATTCTCCTGCCTTTAAAAAAAATATATCTTCCAAACAATTTTTTTCCTTTGAGCTCCTCCGAAATCAGAATGGCTGTACGCAACGGCCCGTGAAAACTGAAAAAAGGACAACCTTACAACAACAACAACAACATACAGTATTTATACGGCGCTGAATCTTGATAGAAATCAAATCAAAGCGCACACACACGTTAGCATTCAAAGCGCATTCAAACACAAACGCAATACAACGCGAACACACACAGATAACATAAATGGAATATAGCAGAAACAGACCTAATGGCAAGAGAGAGAAGATAAAGAGAGAGGAGCTTTAATGACGGGGGAACAGGTGGGTTTTGAGGTTAGCTTTGAAAGCAGAGAGAGTCGGTCGCTGACGGAGGGAGAGCGGAAGTTTGTTCCAGGAGGTCGGTCCTGAGACAGCAAAAGAGCGCCTTACCCATTATGGCCATATGGCCTGGGAACGCAGAAGAAGAAGGAGAAGAAGAAGACATGTCTAGTTGTAGGGCAGCCCTGTCTACCCATGAAAACTCCAATTTCTCTCTTTCTCTCTCTGTTTCTTGCTCTCTGTCTCCTTCTGTCTTTGTGTGTTTGTCTCTCTCTTACTCTGTCTTTCTCTGTCTGTCTGTCTGTCTATTCATTTCCTTCTTCTACAAGTACAACCTATCCGTCGCATTAATGGTCAGTAATGACTGTGGTGACTCAATCAAATGGAAAAAGAAAAAGATTTTTTTTTTTTTTAAAGTCAAACTGCTGAGCACTAGCAAGTTCATGTAATTTTTTAACACTTTCTTTCTTTTTTTTTTTACAACTTTTTAAACTTTATTTGATTATTCACCAGACATTACTTTCATACAACACGACCTCATATAGTTTCCTTGATCATTTACCGGACCACTTCTTTTTGGTTGAATTGTTTTTTTGCACACGTTCCTTCAGTTTCAATGTGCATAAACTCCCTTTCGATGAAGAGCGAAAGTTACCTGATCTTTGTGGTTTGCACAGTAAATCATGGAGGCTAAGCGGACCAGACGAAGTGGGGGCGTGGTATGTGCTGCTGTAGGATGCTCCAATGGTCAATACAAAGCACACTGCAAGGGGAAATCGTTCTTTCGCTTTCCCACACAGGAAGAAAGGTAAGGAAGCTGTAAGGAAAGTCAATGTCAAGTCAAAGTACAGTGGAACCTCCCTTATAAGACCTCCCATTAGAATGAATGAAAAATGGTGTTTTACGTCCTCTCGGTCTGGAACAGACACATATGGGACATTTGTAGATACAAAGATGGTGGGAACGAAACTGGAGGCAATGCCCAGAGGCAGTGCAACTCCAGTAAAGTCCCGATTTTTTAACTATACAGATAGGTGTAGCGGTAACCACGCCTCGGTTAAACCTCATTGGCTATGGTACTGCCACGCTCAATAAGACCTCCCATTATAAGACTCCCTCTCATATAATACCTACTTCTCCTTTCATTTTTGAGGCGTGGTTACTGCTACACATATCTGTATTATTACAAAATCGGGACTTTACTGGTTTAGCATTGCCTCCGGGCATTGCCTCCAGTATTGTTCCCACCATCTTTGTATTTACAAATGTCCCACATGGCTGAAAGTCCGAAGAGGACGTAAAACCCTATTATCACTTACCTACTTCTCTGAGACATTGCCCTTCTTTGTAAGTATTAAAATTACCTCCCTTATAAGACCCCTCCCTTATAAGACCTCATGTTGGATGATTTTTGAAGGTCTTATAAGGGAGGTTCTTCTGTAATTCTTTATTTTGTGTCTCTTGCATCCACACAAAACATTTTTTGGTCACAAGTCAAAGACCTGAACACACAGTATTTAGAGTGAGAGTGGGCAACTGTATTTGTGCTTAATGTTATTTTATGAGACATGACATTGTTTTCTATTGCATAACAACAAATAATTAACATATGACTAATTAATAAAGACTTAAAATTTATGAACCAAAAAAAGGAATGGTTCCAGCAAAAAAATAGTATAAATGCAATGGCTTTGTACATCGATTTCTTGGCAAATATGTAGATTTACACCCTCCTGCTCTATTTCTTGGTTCTTTCCGTGGTTAGGGATAGGGTTAGGGTTAGATGGTCTTTTCTTTTGCCACAAGCATCTGTTTTTTGGGTCAAAATCATCTATTTTTTGGGAGCATTAAATCGCTGCCATTAATAAATCACATTCACAAGAAAATGATTTTACTTGTAGTGACGTAAGATTGAAGTTGCGTAACAGACAGATTATGACATCAACATAGTGTTTAATTAATGCATAAAAATAGACTTATATTTGGTAAAGAATTAATTAGCTTAATAACATAATTGCAACAACTCAAAGGAACTTAGGAACTTACAGACACATTGCATTTTACATAATGCAAAATCAAGAAATTTTGAAACGTTCTTATACATGGAAGCATTTTACTTTATTTAAGAGTGTGGGGCTGTTTATTATCTTGTTAAGAGTGTGATGGGGTGGTAAGGGTAAGGTTTGGGATAAGGAGGAGTGGATGAGATAAGGGATAAGGATATGGATAATGTATTAGGTACTTTATAGTCACAGAGGCATCTCTGTGAAATTCGGGTTGCTCCCACCTGGAGAGCGCGTCGCAGCCAGAGGCGCGCTACCCATTTTTTTTTTTTTTTTTTTTGCATTCGATATTTGTCACTGATGGGGGGGGTAAATTTTGACCAAATGACAACTTTTTTGTTGCCACTGGGTCTAAGTGCATGGGCACACGGGACTTCGGTTTATCGTCTCATCCGAAAGACTCCACGTTCAGACCGTTAAGGCCTAGTGCAGAATGAGAGGAAAAAATCCCCTGTACCCAGGTTCGAACTTGGGTTTACTTGACACGAAGCGAACACGATACCACTATGCCACTCTACACCGCATGAGGAGGGTGGAGATAGGCACACCGTGCAGGCATGAACATATAGGCGGAATTTGGGATCCCTCACTTGGAGAGTGCATCGCTTGCAAGTCCAGTACCTTTTTTTTTCATGGATAAATCGTTAATGTGAATATTGCCTCTTTTTTTAATTTATCAAACAGATGCAAGATATGGGTGGAGAACGTTCACGGGGAGGATCTTTTTGGATTGGAGGCAAAAGAAATTGTGCGCCGCAGATTCAGACTCTGTGCAGACCATTTTGAGGAGAGATATTGTTACAGCTCAGGTACAGAGGAGTACTCTTAGCATGAAATTCAGGGGACTAACATTTTTTGTGTGTGTTACTGTTAAAGGGGCACCCTGACGGATGAGTGGAACCTCCCTTACAAGACCTTCAAAAATCATCCAAAATGAGGTCTTAAATGGGAGGGAGTTGTATACGGGAGGTAATTTGAATACTTACAAAGAAGGGCAATGCCTCAGAGAAGTAGGTCTTAAAGACCCACCAGATCACGTCTAAAAATCACGGGTTTCACGTGTTTTCCCTCTTATAGCTGGTAAGAAATCTTGTTTTGACCAGATTTGACTCCCATACAAATGCCCCCAAATTCGAAACGAAACATCATTTTAAAGGGCAGCCTCAATTTGAAGTTGGGTGAATTTGTATGTGGGTCACAGTTACCCAGAAAAAGACCAAGGGACTTAATCGTGGTGGGTCAGTGTGTCTTTAAGTGGGAGGGAGTCTTATAATGGGGGGTCTTATAAGGGAGGTTCCGCTGTACTTGCCCGGTTGCTATTGCCTATTATAAAAATCTGTGTGCAATCATGATATGAAAAGTCACTAGCCCGATGGGCGATTGTAAATTTCAGTACTGCATGGCCATGTTTTTTTTTTTAACCCAGTACGTTCTATAAGCAGACCTGCCAACCTTTCCGCTTTGAGCGGAATTTCTTCCGCTCAGACTACATTTCTTCCGCCCTTCCGCTCAAGTCCATAAAATTCCGCTTTCAAAACTTTAAAAAAAAGAACACACAAATTCATCGTCTCATATACAGAGCACCACAGCTGCTGTGCATATAACCGACTTTCTAGTTTCTGTTTGCGCACTTCCGTCAAGATGGCGATTAACACATCAATGTGTGTGAGATTCTGGGGTGAAAAGAAAGAGAATAGACCAATATTCCTGCCAATATTACATGGAAAAGTATCTGTGCATTCAGAGATCAAGAAAGTGTGCATCATGCTGGATGTATAATGTGCTCACTACACTTAAAAGTCTCCAATGGAGGGTGTCAAGACATCAAATGCCACATTACTTCTCATCGTCTTATCGAAACTGCAAACTCCCAGACTTCATCTTCCACCGTTACCAACTTTTTCAAGCCAACGGAAGGAAAGGAGAACAAAGATGAACTTAAATTGATTCATTATCTTCCTTTTAAGTCTTATTATTTAAGTCATCTATGGCGCCAACCGTCTTGGTCTGCCCAAATAAAAAGGACAGATGAACAAACCAAAAGCTTCTATTGTGTTAGGAATAGTTGTGACACTTCCAGACAAGACTTGTTTTAAACAAGACAAGTTCACAAGGATGAAAATTGCTTGCTTCAAATTATGTTTACGCGCGAAAGGTAATATGCTGCGTCAAAATTCCTCTTAGCTCCCAAAAATTCCTCTTTCCTGCTACAAATATTCCTCTTTGGTCTGTTAGGGGGTTGGCAGGTCTGTATAAGAATGGGACTACATTACGATAGGGAAGAGGGCTGTGCATATCTCTGTTGTCCGTATGTGTGTGTGCGTGCGTGTGCGTGCGTCTGTGTGTGACCAAAATGTGTTGTCCATAGCACCTAAACCACTACACAGATCGTATTAAAACTTGGTACAATGATTGCTTAGACCATGCAGATACTGCCCACTATATCAAATTCACAGAACGACAAGCCATACCAATGTAATCCCAGAGAGAAAATTTTTAATATTGCAAAAACATTGATTATTTAAAAGATAATAGGTGGATTTAAACCAAAGTAAGTATGCTGAAAAGGGGTTGCCTAGTACTATTTGGTTGCAAAATATCTTATTTCTAAGCAATGTTGTACGAATGCAGGAAATTATTAAACACAAAAATACACAATGACCATAAAATCCAAAATTAACTCCCCCTGAATGAGTGAATTTCATCAGTTGGTCTTACTTGACGGAATTCAAGGGAGATCATTCTAAATACAAGTGGCATACAATTTATTTTCCCATTTTTAGTGTGTGTGTCTGAGGGGGAGTATGTGTGTGGGTGTTACAATCCTGTTCAATCTACTCTTTTCAAGTAGTGTTCTACTCAATTTGGACCTCTACTACTCTTCAAAACTGAAAATAATGCTCTTTAATTCTTCATTACTACTCCAGTGATCGCAATTACCAATATATATCGGTAAAATACCGATTGTGAAAGCAGAATACCGAAAAAGTTTTGAGCTACCGGTCCCAGGGACCGACAAATATCTGCCGGCACCGGTAAAATATTTCCGACCCAAAAAATCAAAATGCTATCCGCTCTTTCGCTACTGGTATCCTCATGACTATCTGCAGTGGGTCAAGGTTACCTGCTGCTGCTCTTCTACTTGCAGGGCTCGGTCAGCGACAGGAATAGGCCCACGGAAATATCTGTGAATAGGCCTCGCACGCGCGCGCTTCATCAGTGAAAGCAATGACGTAGGCCCTAACCTAGGGCCTAGTCCTAGGCTATTTTAGTCTGGTGTTCATTCCTGTCAGCAGAGTGCCTGCCGAGCGTGGCTTCAGTGTGCAAAACTGGATCAAAACTGACAAGGGCAGTCGTCTGGATGAGGATAGGGTTACTGTTAAGTATGCTCGTCTCATGATGCTAAAGATGCATGCAAAGGGGGTGGGGGAGTTCAACAATGTCGGCGCTGCTTGTGATCGTTTCCTTGACATGAAAGACCGCAAGAAGTAGATCTAGATTAAACAAGCAGGATCTACAAGCAGGCACTTTTCTTGTTTTGCCATTTTCAGAGAGAGAGAGAGAGTGTGTGTGTGTGTGTCAAGTCAAGTCAAAATGATCTTTATTGAGGATAAAGGAGTAAGCTTGACAGCTTTTTTTCATCCTGTCCTCAGAATGAGAAGTAATACGAAAGCAACTCGAAAAATAACTCAACATGCAAAACAAAACATTCCAAACTACTAAACATTAGCCTAATAATATAACGCATTGAAATAACTCTATTGAGAGAGAGAGAGACAGAGACAGAGACAGAGAGACATGGTGTGTGTGTGTTGACATTTGGACATTTCAAATCTCATGTGTTTGACATACATGTATGTAAGCTTACTATACCAAGAATTCATTGAGAGTTTGGCTTTTAAGAGAGAGAGGGGGTGGGTGGGTGGTGGTGGATTAATGTAGAGAGATGGATTAATGCCAATGGCCCATATCATGAGTTGACATATTCATATTCTTATCAATTTGCTTGTCAATTAAAACATTTTGTGTGTGAATGTAAGCTATACAGCTGTATCATGTATGACATAAAGTTATGTCTTCATTGTTTTTTTGTCTCTGGCTTTGTTTATTCCTTTTGTGAGAGTGCAATCTACTATGAGAGAAAGAAAGCAAGAACAAAAATGTTGCTTTTTTTTCTTTCTTCAAAAATGTGCTTGATGATGATGTGCACTTTTTGAGAGGCATTGCTGCTTAAACAGTTAAAGGTGGTTTTTTTCCAGAGCTTTCCTTTTTTCATATTCAATTTCCTCTTTTACCTGATTTATGATTCATCCATCCATTCACTAATTGATTTTCTTTGTTTCTTTCTTCATCCTATTGTTATTCATCATTCATATTTCTGTGTGTGTGTGTGTGTGTGTGTGTGTGATTTGTGTGTGTGCATGCATGTGTGTGTGTGTGCGTGTGCGTATATGTGTGTGTGTGTATGCATGTGTGCACATATGTGTGTGTGTGTCAGTGTGTGTGCGTGCGTACATTTGTACATACATGCGTGTTTGTGAGCATATGCATTTTGAAATATTCAATGAATGCAACAGTTACTGACAGCTCTTATTAACATCATACAAATATCTGCCATTTGGGATGACATTATCTTGATAAAAGCTATGATTCAGACATGGGATTTTTCAGCCTTAATTCTGATTTCAGCCTTTTTGATAACCTCATAGGACATTTTTTAGGTTAAAAAAAAGAGACCAACCGAGTGTTGCAATACCTCTTAAAAATGAATGCAAAATGAACTAAATATATCAATTCTATTTCTAATGCTGTTTTTAAGGCCTAGATTAAAAACAACAACAACCCAACAAAGAACAAAAACCACAAAAAAAGCTTCAGTTTTAGGTGGCTCCATCAACCTTTTTCATTCAATGAGAGACTTAGTGCGATTTTTCTCACGCCAGAGGGCATGACGCTCATGTGGGGCTAATCTCTATATTATTAGTTGGAGATAAAGAAACAGAGAGGGACAGTGAGTGGTCCTACCATCACTCTCTCTCTCACTACGCCCAAGTAAGAAAATCGCGTGATAAGCCCCTAGTGCATTGACTGCCCTCTGGTGTGAAAAATATCGCCATAGGTTGACCATTCCTAAATCCATTGCCTTTGTGTTTTCCCACCTTAGACCAAGAAGGAGAACCAAGCATGGACACCAAAATGCAGGAACCAGCAGACAACTCTGATGAAGATGATAGTATTGATGATACCGCATTAGAGAATCATTCCCTTGGAAAGACCATCCAAAGCCCAAAGCCCAACGAACCTTATGAAAGATATGTGTTCAACTCTCGAGATCAAAAGGCTCATGAGACTGCGGAAGACTACGTTGCTGCTTTGCGCTCTCTCGCCTCAACCTGTAATTTCTGCGACTGTTTGAAAGACAGTCTGTTGAGAGACAGAATCGTCTCAGGCATCAAAGACAGCTCTACCAGAAAGCGACTGTTGCAAGAAGCTGATCTGAATCTGGAGACCTGCCTCGCTATGTGTCGTGCTGCTGAAGCTACTTCTCCATCTCAGCCAGTGAAAACTGAGACATGGACTGAGGACACTACTGCAGTTCAAGCTGGTTCTGTATCATCTGGGGATCAGAGGCCGGGCAAGAAGCGGGAATTGGTTCTGTGTTTGAGGTGAGACCAGGGCAGTGTGAAACAGGTTTTAAATTTTGTCGTTTGTGAAGTACAGTACTGTATTTTTCAGATCATTAGGCGCTGCTGTGTATAAGGCGAATAGGGCAATTTTCAAGAAAAATATGAAAAAAATAAAGTAAAAGGTGCCCTCGTTTATAAAAGAACGTCAAACTTTGAAGCCCGTATGCGTCCTGTAAACGCTTACCGACCGCCATTGCTGCTGTCATAAACGAGCTATTTCCTGTTGTTGTGCTTGGACAATTCTTCGCGAAAACTGATACAATTATGGCATTTTAAGCTCTACAATGATGCTTTTTATATCCAATGAATAGTTATGGCATCTGTTTGACGGTATCTTGGACGATAATGTGGATTTTGAAGCGTTTTAACGTGAGTATTCGTCATATCGATGACTCGTGACCACTTTCGATGTTTGACTCACAGTAGACTGTACTGAACATGGCAATCGTTGCCTCTCTTCTCACGATTTTGTTCACTAATAGGGCGCCCTCGTTTATAAGGTGCATAGGTCGAAATTGGAGAAAAAAGTATCGCCTTATAACCCGAAAATTACGGTAGTTGAATGTGTGTGTGTGTGTGTGTGTGTGTGTGTGTGGTATGTGTGTTGTGTGTGCGTGTGTATGAACAATTGCATTTAGGAAAGCTTATTCTAATCAAGGGAACCGAGTATTGGATTGTTGAGTGTTGTGAGTGATAGTTTGCTCAAATTATCTTTCGTGCTTGCCCTTCAACACAAAGTACTTTTTATTTTATTTTATAGTTTTCTGCTTTGCTTTGGTAATAGACATAAGGGGAAAAGCTAGGGTGAGAGAAATAATAATAATAATAATAATGAACCTTTATGGCGCTTAATCTTAAAAAACTAAAGCCCTAAGCGCTTACAATCATCATAACAAAAGAATGTGAAATAATACAATGAACAATAAATAAAATCCCCCCCCCCCCCCCCACACACACACACCTAACACACACACAAACACACGCACACACACACACACACACACACACACACACACACACACACACACACACACACACACACACACACACACACACACACACACACACACACACACACACACAACACAACAACAACAACAACACAACACACACAACACAACACAACACAACACAACACAACACAACACAACACAACACAAACACACACACACACACACACACACACACACACACACACACACACACACACACACTCTCTCTCTCTCTCTCTTAGAACTACAGGGAGAGATAAATTGAGATTTGAAGAGAGCTGTTTAAGGGAAGACTTAAAAGAAGAGAGGTTGTTTGAGGTTCGGAACTCAGAAGGGAGGTTGTTCCAAGAATTATTCCCAAAAAATTGACCAGTGAGGAAGTTATAAAAAAAAAGAAAAAAAGGTGAGCATTGAATGAATAAGTACATTTTAGAATCACGTTGGGAATAAAAGTCGCTTTTGACAATAACAAAAAGGAGTAAATCCTTGCACAAAACTGTTAACAAAATTTGGTGAGTACGATTTTCTGTATGGTCTTGTTTTAGACGTTGTGACGAAATGGTGTCCTGGGATGAAGTAGTGACGTCAGAGGTCAACTTCAACACGGAGTTGGATGATTCTGATGATGACTCAGCACTTCAGTGGACTACAGAGCACCAGAGTTCAGGTCAGTGGCACTTGGACTGTCTTTGACAGCTGAAAGCAAGAATGTTTGCTAACATTTACATTTGTCTGCTCTCAAGAATGCTTTCTAACATTTGCTCATGGCTGTAAACAAGAATATTTTGTTAACATTTAACATTTCTTTTTTTGCTGATAGGGCTAACTTTAATATTTTGAAGCAACTTTAAATGTGGCAAAAAAGTATTTTTTAAGGTATGATGGTGTGTGTTTTTGTGTGTGTGCGCGCGCATGTGGATGATGGTGTGTGTCTTTGTGTGTGTGCGCGCGCATGTGGATGATGGTGTATGTTTTTGTGTGTGCGCGCGCATGTGGATGATGGTGTATGTCTCTGTGTGTGTGCGCGCGCATGTGGATGATGGTGTATGTCTGTGTGTGTGCGCGCGCATGTGGATGATGGTGTATGTCTTTGTGTGTGCGCGCGCATGTGGATGATGGTGTATGTCTTTTGTGTGTGTGCGCGCATGTGGATGATGGTGTATGTCTTTGTGTGTGTGCGCGCATGTGGATGATGGTGTATGTTTTTGTGTGTGTGCGCATGTGGATGATGGTGTATGTCTTTTTGTGTGTGTGCGCGCGCATGTGGATGATGGTGTATGTCTTTGTGTGTGTGCGCGCATGTGGATGATGGTGTATGTTTTTGTGTGTGTGCGCGCATGTGGATGATGGTGTATGTCTTTGTATGTGTGCGCATGTGGATGATGGTGTATGTCTTTGTGTGTGTGCGCGCGCATGTGGATGATGGTGTATGTCTTTGTGTGTGCGCGCGCATGTGGATGATGGTGTATGTCTTTGTGTGTGCGCGCATGTGGATGATGGTGTATGTCTTTGTGTGTGTGCGCATGTGGATGATGGTGTATGTCTTGTGTGTGTGTGCGCGCATGTGGATGATGGTGTATGTCTTTTGTGTGTGCGCGCGCATGTGGATGATGGTGTATGTCTTTGTGTGTGCGCGCATGTGGATGATGGTGTATGTTTTTGTGTGTGTGCGCGCATGTGGATGATGGTGTATGTCTTTGTGTGTGTGCGCATGTGGATGATGGTGTATGTCTTTGTGTGTGTGCGCATGTGGATGATGGTGTATGTCTTTGTGTGTGTGCGCATGTGGATGATGGTGTATGTCTTTGTGTGTGTGTGCGCATGTGGATGATGGTGTATGTCTTTGTGTGTGTGTGCGCATGTGGATGATGGTGTATGTCTTTGTGTGTGTGCGCGCATGTGGATGATGGTGTATGTCTTTGTGTGTGTGCGCGCATGTGGATGATGGTGTATGTCTTTGTGTGTGTGCGCGCATGTGGATGATGGTGTATGTCTTTGTGTGTGTGCGCGCATGTGGATGATGGTGTATGTCTTTGTGTGTGTGCGCGCATGTGGATGATGGTGTATGTCTTTGTGTGTGTGCGCGCATGTGGATGATGGTGTATGTCTTTGTGTGTGCGCGCGCATGTGGATGATGGTGTATGTCTTTGTGTGTGTGTGCGCATGTGGATGATGGTGTATGTCTTTGTGTGTGTGTGCGCATGTGGATGATGGTGTATGTCTTTTGTGTGTGTGCGCGCATGTGGATGATGGTGTATGTCTTTGTGTGTGTGTGCGCGCATGTGGATGATGGTGTATGTTTTTGTGTGTGTGCGCGCGCATGTGGATGATGGTGTATGTCTTTGTGTGTGTGCGCATGTGGATGATGGTGTATGTCTTTGTGTGTGTGTGCGCGCATGTGGATGATGGTGTATGTCTTTGTGTGTGTGCGCGCATGTGGATGATGGTGTATGTCTTTGTGTGTGTGCGCATGTGGATGATGGTGTATGTCTTTGTGTGTGTGTGCGCATGTGGATGATGGTGTATGTCTTTGTGTGTGTGCGCGCATGTGGATGATGGTGTATGTCTTTGTGTGTGTGCGCGCATGTGGATGATGGTGTATGTCTTTTGTGTGTGTGCGCATGTGGATGATGGTGTATGTCTTTGTGTGTGTGTGCGCATGTGGATGATGGTGTATGTCTTTGTGTGTGTGTGCGCGCATGTGGATGATGGTGTATGTCTTTGTGTGTGTGTGCGCGCATGTGGATGATGGTGTATGTCTTTGTGTGTGTGCGCGCGCATGTGGATGATGGTGTATGTCTTTGTGTGTGTGTGCGCATGTGGATGATGGTGTATGTCTTTGTGTGTGTGCGCGCATGTGGATGATGGTGTATGTCTTTGTGTGTGTGTGTGCGCATGTGGATGATGGTGTATGTCTTTGTGTGTGTGCGCATGTGGATGATGGTGTATGTCTTTGTGTGTGTGTGCGCATGTGGATGATGGTGTATGTCTTTGTGTGTGTGTGTGCGCATGTGGATGATGGTGTATGTTTTTGTGTGTGTGTGCGCGCATGTGGCTGATGGTGTATGTCTTTGTGTGTGCGCGCGCATGTGGATGATGGTGTATGTTTTTGTGTGTGTGTGCGCGCGCATGTGGCTGATGGTGTATGTCTTTGTGTGTGTGCGTGCGCACGTGGATGATGGTGTATGTCTTTGTATGAAGAGTTTGACCTCATGGTCGCCAGGCAATACGATTAATTTTTCTGATAATGTCACTAATTAAAAATATGATTACAAAATTAAGATTTATTTGGTTAATCACAAAAAAATAAAAACAAAGTGTGGACAATATGAAATTTTGATGTCCAAATTAAACAATCAATGTTTGTCTGTTGCAGATATCTCTTGTGAAAAGACTGAGCAGAATGTAAGTACTCTCATCACCTTTTTTTTATATTTTTGATGCCGAAGATGGGAATGAGAGAGGGTGGGAGGGAGGGAGGGAAAGAGGAAGAGAGAGAGAGAGTGGGGAAGAGAGAGAGAGGGAGGGAGGGAAAGAGGAGAGAGAGAGAGAGAGAGAGTGGGGGAGAGAGAGAGGGAGGGAGGGAGAGAGAGAGAGAGAGAGAGAGAGTGGGAGAGAGAGAGAGAGGGAGGGAGGGAAAGAGGAGAGAGAGAGTGGGGGGAGAGAGAGAGGGAGGGAGGGAAAGAGGGAGAGAGAGAGAGAGTGGGGGAGAGAGGGAGGGATGGAAAGAGGAAGAGAGAGAGAGAGTGGGGGAGAGAGAGAGGGAGGGAGGGAAAGAGGAAGAGAGAGAGAGAGTGGGGGAGAGAGAGGGAGGGATGGAGAGAGGAGAGAGAGAGAGAGAGAGGGGGAGAGAGAGATGGAGGGAGGATGGAGAAGAGAGAGAGAGAGAGAGAGAGGGGGAGAGAGAGAGGGAGGGAGAGAAAGAGGAGAGAGAGAGAGAGAGTGGGGGAGAGAGAGGGAGGGAGGGAAAGAGGAAGAGAGAGAGAGAGAGTGGGGAGAGAGAGAGAGGGAGGGAGGGAAAGAGGAAGAGAGAGAGAGAGAGTGGGGGAGAGAGAGAGAGAGAGGGGGAGGGAGGAAGAGAGGGAGAGAGAGAGAGTGCAAATGGAGAGAAAGATGAAATGGTTATAGGCCTGGCAAGGCTCTACTGTTGAACTGTTCTTGCTGAAAGCTATTAGTTTTAATATTTATCTTAACCCTCTTTGAACCAAAGA
Source organism: Phymorhynchus buccinoides (assembly GCA_017654935.2). NCBI lineage: Eukaryota > Metazoa > Mollusca > Gastropoda > Neogastropoda > Raphitomidae > Phymorhynchus > Phymorhynchus buccinoides. Next base: position 37,234,830 of record CM065711.1, on the reverse strand, counting down.
TTTCCATAAAATGTATTTGGTTACAGAAAAGATTTGATCTGCAATACTGTGGGATTTCTCTGTGACACATTTAGAATAGGATCAATCCTTACTGCCCAAATTTAGGAACACAATATTATTGAAGAATAGACCCTGATTCAAGAGTTTTAATGACACGAGTGTACCATCATTGTGGTGCCAAAAAAGCGACATTGGCGGTGAAAGGGTTAATCTGGTGTCTCTCTTCACATGATTGCAGCTCATGTAATATATGTCCAGGGCTGCCAACTATCCCTGCGTAGCCGTATTTGTCCCAGATTTTTGCGAAAAGCATGACCCGTCCCGTTTGTCCCGATTTTTGAATGACCGTCCCGGAAAATTGATAAAATCGTGGAAGCGTGCATTTTTTCCGCCCGTCTACCGCTTACGTAGCGCTAGGTTTCGGTTCACGCCACAGATCATGGTTTGCGCCTATTGTTGGCATACGCTATCAACTTCTTTACAGAGAGTTATTCTGATTGGTTAAATCTTCAGTGAAATCAATTCTCATTGGCTGTTGTAGCCAAATTTTCTTTGGCTGTTGTAGCCAAATTTTCATTGGCTGTTGTAGCCAGTTTAGTCAAGGTTGAAAAAATCGCGTCTAAACGGTCGTGTGAAGATGATTGTTCTTCTAAGAAAGAAAAAGTTTCAAAGCGTTCCTGTTTATTTTGAGAGACATACACGGATAAAATGGCCTTTCATTGCGTCAGAAAGAAAAGGTGAAACTTACGCTTTTTGTGAAATTTGTGCGTGTGATTTTTCGATAAAGTCTGGTGGTAGGGATGATGTGCTCCATTGTTATGTCAAGTTGTGGTGGGAACTGTACTTAATTTTTGATCATTATTAAAATGTCCCTGAAAATCAGGCTGTGTCCCTGATTTGAGAGTCGTTTGTCCCTGATTCACAAATTTAGGGTTGGCAGCCCTGTATGTCCCTGAGACGAGTTTCTGAAATGCAGGGAAAGCTAACCGATATTTAGCAAAGATAGGTTACACCCCAGCCCGACGGCTGCACACTTCTAACGCCTGTACGAAGGCTGCACGCTTCTAAATGCCTGTACGGAGTGCACGGAAGGTAAGAGTTCGTGAGAAAAAAGCTTGTCAATTATGTATCTGGACATATCTAACGATGAGTAGTGTATCTGTAATTTCTGAGATATTGCTGCAAACGTAGGCACCCCTAATTGTATCAATTACTTGCTTTTTAGTCGGGATATTGCCAAAAGCATGCGTAGATCTAATGACAAATCTTACCTCTGTCATCTTCAACGTTAAATTTAACCTGTTTCTAAGAAATACAGGAGCGTCATATTGACGGTGCAGAACGGTCAATCTATCCGATAAACATTTCAGTCCTGAATATTTCCTTAGCAAAATCGGAATAATACATTTTAAACCTGCAGTTTTACTGGCTGCGCGCCAGTACCCAGGCTGGATGCGCGCCTGTACCATTTGCATTGTGTGGTGGCTGCTCGCCTATACCACTGTTGTCATATGATAGGAGACCGAGGTGGAAGGAGATTGTAGAAAATATTCTTTTTTTGAAGAGCAATGAAGTACAAATAGTGGCCAATTGCTTTCGTTTTCTGCTGCAGATGGAGCTTTCTGCGATTGAGATTAGCGTGTTGGATATTAGTGCTGAGGTGGAAGTGGACACGTCACGTAGTGGACCTTTAACCTCTACCCCAGTACGCGATGGACCAAAGAATTTGTGCCCAGAGTGTGGGAAAACTTTTGCGCAGCTGTCAAGTCTGAATACCCATCGAAGACGTCAGCATGATTTCCAAGGTGGCTCAAAATACAAATGCACTTTTTGCGAGTATCAAACGAGCAGTAACTGTGATTTCATGTCCCATGTCAACAAACACTCAAGCCTCAAACCTTTCCGTTGCCCAGATTGTCAAGTGGTGTTTTCAAACCCAAGAGGTATGAGAAGACATGAGTGCAAGGCAAATGAACGCGCCAACACAGATAGGCCTACATATGAATGTGAGAAATGCGCAAAGACCTTTGCTTCAAAGAGAAATCTAGCACTGCATGCTTATGCACACGACACCGAAGCCTCGTTTGTCTGTGGAGCATGTCATGCACACTTCAAACATCGACAAAGTCTCAGACGTCACAAGAAAGACAGATGTCAGGCAAACAAGTAATTCTAAAATCTGTCTTTGACGAGTGTGCATGACATGCTTCACAGACCCTTCAGAGCAACAACCATATCTCTGCACTGAATTGGGTGATATATGGATTTATTAATGAAGTGTGTGATTTTTTTAAATTCTTAATGATTTTAGTTGGATGTTTGAGTTAAAAGTGATATGCTTTCCGTTTGCATTTTTGAAGACAGGGTGTAAAGGTCACATAATAAGTCCAATCCATATTTTTTATTTGGTATATTTTTAAACGATCGTTTTGTTGTTAACTCACTTTCGTTTTTAAATTATTGTTTATTTTCTTTTATTGTTGCTCATAAACATTCATATCATCTGTTTATGAAACAAATATGAACTTACAAACAGTTTTAAGGCACTTTACAAACTTTATTTTCTTCAGCGTTACGTAGTTTATGTAAACAAATTGTTACTTCCGCCCCAACTGCTCAACTTAATTTACGTACCAATCAATGATCTGTGGTTCTTAGTGTATGTGTTGTGCAGTACAAATCCATTTATTTCTTTATTTTACTCACTGTAGTGTCATGTATTCTGATTATAAGTTGACGGCGTTATTCATACTTCATTTTGTGTTCTTCATTAAATCGTATTTAACTTTTACGTCTGTCTGACTATTGAATTGATGCGACAGTGACACAGGGACTTGTGACTTCAGCATTTAATACTTATTTTTCATGTAAAGAAGTTGATCTGTGTGTACGCGTGCGCGCATGCACGTGAGTGTGTGTGTATGAGAGAGAGAGAGAGAGAGAGTGAGGGGGGGGGGGGCAAAAGTTTAGTGTACGAATAAATATCAGTTATCTGTTATGACTAATTGTTTTTGGAAGTAAAAATGGACAGCATAATTGTTAGTGTGTGTTTGTGTTCAAACTGAAAGAAAGCAGTTAACATGATTTGTTTTTCGTTTGCATTTTTGAAGACAGGGACGTGTGAATTCCCGGCGGATTAAATACTTATTTTTCATATTAAAAAAAGTTGATCTGTGTGTGTGTGTGTGTGTGTGTGTGTGTGAGAGAGAGAGAGAGAGAGAGATAGGGAGAGAGAGAGAGATATGGAAAAAAATCAGTGTATGAATAAATATCAGTTATCTGTTATGACTACTTGTTTTTGTATTTCAAGGAAGTAAAAATGGACAGCATAATTGTTCGTTGACATCACACAAAAGCCATTTATTCATTATTAATCACACACAGGGTATACCAAATTTGACTATGACGTTTTTGAACAGTTCAAACCTTTCCACACAGTGCGCACATCTGAACTCCATTATTTGCGCTGTTGACAAGAAAAAAGAAGTCTATGTCAGTTGCATAATATCATGAGAGATTGCAGTGGGGTAATTACAAGCCTCGATGTACTCCCCCCTCCCTCATCAGTGACAAAAATCGCAAGCAAAAAAAAAAAAAAAAGTATTGGGTGGCGCGCCTCTGGCTGCGACGTGCTCTCCAGGTGGGAGCAACCCGAATTTCACAGAGACGCCTCTGTGACTATAAAGTACCTAATACCTAATACTGTAAAGGCTAAAAATACAACACATTTCATTTTATCATCATTGTATGCTGTTAAAGACTACTTTATCTGAATAAACACATAATTATAGATTCGAAACCAACAGACAGCCACGGATCAAGGTCAAAGATCAAAAATTGGGTTTGTTTAGGTGATCACAGCTGTAGCACTTAAACTACTAAAGAGATTTTTTTTACCGAATGTGGCTGCAAACTGCATGGGGACTTGGCAAAGCATGACATATCAGTTTTTGTTTAGGTCAAAGGTTAAAATCACAGATCGAGATCAAAGGTAAAATTAGAATGCGTCCATAGGACAGAGTGCGAGGTTAAAGGTCAAGGTCGCAGATGGACACTTGGCTTTTTACTATATGACTAGCACAACGCCTAGTACTGGCAATGCACCGTACTGGTAACGCAACCTACTGGTAATGCTGAGTACCGGTTTGGCCGGGTCCGCGAAATATTATTATTACTTTTGCCTCTCTCCCTCCTTCCATCTTCTTCACTCATCCCGTTCTACTACCCCCCGCACCTAAGTACAGCAAATTTGAAGAGCTTCGGTTAAGAAAAGGCGGAGTTATAAGGCCCCGTTTCCCGTTGGCGCTGCTCTGAGAGTGATGCGCTCTCCCTAGTAACGGAAACGCCTAGTAACGGTAACGCCAAGCACTGGTAACGCTGAGTACAGGAAATTTGAAGCGATTCGGTTAAGAAACGGTGGAGTTATAAGGCCCCGTTTCCCGTTGGCGCTGCTCTGAGAGTGACGCGCTCTCCCGGTTCTCTTCAAATTTGTTGCCAGGCTTTGCCCCGGCCACAGCAAGCCGGACAGCAAATTTGAAGCGAATCGGCTCAGAAACAGCGGAGTTATTTGTGAAAAGGTGAAGCGGCGTATAGCGAATGCGTTTATGAATCGATTCGATTCCGGTTTGGCACATCGATAGTCACCGTCCCCGGTCACATACCTGCCACATTTGAAGGCAATCGGTCCAGAAATGCCGGAGATACGGGCGCCGAGAGGCCGACGGATATGCGTTTCGCGCATTTGCCAAACCGCGCAAATGACACGGCCGCCTCGGTTGCCGTTGCCATCGCCCCATTAGGGCTCACAGCAAATTTGAAGCGATTCGGTCGAAAAACGGTGGAGTTATAAGGCCCGTTTTGTGTTTCAGACACACACACACACACACACACGGACAGTTGGCTTTTTGCTATATGATGATGATTACCATGCAGTCGATTGACGTCCATTTCAGATGGGCATTTTCCATGGTCTTTGCTAGCTTTTCTGGGCTAAATTTGCTAGCCCCTCAGAAATGAAGGCCAGGCATGTTTTATTTATTATTTTTATTATTTTTATTTTGCTGTCCCATCTTCTGGGCTGTACAGTGGCGTTGCTCCCACGCCGCTCATTCCGAATCCCAATTCGCAGCTACACCCGGGTTTGTTCAAGTCGCAGAAACCGAGACCAGCAGTCCAAGGGGAGCGAATCTATGTTAGGCCGTCAGGAGGCAACCAACTGAGGAGACACTGCACTTCTGCTGAGTCACTTCGGTGGAGTTCAGTGGAGCCTGTTCAGGACACCACCTACTAAGCCCCCTACTGATGACACTATTCTCTTAGTCGCGGAGCCAGCATGAGTGAGGTCCTTCTCCGAGGGCGCCACCACGACCGTCCACCGACAGCTCCCCAGAACACACTGATCCCCATGACTTTGACCCGAATGCACCAAGGCATAGACTGGATTGGAAACCGAAACTGAGGTCACCATGAGAGCAGGGTATGCAAAGCCACAGAATTTGAGACATTTTTTAATTTTATGATTGATGATAACGATGATGATGATGCTATGGAGTTCCGTATCGGTCTGAGACTGCATGGCAGGGCTGTATTCTCTGCTTCCTTTCATAATGATATCCCGGCGTTAACCAGGCCCGAGAACTACAGACACCTGCAGTGTTGGTCTTGCAATTAGGGCAACACTCTCAGAATCGCATCCGTTAAGCGGATGAAACTCGATTGTGTGGTTTCAGTCTTCCCATTGAGCCCATAGCCACTCACTCTGGGTAGGAGTCGGTCCAGGACCCAAAAAACCCTCGCCTCTGATGGGATTCGAACCGAAGACCTCCCAGCCAGTAGTCCGCGATACTAACCACTACACCACGGCGTCTGGTAATACAGGCATTTGTAGTCTCGCCATTTCACAGACAGTAATGACTGGGACTGACTTTGCAGTCCTGTTTTGGAGACAAAAAAATATGTTCAATTAAATTAGAAAGTTGAATTTCATTTGGGAAGATTTGAAAATGGAAAGCAAATTCATGTCTACTGGGAGCACGTGCATAGGGTTTGCCATTTTGTTACTAGCTGTAATTCTATGAGATTCAGATGGTCAAAAAGCTAAACATGACTGTCAGTTTTTCTTTTTGTTGAAAGGTATGTAGAAAGTGATTGAATCGGAAGCATCATTAAATGGGGAACCATGCTTTGTGAAATGATTTTCAGGCAGTCTTTGAATTTTTGTGCTCACAGAGGTCAGAACCAGCAAAGTCCACAGAGGAAGACTCACCAGATTGGCCCTCGGCTGTCTACAGCACAGCACAGCCCAAGTCTGACAAGCCTTCGGGGTCATGGCTGTATCTGAACAGAAGTCGTATGTGCTTTCGCTGCTCTGCTGCCGTTGTGCTGCCCAGCAGTTTGGAACTCCACCTGGCGTCAGTTCATGGAGAAGAAGTGCATGTGGTGTTCCCTGGATCGTCAAAGCCTGTTTTGCCTGAGTCGTCTAAGCCTGACAAATGCAATGTTTTGCCCGAGTCGTCTAAGCCTGACAAATGCAATGTTTTGCTCGAGTCGTCTAAACCTGACAAATGCGATGTTTTGCCTGAGTCGTCTAATCCTAAAAACTGCAGTGTTTGCACCAAAAGATACAACAAATGTGACGCGTTTACAAACACTGACATTGCCAAACGAGTGGGAAAACTCAGGAAGAGGAAAACGAAAACGAAAAAGAAAGTGGATAAAAAGGATACTAGGGATAAAGATGCAGAGGTTACGGACAGACAACAAATGTGTGAAGTTTGCGGTAAGCTTTTTTGTACAGCCGCAGGACTAGAAAAGCACAAACTGATTCATAGAGGTGTCAAACCATTTGTGTGTGATATATGCGACAAGAGGTTTTATACATCTTCGCAACTGAGGTCTCACAAACTGATGCATAGTAGGGAAAGGCGTTTTATGTGCGAGGTCTGTGGAAAGTCTTATTACACATTAGCAGTACTGAGGGCACACAATCGGATTCATACTGGTGTCAAACCATTTGTTTGTGATATATGCAGCAAGAGCTTTTTCCAGGCTTAAAGTTTAAAGAGGTTCAATCTGGCTTCACGGTTGAAAATGCATAAGCTGATACATAGCGGTCTTAAACCTTTTGTGTGTAACATTTGCAACAAGGGTTTTCCATCTAATGGAAACCTGTCAAGGCACAAGATTATCCACACTGCGACCGTTATTTCAATCAGGCAAGTATTTTGAAGTATCATATTGGGATAGCTCATACACATGATAAACCCTTTGCATGTGATATTTGTGGGAAAGCTTTTTGTGAGAAACGCTTACTAACTATGCACATGAGAAACCACACTAAAAAAAGACCACACTTGTGCCCAGACTGTGGAAAAGGCTTTGCCTACAACAGTTATCTAGTGCAGCATCGTCTGACCCACACAGGAAAGAAACCTCATGTGTGTTCAGCCTGTGGGAAAGGCTTTACCCAGACTAGTTCTCTAACAGCGCATCGTCTGACCCACACCGGAATTAAACCCCACTTGTGTCCAGAGTGCGGGAAACGTTTTTACCTGTTCAGCAAACTCAGACTACATCGTTTGACTCACACAGGAGAGAAACCTCACAGCTGTCCTCACTGCCCCTTAGTTTTCACATTGGTGGGTAATTTACAGAGACATGTCCGGAATATACACAAGGAGCAGAATGTGCAGTTTTTAACCCCGTCACTGTCGGAGAACAATTATGGCGAGATTATTGAGCAGAAAGTGCAGTTTTTAACCCCGTCACTGTTGGAGAACAATGGCAAGATTATTGAGCAGAATGTGCAGTTTTTAACCCCTTCCCTGACAGAGAACAATGGCGAGATTATTGAGCAGAATGTGCAGTTTTTAACCCCGTCACTGTCGGAGAACAATGGCGAGATTATTGAGCAGAATGTGCAGTTTTTAACCCCTTCACTGTCGGTGGAGAACAATGGTGAGATTATTGAGCAGAATGTGCAGTTTTTAACCCCTTCACTGTCGGTGGAAAATTGCAAAATTATCTTTCCTTCATTGTAGAAAAAATGAAGAGACTAGAACTGGGGAAAAGTTTGAAGATATGTCCCTGTAAAAAAATAACTCGATCTGGGAAAATGGTTTGAAGATATGTCCCTGTAAAAAATAACAGACTCCATCAGGGAAAATGGTTTGAAGATATGTCCCTGTAAAAAATAAGAGACTCGATCTGGGAAAATAGCTTGAAGATATGTCCCTGTAAAAAATAAGACTTGATCTGGGAAAATGGTTTGAAGATATGTCCCTGTAAAAAATAACAGACTCCATCTGGGAAAATGGTTTGAAGATATGTCCCTGTAAAAAATAAGAGACTCGATCTGGAAAAATGGTTTGAAGATATGTCCCTGTAAAAAATAAGACTCCATCTGGGAAAATGGTTTGAAGATATGTCCCTGTAAAAAATAAGACTCCATCTGGGAAAATGGTTTGAAGATATGTCCCTGTAAAAAATAAAACTCGATCTGGGAAAATGGTTTGAAAATATGTCCCTGTAAAAAATAAGACTTGATCTGGGAAAATGGTTTGAAGATATGTCCCTGTAAAAAATAAGACTTGATCTGGGAAAATGGTTTGAAAATATGTCCCTGTAAAAAATAAGACTTGATCTGGGAAAATGGTTTGAAGATGTATCCCTCCTGATTGTTATAGAACAAAAACTTGCATTCCAGACTTGTGACATCATCAATGACACAGCACTGAGTAGACATGGGCTGGCAGGGAAGGGGTTAACACAATGTTTTAGCGCAGTTGACAAGGGGTTAACACAGTGTAATGTATATGATTTGTGATCAGGTTCGCGCTATTTCTCAAAATGGACATTTAAATCGTACAGAGACTTTTCTGTGAGTACAAGTCAACGCAATTTACAGATTGTAATGCGAAAACACACATCCCCATTTTCTTACCAAAAATGTAAGTAAAAAGATCCCCTTTATAATTAAAAAAACACCCTTCTAAATTAACTCCAAATGTTATTGAATCGTTTATTGTTACTTCATAACAAATTGTTTTTGTTTTTAACCAAACTTAACCAATCGCTTGATTGTACGAATTAGCAGATCAATTGATTAGCTATTATTGTCAGATGACATCAGTATAAATTATGTTTGAAATGTATGTGACTGCCAACTGTATTGTTAGAGAGCACATTAGCTATGTCAGTATGTGTTCAAATCCATCGACAAATTGTATGTTTTTGTGATGTGCAATGTTGCTAAGTGTGTGTGCTTGTGTGGGTGCATGTATGTATGCGCACATGCTGTGTGTGTGAGTATGTGTGTGTGCATATATGTGTGTGTGTGCGCGTGTGCGTGTGTGTGGGGTGCTTTTTTAAAATGCTATGCTACATACATGTGTTATTTATATATATATTAGTCAAGTCAAGTGAAGTCAAAATGATCTTTATTGAGGGTTAAAGAATAAGCTAACAAAGCTTTTTTTTTATTATCCTACCCTCATGCCTTCATATCTTCATTTTATTTTTAATGTTTTGCGCTAGTTTGTAGCAAGATATGTTTACTCAGTCATGTAACTAAATATGCGTTTACAGTCTGATTAATGTTCAGTAATGAATTGTAAATGATGGCTCCCTGTGGGGATACCGGTGTGGGGTCTTTCGTAAAAATAGTTCCCCCACCTTCTGGAAGTTCTGTGCTTGTAACTTCCTCTAATCTGCAACTCTCTTTGACTCTGCCTTTTCCCTTTGCTTTCTATCATCTACTATATTTCTAACTTGTTGGCCCTGCCTTTAAAACAAAAATCTTTCAAATAATTTTTCTCCTTTGAGCTCCTTCGAAATCGGAATGTGTTGGCTGTACGCAACAGGGAGACCACTGAAAATTGAGAACCGGACACATACGTACCTTACCCATTATGGCCATATGGCCTGGGAACGCAGAAGAAGAAGTAGTAAATGATGGTGGTACAGTAGGGGGGGGGGGGGGGAGGGGGGGGGGGAGAGGCATGTCATACCCTTGGTCTCTGTTCAGGCCTTTGGTTTTCTTTCCCTTATTTCAATGGCCTCTTTTACTTTTCTTCTTGTGAACTGCGACTCGGCAGTATGGATGGTTTTTTTGTCCGTCACCATAGGTGATCGGACTATTGCGATGGGCTGGTTTGTATTTTTGTGGGTTTTTGTGTTTGTCTGGGTTTTTTTCTGTCTGCCCCAAGGATATCTTTCGAATGGGTTGGCAGAATCGCTTCAAATTTTGTGTGGAGGTGTGCCACCTTAATAGGAAGAGATCCGCGCAAACCATTTTGCCGTCGTGACCTTGACCTTGGCGTACGACCTTGAAAACCGAAAATCTATTTTTAGCCATATCTCAGGCACCGATCGACATAGGATGTTGAAACTTGGTATGAAGGTGGTTTGGCTTATGCCCGTTCTGATGATGGCATACCGATCAAGGTCAAGGTAAAAAAGATCGCTGGAGCCTGAAAATCGGAGGGTAATTTGTTCTCCTTCTGACTGTCCCAAGGATATCTTTCGAATGGGTTGGCAGAATCGCTTCAAATTTTGTGTGGAGGTGTGCCACCTTAGTAGGAAGAGATCCACGCAAACCATTTTGCCGTCTTGACCTTGACCTTGACGTATGACCCTTGTATTAAAAAAATATCTTTGGAACAGCAAATGAAAACAACTCAGTGGACGACACCAACAGCCCCCACCCACAACTGCCAGCCAGTATGGGTTGAGAAAGACAAGCAGTGGGCTTGTCGGAAATTCCTCAAAGGCAATTTTGATTTTTTTGTTTTTTTGTTTTCGTTTACTTTCTTTTTTTGACTCTGAGTAGGAACCAAGAACAATATGAACATTGCGGAGATGGAAAGTATCTTTTTTCAAGTCGTAGCTGTATGTGTACCGTATGTGTATCAATCTTCTCCCCCTCCCCCAAAACAAATGTTACCCAAATTTCAGATTTTTGTTATCTTTATTTTTTTAATTATTTTCTTACTTTTTTATCAGTCATATTATAAGGTGCAGGGGTCTGAGTCTGGGGGGAAAGTATCGCCTTATAGTCCGAAAAATACGGTATTTGTTTTATTGCACTTGTGAAAAAGTGGTACTAAATTATTGTTGAGTAGTATATTTATGACAGCTGTGCATTTATGTTGTTGTTTATATAATAGTTTTGTGTGAACTCTATTGTTATGGACCAGAGCCCCCCCCCCCTCTCTCTCTCTCTCTCTCTCTCTCTCTCTCTCTCCCCCTCACTCTGTCTCTCTCTCTGAGTCTCTCTGCCTCTCTCCCCCCAAGTCTGTCTGATCTCTATATCTCTTTCTCTTCCTCCCTCTCTCTCTTTTTTTTCTCTCTCTCTCTCTCTCTGAATATCCATCGCTCTCTCTCTCTCTGTGAATCTCGCCACCTCTCTCTCTCTCTCTCTCTCTCTCTCTCTCTCTCTCTCTCTCTCTCTCTCTCTCTCTCTCTCTCTCTCTCTCTCTCTCTCTCTCTCTCTCTCTCTCTCTCTCTCTCTCTCTGCCCTCTCTCTGAGTCTGAGTCTCTCCACCTCTCTGTGTGTCTGATATCTCTCTCTCTCTCTCTCTCTCTCTCTCTCTCTCTCTCTCTCTCTCTCTCTCTCTCTCTCTCTCTCTCTCTCTCTCTCTCGACCAAAACCACTTGAGGGCAACTGGATGCTGAAAAAGTTCCCTAACGGCTAACCAATCCCTTAAGCTGCCACACTGATTGCCTCTACGTTCTTCTTCTTCTTCGATCGCTCACACAGTTTCCTGTCAATTATGAGCGCAGATGCGTCATGCTGCCGTTACGCGCCTAACTAAGAAATAGTTAGGCCCAGCATGTCTGACTTCGACTGGAGGAAATCTTTTGGAAAGCGTTTCTTGAACAAAGGGCAGGAGAATGGACCGGTAAGGTAGAAAGATAGTAGATGACAGCAAGCATGGGGAAAAGGCAGAGTCAAAGAGAGTGACGAATTAGAGGAAGTTACAAGCGCAGAACTTCCAGAAGGTGGGGGAACTATTTATACAAAAGACCCCCCCCCGCGGTATCTCCACTGGGGGCTCCTCTAGGTTGAAAGTCGCAGTTCCCCCACAAAAATAATTTTAAGCTGTACCTTGATTTTCCGTTGCCGTGGAAACACATTCACTGTACACCTCTCACCTTAGTATTGGCCCACTACAGTACTGTAGGGAGACTG
>CM065711.1:37215140-37217640 GCA_017654935.2 Phymorhynchus buccinoides | reverse complement strand
CATCACATGTCAGAAAAGCGTTTAGTCGCCCAAAACCCGTCTTAGCAACCTTTTATGACATCAAAGGAGCGTACGACTCGGCCTCTGGCATGGGAAACTACTACAAACAATTAGCAGGCTTGGTATTAAGGGCAACACTTTAAATTTCATTAAAACCTTTTAACATAACAGAAAAATGAGAGTTAAGTGGAGCAGTCCCTCTCAGAAGCTTACTGCTTAGACATGGGTGTACACCAAGGCAGCATGATAGTCCCAACGTTAATTAACATAATGTTGCACGATATTCAAACAGTTCCCAAACACTAACAGTTCAATGTATGCAGATGATATTGCAATTTGGACAACTACAAATGGAGCTACTAAAACAGCAAATATCTTCAAAACTGTTACAAAGACCATCAAACAAATACCACAGTAATTGCAGCATACCTATGGGACAATGGTTTCACGCTATCTTTAGACAAGTGTGAATTCATGGTCTTCTCAAATATTGACAATACCAAGCTAACAATTGACATCTTAGGAAACATTAAACATCAACGCTCCAAAGTAACATTATTAAGAGTAATACTTACTCCAACCTTATACTAGCAACAACATATAACACGTCACTATTAAAAAAGCGTCACAAGCTCTCAATCTTAAAACAATATCAAAGGAGAGATGGGCCAAAGACCCTAAATTCCTCACGCATCTGGTAAGAGCTCTAGTTCGTAGTCGACTGACATATGGAATGGAAGCCTTCCACTCGTTAACTCAAACACAATTTCAACACCTACAGTCAATAGAAACAAAAGCCTTAAAAATAGACCTTGGGGTCCCCAGCTATGCAGTCAACAAACTAATATACAGAGACATAGGATGACTCCCTTTACAAAGTCTCATGTGCACACTTTCTAATAAGATGGTATGCAGCTAAAACTGGCACAGATGAATAAATCAGTTTAATATCAAAGATCCTTTCTTAGATTATTCAAAATTACAAGCTAAAAGACCCCAAATATGCATAAAAACTAAAGACGTCATACACTATTCCATGGATCTATTTCAGGAAGCTAATCTTAACATGGAGGATATGTTTCTTTCCCTTATCCCACAGCGGTTCTGTACATTTTAAATAAAAGCTAGGTATCCTCACTCTATCACTAAATAACGCATTGCACTCGGATGTAAAACACATCTCAAATCAGACACAATACCAACAGACAAGGCAAAAGATTTTAAAATGTGTATATTAGACTTTATGGAAGTCTGAGTTTACATGTTTTTAACCCTTTGGTTGGAAATAAAGATTAAAGGTAAATAGTGCAAATTGTCTCTTGACCTTAACTGATTTTTAAAGATTGATATTGCTTTTTGGCTCACTCGTTTGAACGAAGTTAACACGAAGTGAGTCTACAGTATGATAGTTGTTCGGTTGTGTGTGTGTGTGTGTGTGTGTGTGTGTGCTGCGTCCGTGGTCGAATCCGCTCCAAACGTTAACGTTGGCATTTTCTCGGGAAATAGAAAGCATACATTGTTCAAACTTTGCACACATATTGATGTCTATGCAAGCTTTCAAACAATAATGATTTGAATAATTAAGTACTTAAAACAACACTGTAAACAGATAACAAACAGATAACATTTTAGATTAGTAGGTTAGAGAATATTCAACAGGCAACATGAGTTAAGAAACTCATCAACATTGAAAGCCTCGATAGCTCATTGGTAGAGTGTCTGTCTGTAATGCCAATGGTTCCGGGTCTGATTCTCGGCACGTGCACTTTAAAACAATTTTTTTTATAGTTGTATCCATGATAGTTTCATTTGTACATTAAACTTTTATTGGCAATCTTGTACTTTAGACACCCCCCTCAATCTTTGTTTGTTGTTGTCCCGCATGTTCCTGTACGAGTGAGCCTTGAAGGCTTTGCCTCTTGTTAAAAGGTGGTCCTGGAAATTGTAATTTATAATAGCTCAGGGAGTTAGTAAATAAAAACCTACATAAATTTTGTAATAACATGCGTAACAAAATCTATAATATAATGCGCTAAGGATCTGAGGAGGGGACCCTAAAAACTCGAGTACCGCGTAAATGTCAGACTTTTGCTCGCGATGCGGGTCGAGATACGCGCTTCGTCTATTTATTCCGCTAGGTCGGATTAAATTTTTTGCTAGCGTGTCAATTGGCATTATTTCGAAGCTGCGTCATCTGGTCCGACTTAACTGCTTTCCCTTCTTCCTCTTATAATGACATTTTTACATTGATTTTTTGACGAAGCCTTAATAGCTCAATAGGTAGAACGCGGCGTCCGCAAATCCGTAGGTCGCGGGTTCGAGTCTGCCCCTCGCCAACATTTTTTTTAATATATGATTATCTAAAGAAACTGATTGCATAGTTTAGAGTTTGTGCACGGAAATAGTAAATTTTCTTTGAGGGGGAGAGGGGGACACAGAAACTGACTGAAGTTGAGGCTTGATATAAGGATCTAGATGCAAATGTTGTGTGTCCATGCCA
>CM065711.1:37157640-37210140 GCA_017654935.2 Phymorhynchus buccinoides | reverse complement strand
CTCTCTCTCTCTCATAGTATCAGTCACTTTCTGTCATTATATGTTCCATATCTCTCTGTCACAAAGACAGACACACAAACATATACAAACATACACAGAGACACAGACAGACAGACAGACAGACAGACAGACAGACAGACAGACAAGACAGACAGACAGACAGACAGACACCCACCCACTCACACACACACACAAACACACACACACACACACACACACACCCCACACACGTCCGCGATCTCTCTCTCTCTCTCGATCTCTCTCTCTCTCTCTCTCTCTCTCTCTCTCTCTCTCTCTCTCTCTCTCTCTCTCTCTCTCTC
This sequence comes from Phymorhynchus buccinoides, assembly GCA_017654935.2. Taxonomy (NCBI): domain Eukaryota; kingdom Metazoa; phylum Mollusca; class Gastropoda; order Neogastropoda; family Raphitomidae; genus Phymorhynchus; species Phymorhynchus buccinoides. The sequence continues at coordinate 37,209,820 of CM065711.1, read as the reverse complement.
TCTCTCTCTCTCTCTCATACACACTCTATCAGGCTCCTTTTTTTTAATTTTTCTCTTCTTTACGATGTCTCTATCAGCGTCTATGTCTCAATCTTTTTTTCTTGTCCCGCCTCTTGCTCTCTCCCTTTCAAAGAATGATTTTATTTCTATTTATCTTTTGTACATAATGTATTTGCTAGTCATGATTTATGTATGATTTGTTTTTGATATTTGTTCATTGTGCTTTGGTTCCGTACGCCAAGTTTCATTGTTGATCTTTACATTTTATTGATTCAGTATGGGTTTTTTCTTTTCATGACGACAGGATGAAAAAACAAGCGCGAAAATCTCAATAGTTTGTGGCACGCGGTCTATTTTTACCACTCCAATCATGAGTTACCTCCCCTGGCTTTTCAATAATTTTAATCTGTAAACCAGAATGTTATCTCTGCACCATTTCGTAACTTTTTATATCTTTTGGAAAACATTTAAAACTATGTATCCTACTTATACTCATCAAAAGAAGCACCGCATACTCGTCGTGTCTGTTGTAGTGTCTGTATTACGTATGTTTATTATTTTGCACGCTTTTAAAATACATCATTTTAAAGAGCGGCCTCAATTAATTTTGAAGTGTAGCCTCGATTTGAAGTGCGACATTTTGTCAAAATGTGCGACAATTTTGGACCGACCGACCGACCGACAAAGTGAGTTATAGGTTTGTGGCTTGAGCCACAAACAAAAAAAGCTTGTAGCTTACTCTTTTATCGTCATTAAAGATAATTTTGACTTGACTTGACTTGACTTGACACACACACACACACACACACACACACACACACACACACACACACACACACACACACACACACGTGTGTGTGTGTGTGTGTGTGTGTGTGTGTGTGTGTCAAGTGTGATTTTCCAGATACCATCAGTGAACATTATTTACAATGCTTGTATTCATTTGTCCATCACTGTCATACAAAACCAAATGTAAAAAAAAACTTTCATGTTCCCCCTCCCCTCCTACCTCCATTTCCTCCCATCCCTCCCTTCAGTTTTCTCCCCGACCTGATCTAGCCCACAATCCAACCCTTTCCTCCTGCCCCTTCAGGTTCTGTCCGACTACAACAGCCATGACTTAAGCTGCTTTTAGACTAATAACTCCCCCAGTAGTTACCAAACAACAGAACCGTCAGCAAGAAGATGGAGGTTCTTCGAGGAAAGAAGAAAAAGAAGAACCAATATTGATTCAATGCACAGCAAAATCTTTCTTTTTTTTCTGTGTATGGAAGCAGGTTAGAATGTAGGATTGGTAGAAATTATTTTATTTTCCATACAGAACCAGGGCCTGTATTCACGTTGAGATAGCATGAGACTTAGCATGATGCTAACTTAGAAGCTCTTCCAATGTCCTATAGGATTTAATATGACTTTTGGAAGAGCTTCTAAGTTAGCATGATGCTAAGTCTCATGCTATCTCAACGTGAATACAGGCCCTGTTTATTATCTTTGACATTTAAGGGTTATGGAAAAAGGAAAACATTCAAAGCAGTGACGTCGCCAACCACTATAATTATTGTTTGTAAAAACATCAGCTCCAGAAAATTGACAAGAATCCTGTACGAATGCACTTTATTATCAGCAATCTGTGACTTGATGATCACTATTTTCATAGAACATTTAACTTGCCTAGGTCTTTTTGTTGCTGGGAAAACATATAAATATTGATCTCATTAAAAGATCCCATTCCTTTTAAGTCAACTGTTATTTAGAGTTTGTTTGAATAAATGGAGATATGATGATATTTGTATTAATGCGTTACTTAGATGTTCAAAACTTTAGCTGCTCATGATATGAACACAACTCATCAAATATCCAAACGGATTACATAAAACACTTTCCCTTGTAAAACGAGATGCTACTTGACCATGTTTCATGCCCACATGATGAAGTTATGCGCCACCATATTGGATGTCCGCCATATTGGATTCCGGAAGTAGACCAATGTGACATCCCATCTGGATATTTTCTAAATAGGCTATCCTACGATTATAAAGCGTTTATTTGCTTCTAGCACGTAAAGTTGAGGTACTTGTTTATTGCAATAGCTACACGCTTCACAGATTGGACTAATAACTTCTGCTTTTTTAAAGGGGCACCCTGACGGATGAGTTTTTGCAGGAAACACGTCCAGATCAGCAGGAAAACACCCTTTACAGAGATCGCAACACTCACTTTGCTCTGGTTTCCCAGAAATCAAGCCGTCAAAAAGGCGATTCCTCCTTGGCGGAGGTGCTGAAAGTCAAATTATTTCACCCAAAGAGAAGGCGTTTGCCGTCTCTTTTTCGAATGGCCGCCTGCGTTTAGACCAAATCGTTTGCACGAATTTTTTGCAATACAAGCCTGTTTTTATTTTTTTATATTTTATTTTTATACAGTTTATCTAAAGGAGTTTCGCTCACAACAAAGGAAATAGGTTTTAAATTTTTTTTTACGCACTACAAAAAAGAAAACGCTTCAACCACAATGAGTGACCTCCACCCACCCCATCCAAAATGGCTACTCTCTCCGGCATCTTTGCCAAGAAAAAAATCGCCGTTTTGACGGTTTAATTTCTGAGAAATCAGAGCAAAGTGAGTGTTCCGATCCTTGAAAATGCTGTCTTTCTGATGATCCTGACGTGCGTCTTGCAAAAACTCCTCCGTCCGAGTCCACCTTTAAGTTCGCAGTAGTAATAAAGACTGCCTTCAGGGCTAAGTAAAATTCAGGTTCCATTCCACATATTATTCAGTACGTAAATGATTGTATTACCAATGTCTGAGTCAAAGACAGTTCATCAGCTCTTCATGTTTTGCTTCCACATTCAGCGAAAACAATAGCAGGAGTAACAGCAGCAGCAACAGCAACAACAACAACAACAACAACACGAGAACAACTTCAACTCATTCGCATCGCAGTGATTTTGAATTATTAAAAAAACCTCACAAATCACTCCAACCATACACACAAGCAAAACAGACATAAGCAAAAAGAGAAATTAAAAAAGATTACAGGTTTTTACTTCAGGTTTAGACACAGGGAAGTGGTAAATCAGACTTTTTTAAATTTTATATATAGACTTTATTTAGAAAACCTCTCTACAGCAATTAGTTTCCCGACTTCAAACCACTACAAACGCGTATTAAGAGGCAAAAGTGTGGTCTAAGGGAGCGAAGCGAACTTAGAAGTGACCAAAGTGTGGTGTGCATACAGACTTACTTCCCTTGAGAAAGAAATTCATCAAATTGACAGCTTTATATTAATTCCAGCCACATAATTATGGGTGAAGCGACTTGAATGAGTTAAGTTTCAAAGCAGGTATTGTTGAATAAATGGATGCAAAAACATTAACCAGCTTTCGCTCGCGGTTGGTTAATAATGAAATGTATATAGCGGGATACACTAATCCCAAAATGTGATGGTTTGGGAACTTGCAGGACAAGTGCCAATATTCTACAAAGAAAAACAATAGCATTTACAGTGATAACAATTGTCATCGTAATATACGAATATGTGTACAAGTCTAAGAAGAAAGAACAAATAAGTCAAAGAAAAACGAAAACTGATCACCAAACGTATACACCTGTTATGTATATAAAGAACTAGAGCACTGTAGGACATTGTAACCAATATTTTCTTTTCTCTGATATCATAAACTTCAGCTATGTACTTAGCGAACAAACGAACAATATTTTCATCATTGGAAGATAATAACTCAAAGTGTAATGTCTTGCTGGCATCACAGTAAACAATTGTGATTTCTTCCTCTTATCCTCATACGCTTTACAATTAAAAAAATGAATTGCACTTCATCTTCTTGGACGTTACCTGTACATAGCATACAAACATTATCAACAGTAACTTCATTACTAAACCACTTTTTGTTCGCTCTGAAACCAAGAGAGAGAGAGAGAGAGAGAGAGAGAGAGAGAGAGAGAGAGAGAGAGAGAGGGAGAGAGAGAGAGAGAGAGAGAGAGAGAGGGCAAGGCAAGGCAAAGACTTTTAATTGACATGGGTCAGCAGCCCCAATCAAAGGGGAGTGAGACATTCAATAGTCATAATTATGACCTTGCAGCATGCATGCACACAAACTTATTGACAACAAAATTATTTTCGCAAAATCAAACTTATTATCTATAAACGTTTCAACGAGGGAAACGAAGCTAAATCTTGCCACAAACATTCTCCAATTCTGACCAGTAAGTAGTTTGCATAGTCCGTTGACATTATAGAGAAAGAATGTGCATTCTTCTTCACCCACCTGGTGCCGGGCCCATCCCTATAGGCCTCTGCAACTAGGGTTATTAACGCCCTTGACAGTGAGAGTGATGCCCTTGCTGGTCAGTACTGACAAGGGGATTCACTCTTGCGAAAGGCAGCCATTTAGTGACATCAAATAGGGTTATTGGCGAGAGCTATCCCCCTGTTTGGTCAGTACTGAACCATCTTCCCCCACCCACCAAGGGCATTTACTCTTGCAAAAGGTGTTCGTTGCAGACCCCAATACCCAGGTTAAAGTGTCTGGGTCACCCCAATGACCCCAGTCGACGTCAGCACCAGCAGGCCCCGCATCAATGTCCATATTGTCATGTCTGTCCCGAGAGGAATGCATACGCTTACTCTTTTGCACACGTCTGTGTGGAGAACGGGGAGAGTGGCGGGAGGACCTCTCCCCACGAGAGGGCTGGTTGCTTTCATCTCCAGGCTGTGGGCCTCTGGTAGAGATGGAAGAGGACCTCTCCCCACCAGAGGTTCCTTTCATCTCCAGGCTGTGGGCCTCTGGTAGAGATGGAGGAGGACCTCTCCCCACCAGAGGGCTGGTTCCTTTCATCTCCAGGCTGTGGGCCTCTGGTAGAGATGGAGGAGGACCTCTCCCCACCAGAGGGCTGGCTCCTTTCATCTCCAGGCTGTGGGCCTCTGGTAGAGATGGAGGAGGACCTCTCCCCACCAGAGGGCTGGTTGCTTTCATCTCCAGGCTGTGGGCCTCTGGTAGAGATGGAGGAGGACCTCTCCCCACCAGAGGGCTGGTTCCTTTCATCTCCAGGCTGTGGGCCTCTGGTAGAGATGGAGGAGGACCTCTCCCCACCAGAGGGCTGGTTCCTTTCATCTCCAGGCTGTGGGCCTCTGGTAGAGATGGAGGAGGACCTCTCCCCACCAGAGGGCTGGTTCCTTTCATCTCCAGGCTGTGGGCCTCTGGTAGAGATGGAGGAGGACCTCTCCCCACCAGAGGGCTGGTTGCTTTCATCTCCAGGCTGTGGGCCTCTGGTAGAGATGGAGGAGGACCTCTCCCCACCAGAGGGCTGCTTCCTTTCATCTCCAGGCTGTGGGCCTCTGGTAGAGATGGAGGAGGACCTCTCCCCACCAGAGGGCTGGTTCCTTTCATCTCCAGGCTGTGGGCCTCTGGTAGAGATGGAGGAGGACCTCTCCCCACCAGAGGGCTGGCTCCCCACCAGAGGGCTGGCTCCTTTCATCTCCAGGCTGTGGGCCTCTGGTAGAGATGGAGGAGGACCTCTCCCCACCAGAGGGCTGGCTTCCTTTCATCTCCAGGCTGTGGGCCTCTGGTAGAGATGGAGGAGGACCTCTCCCCACCAGAGGGCTGGAGGAGGCTTCCTTTCATCTCCAGGCTGTGGGCCTCTGGTAGAGATGGAGGAGGACCTCTCCCCACCAGAGGGCTGGTTCCTTTCATCTCCAGGCTGTGGGCCTCTGGTAGAGATGGAGGAGGACCTCTCCCCACCAGAGGGCTGGTTGCTTTCATCTCCAGGCTGTGGGCCTCTGGTAGAGATGGAGGAGGACCTCTCCCCACCAGAGGGCTGGTTCCTTTCATCTCCAGGCTGTGGGCCTCTGGTAGAGATGGAGGAGGACCTCTCCCCACCTCCTTTCATCTCCAGGCTGTGGGCCTCTGGTAGAGAGAGGAGGACCTCTCCCCACCAGAGGGTTCCTTTCATCTCCAGGCTGTGGGCCTCTGGTAGAGATGGAGGAGGACCTCTCCCCACCAGAGGGCTGCTTCCTTTCATCTCCAGGCTGTGGGCCTCTGGTAGAGATGGAGGAGGACCTCTCCCCACCAGAGGGCTGGTTCCTTTCATCTCCAGGCTGTGGGCCTCTGGTAGAGATGGAGGAGGACCTCTCCCCACCAGAGGGCTGGTTCCTTTCATCTCCAGGCTGTGGGCCTCTGGTAGAGATGGAGGAGGCTGTGGGCCTCTGGTAGAGATGGAGGAGGACCTCTCCCCACCAGAGGGCTCTCCCCACCAGAGGGCTGGTTCCTTTCATCTCCAGGCTGTGGGCCTCTGGTAGAGATGGAGGAGGACCTCTCCCCACCAGAGGGCTGGTTCCTTTCATCTCCAGGCTGTGGGCCTCTGGTAGAGATGGAGGAGGACCTCTCCCCACCAGAGGGCTGGTTCCTTTCATCTCCAGGCTGTGGGCCTCTGGTAGAGATGGAGGAGGACCTCTCCCCACCAGAGGGCTGGTTCCTTTCATCTCCAGGCTGTGGGCCTCTGGTAGAGATGGAGGAGGACCTCTCCCCACCAGAGGGCTGGCTCCTTACATGTCCAGGCTGTGGGCCTCTGGTAGAGATGGAGGAGGACCTCTCCCCACCAGAGGGCTGGTTCCTTTCATCTCCAGGCTGTGGGCCTCTGGTAGAGATGGAGGAGGACCTCTCCCCACCAGAGGGCTGGTTGCTTTCATCTCCAGGCTGTGGGCCTCTGGTAGAGATGGAGGAGGACCTCTCCCCACCAGAGGGCTGGTTCCTTTCATCTCCAGGCTGTGGGCCTCTGGTAGAGATGGAGGAGGACCTCTCCCCACCAGAGGGCTGTGGGCCTCTGGTAGAGATGGAGGAGGACCTCTCCCCACCAGAGGGCTGCTTCCTTTCATCTCCAGGCTGTGGGCCTCTGGTAGAGATGGAGGAGGACCTCTCCCCACCAGAGGGCTGGTTCCTTTCATCTCCAGGCTGTGGGCCTCTGGTAGAGATGGAGGAGGACCTCTCCCCACCAGAGGGCTGGTTGCTTTCATCTCCAGGCTGTGGGCCTCTGGTAGAGATGGAGGAGGACCTCTCCCCACCAGAGGGCTGGCTCCTTTCATCTCCAGGCTGTGGGCCTCTGGTAGAGATGGAGGAGGACCTCTCCCCACCAGAGGGCTGGTTCCTTTCATCTCCAGGCTGTGGGCCTCTGGTAGAGATGGAGGAGGACCTCTCCCCACCAGAGGGCTGGTTCCTTTCATCTCCAGGCTGTGGGCCTCTGGTAGAGATGGAGGAGGACCTCTCCCCACCAGAGGGCTGGTTCCTTTCATCTCCAGGCTGTGGGCCTCTGGTAGAGATGGAGGAGGACCTCTCCCCACCAGAGGGCTGGTTCCTTTCATCTCCAGGCTGTGTGCCTCTGGTAGAGATGGAGGAGGACCTCTCCCCACCAGAGGGCTGGTTGCTTTCATCTCCAGGCTGTGGGCCTCTGGTAGAGATGGAGGAGGACCTCTCCCCACCAGAGGTTCCTTTCATCTCCAGGCTGTGGGCCTCTGGTAGAGGTGGAGTAGGACCTCTCCCCTCCAGAGGGCTGGTTCCTTTCATCTCCAGGCTGTGGGCCTCTGGTAGAGATGGAGGAGTACCTCTCCCCACCAGAGGGCTGGCTCCTTTCATCTCCAGGCTGTGGGCCTCTGGTAGAGATGGAGGAGGACCTCTCCCCACCAGAGGGCTGGTTCCTTTCATCTCCAGGCTGTGGGCCTCTGGTAGAGATGGAGGAGGACCTCTCCCCACCAGAGGGCTGGTTCCTTTCATCTCCAGGCTGTGGGCCTCTGGTAGAGATGGAGGAGGACCTCTCCCCACCAGAGGGCTGGTTCCTTTCATCTCCAGGCTGTGGGCCTCTGGTAGAGATGGAGGAGGACCTCTCCCCACCAGAGGGCTGGTTCCTTTCATCTCCAGGCTGTGGGCCTCTGGTAGAGATGGAGGAGGACCTCTCCCCACCAGAGGGCTGGCTCCTTTCATCTCCAGGCTGTGGGCCTCTGGTAGAGATGGAGGAGGACCTCTCCCCACCAGAGGGCTGGTTCCTTTCATCTCCAGGCTGTGGGCCTCTGGTAGAGATGGAGGAGGACCTCTCCCCACCAGAGGGCTGGTTCCTTTCATCTCCAGGCTGTGGGCCTCTGGTAGAGATGGAGGAGGACCTCTCCCCACCAGAGGGCTGGTTCCTTTCATCTCCAGGCTGTGGGCCTCTGGTAGAGATGGAGGAGGACCTCTCCCCACCAGAGGGCTGGTTCCTTTCATCTCCAGGCTGTGGGCCTCTGGTAGAGATGGAGGAGGACCTCTCCCCACCAGAGGGCTGGCTCCTTACATGTCCAGGCTGTGGGCCTCTGGTAGAGATGGAGGAGGACCTCTCCCCACCATGGAGGGGCTGGTTCCTTTCATCTCCAGGCTGTGGGCCTCTGGTAGAGATGGAGGGCTGGTTCCTTTCATCTCCAGGCTGTGGGCTCTGGTAGAGATGGAGGAGGACCTCTCCCCACCAGAGGGCTGCTTCCTTTCATCTCCAGGCTGTGGGCCTCTGGTAGAGATGGAGGAGGACCTCTCCCCACCAGAGGGCTGGTTCCTTTCATCTCCAGGCTGTGGGCCTCTGGTAGAGATGGAGGAGGACCTCTCCCCACCAGAGGGCTGGTTCCTTTCATCTCCAGGCTGTGGGCCTCTGGTAGAGATGGAGGAGGACCTCTCCCCACCAGAGGGCTGGTTCCTTTCATCTCCAGGCTGTGGGCCTCTGGTAGAGATGGAGGAGGACCTCTCCCCACCAGAGGGCTGGTTGCTTTCATCTCCAGGCTGTGGGCCTCTGGTAGAGATGGAGGAGGACCTCTCCCCACCAGAGGGCTGGTTCCTTTCATCTCCAGGCTGTGGGCCTCTGGTAGAGATGGAGGAGGACCTCTCCCCACCAGAGGGCTGGTTCCTTTCATCTCCAGGCTGTGGGCCTCTGGTAGAGATGGAGGAGGACCTCTCCCCACCAGAGGGCTGGTTCCTTTCATCTCCAGGCTGTGGGCCTCTGGTAGAGATGGAGGAGGACCTCTCCCCACCAGAGGGCTGGTTCCTTTCATCTCCAGGCTGTGGGCCTCTGGTAGAGATGGAGGAGGACCTCTCCCCACCAGAGGGCTGGTTCCTTTCATCTCCAGGCTGTGTGCCTCTGGTAGAGATGGAGGAGGACCTCTCCCCACCAGAGGGCTGGTTGCTTTCATCTCCAGGCTGTGGGCCTCTGGTAGAGATGGAGGAGGACCTCTCCCCACCAGAGGTTCCTTTCATCTCCAGGCTGTGGGCCTCTGGTAGAGATGGAGGAGGACCTCTCCCCACCAGAGGGCTGGTTCCTTTCATCTCCAGGCTGTGGGCCTCTGGTAGAGATGGAGGAGTACCTCTCCCCACCAGAGGGCTGGCTCCTTTCATCTCCAGGCTGTGGGCCTCTGGTAGAGATGGAGGAGGACCTCTCCCCACCAGAGGGCTGGTTCCTTTCATCTCCAGGCTGTGGGCCTCTGGTAGAGATGGAGGAGGACCTCTCCCCACCAGAGGGCTGGTTCCTTTCATCTCCAGGCTGTGGGCCTCTGGTAGAGATGGAGGAGGACCTCTCCCCACCAGAGGGCTGGTTGCTTTCATCTCCAGGCTGTGGGCCTCTGGTAGAGATGGAGGAGGACCTCTCCCCACCAGAGGGCTGGTTCCTTTCATCTCCAGGCTGTGGGCCTCTGGTAGAGATGGAGGAGGACCTCTCCCCACCAGAGGGCTGGCTCCTTTCATCTCCAGGCTGTGGGCCTCTGGTAGAGATGGAGGAGGACCTCTCCCCACCAGAGGGCTGTTCCTTTCATCTCCAGGCTGTGGGCCTCTGGTAGAGATGGAGGAGGACCTCTCCCCACCAGAGGGCTGGTTCCTTTCATCTCCAGGCTGTGGGCCTCTGGTAGAGATGGAGGAGGACCTCTCCCCACCAGAGGGCTGGTTCCTTTCATCTCCAGGCTGTGGGCCTCTGGTAGAGATGGAGGAGGACCTCTCCCCACCAGAGGGCTGGTTCCTTTCATCTCCAGGCTGTGGGCCTCTGGTAGAGATGGAGGAGGACCTCTCCCCACCAGAGGGCTGGCTCCTTACATGTCCAGGCTGTGGGCCTCTGGTAGAGATAGAGGAGGACCTCTCCCCACCAGAGGGCTGGTTCCTTTCATCTCCAGGCTGTGGGCCTCTGGTAGAGATGGAGGAGGACCTCTCCCCACCAGAGGGCTGGTTCCTTTCATCTCCAGGCTGTGGGCCTCTGGTAGAGATGGAGGAGGACCTCTCCCCACCAGAGGGCTGGTTCCTTTCATCTCCAGGCTGTGGGCCTCTGGTAGAGATGGAGGAGGACCTCTCCCCACCAGAGGGCTGGTTCCTTTCATCTCCAGGCTGTGGGCCTCTGGTAGAGATGGAGGAGGACCTCTCCCCACCAGAGGGCTGGTTCCTTTCATCTCCAGGCTGTGGGCCTCTGGTAGAGATGGAGGAGGACCTCTCCCCACCAGAGGGCTGGTTGCTTTCATCTCCAGGCTGTGGGCCTCTGGTAGAGATGGAGGAGGACCTCTCCCCACCAGAGGGCTGGTTCCTTTCATCTCCAGGCTGTGGGCCTCTGGTAGAGATGGAGGAGGACCTCTCCCCACCAGAGGGCTGGTTCCTTTCATCTCCAGGCTGTGGGCCTCTGGTAGAGATGGAGGAGGACCTCTCCCCACCAGAGGGCTGGTTCCTTTCATCTCCAGGCTGTGGGCCTCTGGTAGAGATAGAGGAGGACCTCTCCCCACCAGAGGGCTGGCTCCTTTCATCTCCAGGCTGTGGGCCTCTGGTAGAGATAGAGGAGGACCTCTCCCCACCAGAGGGCTGGTTCCTTTCATCTCCAGGCTGTGGGCCTCTGGTAGAGATGGAGGAGGACCTCTCCCCACCAGAGGGCTGGTTCCTTTCATCTCCAGGCTGTGGGCCTCTGGTAGAGATGGAGGAGGACCTCTCCCCACCAGAGGGCTGGTTCCTTTCATCTCCAGGCTGTGGGCCTCTGGTAGAGATGGAGGAGGACCTCTCCCCACCAGAGGGCTGGTTGCTTTCATCTCCAGGCTGTGGGCCTCTGGTAGAGATGGAGGAGGACCTCTCCCCACCAGAGGGCTGGTTCCTTTCATCTCCAGGCTGTGGGCCTCTGGTAGAGATGGAGGAGGACCTCTCCCCACCAGAGGGCTGGTTCCTTTCATCTCCAGGCTGTGGGCCTCTGGTAGAGATGGAGGAGTACCTCTCCCCACCAGAGGGCTGGCTCCTTTCATCTCCAGGCTGTGGGCCTCTGGTAGAGATGGAGGAGGACCTCTCCCCACCAGAGGGCTGGTTCCTTTCATCTCCAGGCTGTGGGCCTCTGGTAGAGATGGAGGAGGACCTCTCCCCACCAGAGGGCTGGTTCCTTTCATCTCCAGGCTGTGGGCCTCTGGTAGAGATGGAGGAGGACCTCTCCCCACCAGAGGGCTGGTTCCTTTCATCTCCAGGCTGTGGGCCTCTGGTAGAGATGGAGGAGGACCTCTCCCCACCAGAGGGCTGGCTCCTTTCATCTCCAGGCTGTGGGCCTCTGGTAGAGATAGAAGAAGAGAACGCCTTCTCCCCACTAAGGACAGTGACGCTTTCATCCTGGATTTGTAAGGAGGAGGGGGGGGGGGGGGGGGGGGGGGGGGGGCGAAGCAGACTTTCCAATAGCAGGTTGTTGTTGTTGTCGTACCCTGGCTAAACGACTCCAGGGATCATCCCATCAGCCGAAGCACTTGAACACTATGGTACAAACGCATCAGCTAGGTATGAGAACATTACGTGTGTGTGACCGTTTTTTATTACCCCGCCACATGGGCAGCCACACTCCGACTTCGGAGGAAATAGCAGGTTGTTGATTCACCTCCCTTCTGTGAAGCTGTCGACTGGCAGACAAAGGCGAGGGCAGCTTGTCAGCAGGCGGTTGTGTTCTTCCATTTTGGGGTTAGGTTAGATTAGGTTAGGTACATTATAGTCACAGAGGCGTCTCTCTGTGAAATTCGGGTTGCTCCCACCTGGAGAGCGCGTCGCAGCCAGAGGCGTGCCACATATTTTAAAATATTTTTTATATTTTTGCATGGGATTTTTGCGTGACTGATGAGGAAGGAAGGGAGGGGGTCAATTCTGACCAAATGACAACTTTTTTTGTTGCCACTGGGTTTAGCGTGTGCTAAGTGCATGAGCACACGGGACCTCGGTTTATCGTGTCATCCGAAAGACTCCACGTTCAGACCGCAAAGCCTGGTGCAAAGTGAGTGGAAAAATCCCCTGTACCCAGGTTCGAACTCGGGTTTACTTGACACGAAGCGAACGCGCTACCACTGTGCCACCATGGGTCACCATCGCGTTGTCCCTGAGAATGCGGTGCTGTGTCCAGTTGCACCGTACGGGAAATGCTGATCGGATTGTTCTTGTTGTGATTTTAGTTTGATAATTGTGTTGTCTTTCAAGCTAAACCCATAATTCCTTGATCTGTAACGAGTCTATCAAACTTCATGTTTGCCTTGACACCGTCATTTCTTAAAGTCTTCTGTGAAGGAAAGAGTCATTGACGCTTGCGTTGAACTGGCTTAGAAAAGTCCTCATGAACGTAAATGTCACTTTCTTTCAGGAGTTTACATCCACTACGCACCAACTGCTTCTGCTTGAATCATTGGACACGGCTTTCGGCACGCTCAATGCAGATATTTTCTTTAATGTCTAGTTGTTTGTTTTTTATATCTAATACGAGACTCTCACATTCTTCCCAGATTTCCTGAGCCTTCATAGGAATACCCCCAAACAGCAGGCTTCTGCTTCTGTTTTCACCCTCAGTGGCATGGTGAGTATCAGCAGGAGCAAGCTGGTACCTCAGTCACAACGACAACGTAGAGGTCACCCCCAACAGCTCCTTGTCCCCCAGTGCCGAACTCAATATGCCAGAGCGCATTTCCCCCCAGAACAATAAAGGAGTGGAATGAACTACCATAGCAGCAGTGGAAGCAAAAAACCCAGAGGTGTTTCACAGCCCAGGGTGGCGGGGAGCATCTGCTTTGGCCACCCCGCCCCCGGACTAACCATCTGACAACCAGCTTCCCTCCCCCCCCCCCTCTCTCTCTCTCTCCCTCCGTCACCTCTCTCCTCTCATCTCTCTCTCTCTCTCTCTCTCCTTCTCTCTCTCTCTCTCTCTCTCTCTCAAAAATATTCACATTTGTCCTGTTTTCATTTATTACATTATGTGTGTATATGCGCACCCTCAATGTTATAGGCCGGAGGTCTGACATTAAAATATTTTTGAGTTTGGTTCTCTCTCTCTCAATATTTTTATTCTCTGGCCATACTTGAAGGCCCTTTCTTCCGGCAAGAGTGGTTTGAGCCTCCCTTGGTTCCGTGGCAAAATAATGAACGTGATGATTGTGGCCATGCACAGCAAAGAAGAAAGAAGAAGACCCGAGTCTAATGTTTCCTCTAGTTCACTCATCCTGCTTCGTAACATTTTCTGCTTCTAATCGGTCAAACCTATGTGCGAGATCGTCGATGTTATTTTGCAGAATGTCATGTTTGTGGTCCAAATAGACACATTTGTCACTTATTTTGTCATTCAGTTGCTGGAGACGATCGTCAACCGTAGAGTTGAGGCGAGTTTGCGAAGCTTCAATGCGGATAACAGCCTCTATTAGCATGTGTTATTTTGACTGAAGTTTTTCAAACCCATTTGCCTGTTCATGTTCACCTATTGCTGCATTGTTGCCGCTTGAGACTGGCCCTGGTTGTCATTCTAAATAGAGCTGTGTACCGGTATGGATGTCCGTACCGGTATTATACCAGTATTAATCACGTTAATCCTTTGTGAAAATCTATGACTTCAACACTGGGAAAGCATTTGTCCTGGCTCGTTCCACAATGTACCACCTGAGAATGTAAAGGGATGATTTACATAGATCTGTTCTGGGGCGGAGCATTCTATACTTTGGTTTTGCTTCGAATTGTATGGACTTTAAATTTAGTAATAAGATATTTTGGTGCTAACTTATTTATGATCTTGTACATAAGGGTACCTTTGTTTAGTAGGCATTTCAAATCAAATGGTAGAATGTTAAGTTCTTTATAGTCATTGGTTTCTAGGGAGGACGATTTAAGGAGTATGAGTTTAAGAGAACGTTTATATAATCTTTCAACATGTTTGAGTGTGTTTTTACTAGCTGAATCCCAACATGTTGATGCATAATCAATATCAGGTTGGATATAAGCATGGAAAAAACGTTTACGCGTATGTTGATCTAAAAAAAAGTGTTTAATTCTATTGAGCTGATATACTTTTTTTGAAATTTTCTTGGACAGTATTTCCATGTGTTTTGACCAGGATAAGTTGTTGTCAATGTATACGCCGAGTAATGTGTGTGAAGTTACTTCTTCTAGAGACTTTTCATAGATAGTCGGTGTTCTTAATTGATTTTTAAAGTTTTGCCTCTTTTGTCTTGTTGTGATTAACATGAATTTAGATTTTTTTGGGTGTAAGGCCATATGATTTTGCTCTGTCCAGTCAACTAGATTATTAATGTCACTCTGCAATCCAGAACAGATTGAATCAGCATTATAGCCATTTTATACACTGTCGTGTTGTCTTCAAAAAGCTCACACGATGAAGTAAGATGAAGGGGGAGGTCATTTACATAAACGGTGAAGAGAATAGGTCCTAAGACAGAGCCTTGGGGAACTCCATAATTGACTGATTGAAATGAAGATGTAATAGTATCTTTGGAGACTGTTTGTCGTCTGTCAGATAGAAAGGACGAAACGAGGGCGATAGAATCTTGGGTTAAACCATACAATGATAGTTTTTTTTAAAATAGAAGGCCATGATCAATAACATCAAAGGCCTTAGCAAAGTCGACGAGAATGGCACCGGAGAGAAGGTCATTGTTAATATGGGAATGCCACTGTTCGATTAGATTAGTGAGTACTGTTTGGCAGGAATGGGTTTCTCTAAAGCCACTTTGGTTACAATGGAACAGATCATGTGTGGTAAAGTATGTCTGAAGGTTACGTCTTAAATGCTTTTCTAGATGTTTGGAGAGGTTAGGCAAGATAGAGATAGGTCGGTATTGGCAGCTTTAAATAATTGGTAATAACAGTATTTCTCAATACAAAGGTTATAAGTATAGGTAAGACAGTCACAGAGAGAGAGAGAGAGAGAGAGAGAGAGAGAGAGAGAGATAGATAGAGAGAGAGAGACAGAGAGAGAAACAGAGACATAGACAAAGACAGAGACAGGGTCTTAAAGACACAGAGAGATAGATTAGCTATAAACGTTGACCAGTATTGGGCACTGCTCATTATATGATACACAAACAACTTGTGGCAGTACCATAGCCGATGAGGTTTAACCGATGCGTGGTTACCGCTACACCTATCTGCATTGTTAAAAAATCGGGACTTTACTGGTGTTGCACTGCCTCCGGGCATTGCCTCCAGTATTGTTCCCACAATCTTTGTATCTACAAATGTCCCATATGTGTGTGTTCCAGACAGAGAGGACGTAAAACACCATTTTCGTTCGTTCGCACTGCTCATTCTGTCTGTGACTGGCAAACACCACAGACATCGAAACACCACCATGAAGCCTCCTCCCACAGTACAGCGCCACACAAGGCTCACCCTTCCTCTTGCTGACCTGTGCATTGCTGCCAGTTTGTCATATTCTCGACAATCAGCCAAAGAGAATCAGTCAATCAATCAATCAATCAATATTTATTATCCCCATTAAAATGAACAAGGAAATTTTGTTTGCTGTCACATTAAAACATACAATAAATAAACACAATGCATACGAGAAGTAACATATATCACAGATATAAGATTATGAGTAAAGCTTATTCATGCACAACGATACACACACACACATACACACACACACACACACACACACACACACACACACACACACACACACACACACACACACACACACACACACACACACACACACACACACACACACACACACACACAAAGATTCAAAGATTGTTTAATCCTTTGACCCCTTTTGGGGCATGGAGGACTTGAAGCAAATCAAGCAAATACAAAATTAATTCAACAATTGAAAACGGTTACAAAAGATAACACACACACACACGCACGCACGCACGCACGCACGCACACGCACGCACGCACACGCGCGCACGCACACGCACACACACACACACACACACACACACACACACACACACACACACACACACACACACACACACACACAATACTCTCTCTCTCATATGCACTACACACCCCCTCTAACACGCACATAAAACTGCACGCTTCCGCATAGTTTGTGAACACCACTTGCATATTTATGGACTGTACACCCTCCTCCCCAACACACACACCATCACCCAATTCCATATCATCCACCTCCACCCATCACCACAAATGCATCCAATTCATAATCGACACAATGATGAATGCTGAAGAGAGTTCAGATAAAAGTTAGTTAGAAGCATCCACTTTTCAGAGCATGAAACCCAACGGATTTTTTGTGAAATCCGTGAGTTCTGATGCTGGGAAACTAGGAACATTTGTTGAGTCAGGTGCGAAAACCGCACTTGAAGGTAGGCCTACATCAACAGAATCTTCGTCCTTGCACACTAGGATTTCCTTTTCTGCTATTTCAAAAGCAAGGAACAACTCGGATGAAGTGAACCTATTTCAAGAAAGAAGACACATTCCCCGTTCTTACAATGTACTATTTCTACTTCAGGCATGCCAGAGACAACGGGAAAGCCATCTGAAAGCAACAGACCTCTATACAGAGCAGCAGAATCTTCTTTGGCGCAGCTCTTACCCACTACTTCTACCATATCAGAAACAAACACCACAAATCTACCAAAAAGAACTACAAACACAACATTGGATACTGCTCCTAAACACTCTAATGGCTTCGTAAGGAGCACAGGTGTGGATGAAGTTGGAATATTGAGCAGCAAATCCTTGGAACAATTTAGAACCCAGACTAGTGCCAGCACTGAGATGCCGCTGTTTTCATTTCTTGTCGTCAAAGACCCTGTTGGTTTATCTTCGACCATTCAAGGTGGAAATGACTCAGAAATACACAAACAAATAAGGTGGGTCCAACATTATACGAGTTCTTCATTTGAAACCACCACACCAGATTTGTTGAATTCTGGCCAGGATGAACTATGCTTGCCCAAAACCATCACTTTAAGAAACGTGACATCAGGATCTCTGGTGCCAAACTTTAAAAATGCAAACTGTGTGAGGGAATTCAACTGGGTACTGGTTCTTCCTCCAGACCACGGCTGTGTGTTAGAATTTCATCACGTTGAAATGTTCTTTAAAGACACTTTGCTGGTCATCTCTGGTCAACGTGAAATCATGAAGAGCATCACAAAACATAATGTTGATTCTCTCACCCCATTGATGCTGAGAGGAGACTTGATAACTATTCGAGTTTCCTTGACTGTAGGCATACTGTGGAATTCCCCGAAATCTTCTTTCAATATCAGTTTTACAACGCATCCAAAAGCACTGTTACCGACTCCAAGGTTTTTTAAAGATCATAAGCCTAGAGATAGTTACGTTACATATCGCTGTCAGGGCAGGGCACCGTTGCCTAAAGCAATCATGTGTGATGGTGTGCGTCACTGCAAACAGGGAGAAGATGAACTGAACTGTAGCTACACTGAGGAGGGCTGTGGGGACTGGTTTCCTTACAACGATCACTGCCTCAAAGCCAAATTCATCAGCATTCCAGGCTATAAAACAGTCCCCCGCCAAGCTGAAAAAACATGTCGTTCCAAGTACAATGCGTCCTTAGCTGAACTACCCGATAAGAAAGGAATAGAAATTGCAACTAATCTGATCCGCAAAAGTGGATACTTACACGCTGTTGTAGGAATAAGGAAGTTCAGGCCAGTCTCTGAACACACAGGAAATATGTATCGGTTCATGTGGCAGTGGGGGGGTCCAGGAGGTAGCATCGCTTACGAACAGCAGTTGCTGCAGAGGTCTGGCACTTCATACGATTGTGGAGCTTTGTTCATTTCACCCAAGCCTTCTATTGAGTCTGTTGAGTGCCAGTCACTTACAAGTTATATACATGGCTACATCTGCATGCGACCCAAAGCGGGTCAACCAACTCAATTCAAATCTCCGCAAAAGATCAGTCTTGAGGAAGCATCACAACAGCCAGACCAGTTCCCTACAAAAAGGTGTTCTGATGGCTCTGTGGTTCAGACATTTCACCAGTGCTACTGGGGACAACTCGACAATGACCACTTGGGACAACTCGACAATGACCACAGCCTGCAATGGTCTCCATGCAACCTTCCTTTGTTCCCATGCCGCTTTGGTCCCCCGGTTCACTATTCCCTCCTGTGTGACGGCAACGCTGACTGCGCTGACAACAGCGATGAGACCATCTGTCACAAACCCCAGTTTGATCTTTTGCTGGAGTCGACGTTTGTCTGCAGAAGTTCTCAAAGAATTCCAGCCGGGAAACGATGCGACGGAGTGCTAGACTGTTCAGACGAAAGTGACGAACAGTACTGTTCTGAGTGTCAAGGCAACTACCTTTGTTCTGGCATCGGTTGCGTCCCGGGGTATATCACAGATATGATTACCACTTGTAAAAATCAGTTTGCTTCTCCACAGTTTATGCCTGGTTTTCTGGGCACTGGGAGTGTGGAGCTGGATGGCTATGGCATGTCAAGAATGAATCCTGTCTCTGACGAATGTCCTGATGGTTTTTATGAATGTGTGAATGGACTGTGTATCCCATCATTCCTGATCAACAACAGAGAAAAAGACTGTGTCCACGGAGAAGATGAGAACATTCCTGATGGTGATATCTTATGTCCAGGGTACTACAGGTGTAAAGGGGAAGGGAACTGCGTTCACAAGGACTATTTATGTGATGGCATTTATCATTGTCCTTACATGGATGATGAGACTTTTTGTGACATGCCTTGTCCGCAAGAACACAGCTGCACGTGCGAAGGGCATGCCTTCACTTGTTCAGAGATGATCAACCCCCTGCAACATCTCCATGTACGATACTTGGACCTCAGCCATGCAGTGAACGTGTCATTGGAAAACATTCACGTCATGGAATATCTCTTTTTTCTCAACCTGTCATATTGTGATGTAAGTAAAGTCCATCTCAATAACATGCCTCATCTCCAAGTCTTGGATCTCAGTTTTAATTATATTATAGAACTAACCTCTGTTCATTTTCACAAGCTCTCTGGTCTTCTTCACTTAAATCTCTCCAGCAATCCTATCGGAAAAGCACTGAGTGATATCTTCAACACACTAATGGATTCAGGCGAGCTGACCTCACTAAAACGTCTCACAATCACTAACACAAATCTTTTCAGCATCCCTGATAAGATGTTCCACTCTATGACCAACCTCCAGTCCCTTGATTTAAGAGACAACCCCCTTCAAAATTATAACCAGGGATCTTTTCAGGGACTAAAAGCTTTGGAGTTCTTGTTCACAGATCAGTCCAAATTATGCTGCCGATATTTCCATTCTCACCCAGTGCAGTGCCGTGCTCCGGTTGATGAACTGTCCACTTGTGACGATCTGCTGGCTCAGAATTTCTTCAGGGTGTTCCTCTGGATGGTCTCTGCACTGGCTGTTGTGGGCAATGCAGGCGTCCTTACATACAGAGTTGCTACTGATATGCGAGGTTCAGTGTCGGCATCAGGTATTCTGCTGAAGAACCTGTGCGCTGCAGACTTTCTGATGGGGGTCTACCTGGCCATGATTGGCGTGGCTGACAGCAGGTTCCAGGACAACTATGTGGCCAGGGAAGCTCAGTGGATCAGCAGTGCAGCTTGCACCATAGCAGGCTGCATCTCCTTCATTTCCAGCGAAGTGTCCATTCTTCTCATTTGCATGATCACCGTGGACCGGGTCATTGTTATCTGCTTTCCTTTCAAACGCGATCTCCATCCGAGTTCTAAGTTTGCTGCCATCATTTGTGGTGTGATCTGGATCCTTGGCATCGTCCTGGCCATATTGCCTTTAATTCTGGAGATGGAGTTCTACGGGCTGAACGGCATCTGCCTTCCTTTGCCCATCACCCAGCAACCTTACTCTGGCCAGACGTACGCTTTCAGCATTTTCATCGTCGTCAATTTCGCCATTTTCCTCTTCATCTCTGTGGGCCAGGTTCTGATCTACAGAGCTGTGCGTCAAGCCAGGAAAGCCATCGGAGGTCAACAACAGCGAGACAAGGACATGACTCTGGCACGTCGCCTGTTTCTGGTCGTTTTCACCGACTTCTGCTGCTGGTGTCCAGTGGGGGTCATGGGCCTTCTGGCTTTCCACGGAATCCCCATCCCTGTCCAGGTCAACGTGTGGACAGCCATCTTCGTTCTGCCGGTCAACTCCGCACTGAATCCTTTCCTGTACACTTTGAACGGTCTGCTGGAACAGTGGGAAAGACACCGCATGGAACAAAGGGAGCAGAGAATGCTGGGGAAGTTTCAAACTGAGGTACCTAAGTGGCAGCCGGCAGCCATTTGGACACTGACCAAAATCTGCATCGCGTCTGCAAAAATAGAGAAGAGAGCGATTCTGAGGTTTGTAGATACCGTGAATATTCCATACTCCTTCGAGGAAGAATCTAACTTGAATGCTGAGGAAAATATGGCAGAGTAAAAGCTAGAAAGACATCTCCCTGGTCCTCGTTTCTCCTCCCACAGTTCTTCATTGGATATAGCACACAATAATTATGGAAATAAGGAAAGGTAATTAAAAAACAAACTATTTTTTCAAACGTTTTGCTTGGGCGTAGGTAGTATGTTCTAAATATAATTAGACTTAGTATATTTCATGTAAGTGCATTGATTCTGATGATTTAAAAGTCCCTGTATCGGATTGACCTCACAGTTATCTTGATAACCACAATGGAAAGTCTAAGGTAAAACAGAGAGAAAAGAGCTAATGGGTAGTTTTGAACAAATGCGTCACTGGTCATGCGATCAGGCCCAATCACATAATCAACAGGCTGGCAGTTTTGTGATAGACCCTATTTCGAACTGGGAAATATCTAATGCTTTTCCTTCAAGCACGCATCTGACCGCAGTGATCTTCCTGGGATTGAATACCGAAAAAAAAACCCTGTCAAAAATAATAAAATTGGGGGGTGGATGATGGAGGTGGGGGGGGGGGGGGGAGATTTCAGTAGGAAGAAGAGGAAAGGGAACTCAGCATCAACTGGGAGTGCTTTTATCTGGCATGGCATTTTGTTTGTAACACCTCTGTTGAGGCGTTAGCCGAGGTCGTCTGTATTTGTGCCTGTGCCTGTTTGTAAAAAAAGGACATGATAAGAACAATGTTTATGGTCAATTGTTTATGATTTTCATTGCTGATGACATGGTCTATTGTTTTATATTCATTCTTTATGAACAAAAATAGCTTTCATCACTGGTTGACGTTCTCCCGAAGACGGAGTGTGGCTGCCCACGTGACAGGGTAATAAAAGGTCAAGATGTGCCACCCCCCCTATCATTTCTCGGTTAATTGTATTTTTCCGTTATTGCCTTTCTTACCATACATAAAGCTGTATTTTAGGAACATTTTTAGCTAATAACCTTTTTGGAATACTAACCCTAACCCTAACCCTAGCCCTAACCCTAACCCTACCCCCCACCGTATAAGACGGAAAAACGCAACGAACCACAACTGTGACAAATCGCGGTGTACTGCAGTACATAGTGGGGGGTAGGGTTAGGTTTAGGGGTAGGGTTAGGGTTAGGGTTAGTATTCTAAAAAGGTAATTAGCTAAAAATGTTCCTAAAATACAGCTTTATGTATGGTAAGAAAGGCAAAAACAGAAAAATACAATTAACCGAGAAATGCATGGGGGGTGGCACATTCAAGTGCTTTCGCTGTTGGGATGAACCCTTGACAAGGGCTGCCTACCCCATGTTGCAGTTTCCAGGGACACACTGCTTCAAAAAAACCAGGGACCAAGACTTATTTCCAGGGACAAACATCACAATGTCATGTATTTGGGTCAAAATGAAGACTTTTGGTTAGTTTGTGATGTAGCAAAAGTTTTGCGACTGGACTTTTTCTTTTCAGTCTTCTTGATAATGTCCGGTGCCAATGTGCTACAAATAATCAAGATCCTCCGGTGTTCAGTAGCCTATGCATAACGTGTCTGTTAATAAACGTTCAACAGTGTCTGTTGTTTTGGGGATTTCTTGTATTCAAAAGTAAGGTTAAGCTAACAAGACAAGTGACTGCGTCTACAAACTTTTGATTCTACTCAGTTTCCAGGGACACCAGACAGAAAAGTGGATTCCAGGGACAGGGTGCCATTTTGAACTGTTTCCAGGGACAAATACAAATAAAATAAAATCAAATCAAAACATCTTTATTATCTCTGAAAAGAGAAATTGCCTCCAGGTGCCACGATTATAACATAGACATTGACATTAAGCATGCAATAAAATACATTGAACGGTTATAATATGGCATAGAAGATTAAAGGTATAGAGCACACGTGCATTAAAAATATTTACAAGGTTAATAAAAACCCATCGGAAAAAAAAAGAAGAAAAAAAAAGCACAATTCAAAATGCAACAAAATGTATGAGATCTAATGGAACAACAGCAAATGGGTGGGTTGCAGGCAGCCCTGATTGAGTAGTTTAGCCAAAGAGTGTATAGTAAACTATAGACTCTTTGGTTTAGCCAGGGTAAGCCAACAAACAAAGCTGGTTGGCATTAGCCTGTGGTTAGGGCAAACAGTAAAGTGAGAGATGTACACCACATAACTTTCTACATTACTGGAAAATCATGGTGGAAGACTAGAATGAGAATCAGAATCAATGTTTATTGCCCTTTAAAACCAATACAAGGTTTTATATGACACTAATAAAAACTAGGGGGTGGTGTATGCACTGGCTCTAGCCCCCGCAGCCGAAAGGATTGGTTGGCCTTTGGGGACCTTCCACAATGCCAACAACATTCCTCAAACTATTTTGGCCAAGAGAATGGGGATTTACCCTGGGCAAGGCATCTCCTCTACAATAGTCTTAATACGATTTTCTGTTTACCATGTTGCTTGCTGTTTACAGCTTCAATTTAGGCGTATTTATCATTTTGTTTTGGCCATCATGTAGCTTAGCCACACCCCCTGCCCCTCTACGTTTTTGTTGTTGTCTACAATATGGTCCGGGTTTGGGTTTTTAAAATTGTGGTGTATGGTTTTATTATGTATTTAATTGAATTATAGACTGATTTTCTTTATCTGCCTACAAAAATGATATATGTTATTTGACAGTATCCCCTTACCATAAAGGCTTATGTATGGTAATGGCAATAAAAACCTATTTGATTTGATTTGATTTGATTTATGTATTTAATTGGTTAAGAGACAATGTATAGTTTATGAAACGATGTTGCTCATACCGTCTTTTTTCGGTGGTGGCATAGTGGTGGTGGTGGTGGTGGTGGTGGTGATGTAGTTTAACCAAAGACACTGTAATGGGAATAAGACAGACAAGCGGCCATTCCCCCCCTATATGAGTAGTGAGGACAGAAACCCTGATTATGCCCCCCCCCCCCTCCCTTGAACCATGAACATCAGCAGTAATGTAACACTGGTTGTTACTGTTTCTTAGATTTTCTGGCCGTATTTGCAGCTGCCTTACCTTTCTTTGTCTTCAGGAAAACAGTAAATGGTTTGCCCAAGCACTGAAATTTGAATCTGGTATTTAAAAAAACCCCGTTGATTAAAATTCCAGTCTTTGGATAGAACCGCCATTGTTAATGGGATTACGAACGATAACCCTATCAGCCCGGCTCGCCGTAACTCTCCAATTGTCTTTCTTATTCCCATTACAATATCTTTGGTTTAACTACTTTTTTGTCTCTCTGTTGTTTACAATGTGGTCCGTTTGTTGTTGTTTTTATTTTAAAACTGTGCATTGTTTTATGATGAATTTCATTGGTTCAAAGGCAACGCATAGTTTATGAAACTGTGTTGCTCATACCATCTTGTTTTCGGAGGTGATAGTGATATAATTTAACTACTTTTCCCCCCTCTTGTATACAATGTGGTCTGTACAAATTTTTTATTTTTAAAAAGTTGTGTATGGTTTTTGATGAATTTTGTTGGTTTTAGAGGCAACGTATGTGCGTGCGTACGTGCGTGCGTGCGTGTGTGTGTGTGTGTGTGTGTGTGTGTGTGTGTGTGTGTGTGTGTGTGTGTGTGTGTGTGTGTGTGTGTGTGTGTGTGTGTGTGTGTGTGTGTGTGTGTGTGTGTGTGTGTTTCTGTAGGTTGTGTACCTTTTTCAAGATATGCGTTTTTGTTCATTTGTATATATGTACTTTTCTATATTCTACTCATGTAAAATGTATGTATGTTCGTCATGTTCTGATTGTATAAGATAATTATATTCTATGTTGTATTTGTATTAAATATGTAAAGCGCTTAGAGCCCTAAATCAGAGAATAGGCGCTATATAAATAATCATTATTATTATTATTATTATGAAACGTTATTGCTCATACTTTTTTTTTCAGTGGCGAGGGGGCGGGTACTTAAATTAAGCTACTTTTTTTCTGTTGTTTACAATATGGTCTGTTTTAGGTCTTTGTTGTTGTTGCTTTTTTTCCTTCTAAATTGTGCATCGTTTTATGGTGAAGTTTATTGGTTAAGAAACAGCATATGAATGTCTATGAAACGATGTTCGCTCATAATGTCTTTAAAGACCCCCCACGTCACGTGTCAAATTCCCTCTTATGCTTGGGAGATTTCTTAAGATTTCTTACCAGCTATAAGAGGGAAAACACGTGGAAACCATGATTGTGACACGTGACGTGGTGGGTCTTTAAAGCATCCAGTTTCAGTCGTACGATTATCCAAATGTGACGACGTGTCTGTGAGGCATGATTCTGTTAAAAAACAACCCTACTATTTCAATGATTCTCATGAAATCCTGCCATTTTCGTTCACTGTATCCCAGTCAAAGATATTCTAAAAGGGTAAGATGGACTACTTAAGAGCTCGGCGAACCGGGCTGATAGAGTTATCGTTAGTGGGGACAGTACACTATTCACAGTGCAGGCTATCCAAAAACTCAGACTGGAACTTGAACGGAGAATTCAACTGGCCTATGGACGTGTAAAATGTGTCCTGTTTAAAAGGGACATAACCAGTGTTTCTGTCCTCACTACTCATATAGGGAAAAAGAGACCGGATACTTATCTTCCCCTATACAGTCTTTGTCCCAGTACACAAATCTGATTGCAACCCCTTGACTGCCAGAGAAAAATAAAGAAAAAAATCTTTGGGCAAATCATGACATGAAAAAGACAACTGATCAGATAGAGCCAATCTGAGAAAATGGTCTGGGGATATTACTCTCTTGAATATGTTAGAGCAAAAGCCAGCATATCAGGGTTATTCCTCTTCATCTGATGACATTGGTAGCAATCAAGGGGTTAAGTGTCTGACGCAGAAACACGGATATTTCATCAGAAATATCCATATTCATTATTTCCAAATGAAATCATCCACATTTCATATTGAAGACTACAAATATATATAGGCGTAGTTAATGAAACTAGTAGGATATAGTGAAATAAATAAGGCGTAGGAACTTCTCGTAAATTAACTCCCTTGCTTTACCAAAGTTATTTATGGATCTGTATTGTTGTGGCAACTACTTTCACTTTGCAGGCGAATCGGTGCCATAAATAACTTTGGTAAAGCAAGGGAGTTAATTTACGAGAAGTTCCTACCCCCTATTTATTTCACCATATCCTCTCTCTTAGCCTCACTATTTCATATTAGTAGGATTTCATCATATTCATTTAGACGGTATAGTGTGTCACGAGAATCACGCATCACAAATGCCGTAGTTGGATCGCAGTCGGATAGTTGGATCGCAGTTGGACAAGTGGGTCGGCCCTTTAGACACCGGTGTGGCGTTCTCAAAATGGATTTGTTCTCAACATGTCTGCGCATGTGCGAAGACGATCATGACGTACATTCACATTTTATTTTCTGTGTATTCGACACTAAATTGACCCTACACCTATCCCTAACCCTAACCCTATCCATAACTCTTCGCACATGCGCAGACATATTGAGAACAAATCCATTTTGAGAATTTTACTTTGCCATTTCCTTTTCTTAATATCATCGACCGGTACTATTTTTCTGACTTTTAGCCCATTCTCAAGCCTTCCCCCCACCCCCTAAAAAATCTGACTTCTTCTCCGTTTCCATGCCATATGGCCATAATTGGTAAGGTACATATGTGTCCGGTTTTCAGTTTTTACTGGTCTCCCCGCTGCGTACAGCCGACACATTCCGATTTCGGAGGAGCTCAAAGGAGAAAAATTATCTGGAAGATTTGTTTTGAAAAAAGGCAGGAGAATGGGGCCAATAAGTCAGAAAGATAGTAGATGATAGAAAGCAAAGGAAAAAAAAGGCAGAGTCAAAGAGAGTGACAGATTAGAGGAAGCTACAAGCACAAAACTTCCAGAAGGTGGGGGAACTATTTTACGAAAGAGGCCCCCCGGTATCCCCACGGGGAGAAAAATCTTACAAGTACTTTTCTCATTTGAACTCCTCCCAAAAGCGCAATGCGTTGGCTGAATGCAGCGAAAAGATCAGTGAAAACTGAAAACCAGACCCACGCCTATCGTTGTAGTTGGCCGATTCTTTGGGTCCGAGGTTCAGTTGGGGGATTGGTCCCAGGTGGCATGCGCTTTGATGAGTCCGATCCCGGATGTGTGCATACTTTCGGACATGCGTGATGGGCATGAGAAATGATGAGAAAAGTTATGATTTGTTTTAAATGGGCCTACATAGATGTAATGATAAAGACACGTCAATAAGATTTATCTTGTTTTGTAGTAATATGTGACGTGATGTGATGTGATGTGTGTGTGTGTGTGTGTGTGTGTGTGTGTGTGTGTGGTGTGTGTGTGTGTGTTGTGTGGGTGTGTGTGTGTGTGTGTGTGTGTGTGAGTGTGTGTGAGAGAGAGAGAGTGTGTGTGTGTGTGTGTGTGTATGAGTGTGTGTGTGTGTCAAAACATGTGTGTCCATGGTCGCTGAGAGAGAGAGAGAGTAGATGACTGTGGAGACACGGGCGCGAGCAAGACGAGAGAGAGAGAGAGATACACGAGAGAGAGAGAGAGAGAGTATCACAAAACATGATCGTTCCATGATTCACAAAATACAATCAGTAAACGTATTATGATGGTACGCACACGGGCGCACGCACACGCACACACACCACACACACGCACACACACACACAAACACACACACACACACGCATACACACACACACACACACCATATCACATCAGATCACATGTTACACAAAAATTACACACACACGTGCGTACATACACACATACACATACGCGCATGCACCACACGCGCACACACACACACACACACACACACACACACACACACACACACCACACACACACACACCACACACACACACACACACACACACACACCACACACACACACAACAAGCACATAACATCAGATTTCACATGGCGCTGAATCTTGATAGAAATCAAATCAAAAGCGCACACACACGTTACACACACACAAACAATACAAGTGCAGATACATAGCACACTGCGGTACACACACACACACACACACACACGCAGAAGCAAACAGAACCCAAGACACACACACACAGCACACATGACGATACTCACACTAATTGTGTGCGCGCACTGCGCGCACACACACACAACACTAATTGTGTGCGTGTGCACACACACACACACACACAGGACACACACAACTGCACACTGAATGTAGGATTAAAAAGGGGCCACACACTGACACACACACACAACTTACAGAAGATCAAACAGAACCCAAGACTGATAATATTCCAAATGATCTGACACAGGAGGCACCTGACGATACTCAACTGCGCTAATTGTGTGCGTGTGCTGAATGTAGGATTATAAAGGGGCCATTACAACACTGACAATATTCCAAATGATCTGACACAGGAGGCACATGACGATACTCAACTGCGCTAATTGTGTGCATGTGCTGAATGTAGGATTATAAAGGGGCCATTACATCACTGCATACTTATGATTTGATCCCAATGCAATGCGATTGTGGCATACATGAGGCAAGATTCTCGTGAAATTCTACCGTCTTAATGAATCTGATGAAATCCTACTAGGGTAAGACGGGGTAAAAAGCCCATGGGCGGGTAAGAAGCCTATGCCAATTATCTCATGAAATAAAGCAACTTTCAGTCAAATTTGCCCATGAGGTGAATGCTAAACATTAACACTCGTCTCATGGTTTTGTTCACTATTTTGAAGTCCCCCGTACATGAATCTGATGAAATACCCGTTTGTGTCTCTTGCATCCACAGAAAACCTTTTTTGTCAAAAGTGAAAGTCACAAGATTTAGAGAGAGAGGGGGGGGGGGGGGGGACCCATCCACCTGGGGCAACACCCCAGGAAGCCCCTGAAAAAGCCAGAACATATCCAAAACAAAAAAATCCTCAAGGGACGTCCAGTGAATCGGATCATTCCGATTTCGATTCCGTTCATGCGGACGAATCGCCTATTGCGATTGATCCCATAAGTGAGGGCATCGTCTTCTCCACTCCTGTGGGTAGACACCCTTCGGACACCATCAGAAAACGAAAACGCACAAGAGTTCAAAGGGGGTCTGATGACCCCCTCCCCCCCGGAAAGAGGGTCCCTTGACCCCAAAAACAATCCCCAGAAGAAAAAAGGAGCAGGGAGGAACTGATGAACGTGGAGGAAAATAACAAAACCTCCCTCCTCCCTCCCCCTCCGCCTGAGGAACCGAACCATCACCCAATACTGCTCAGCCCACTAGTGCAGATAGCACAACCCGACATGGAGCCCATCTGGGGCAAAACCCTCGAAATGGACCCTAACACAAAAGAAACAAAATCAACCAAGAAAACAAAGCCAAACCAGAAAAGCAACCCAAAGAACTTACCAACTCCAACTTTTCTAAAAACACCCAGTAGTGCTAGAAGACTTGGGTACAGGCCCAGCCATTTTCCGAGCATTAGGACCTACTTCAAGAAACAACTTATGGAAGCAGACGATAGGTCCTATCTTGAGCAAGAGACCTATGTCCAACAACCGCTGGTTGATAGGTTGCGGGTCCAGTGACCAAGAAAAACAATTAGTTAATAAATTTAAAAAAAGATTGCTGAAATCCCAATCAAGTCCGTCGGTGTATATGCCAGAATTGGTTCCTGCTGACGTACCATGATGCAGATGCAGACGCAGAAATGCACAATCCATACAACAACCACAGAGGGAGAGTCATCAAGGCATAGCCTTAGAAAGAAAACATCAGTTAAATGCTCCGCCATATTGCTGAGGCAAAGACCGCATCTCGGCTCAAGAACCAAGATGGCTCTGATTCCAGAGACATCAAAATCGTGTTCAACAGACCGATTCTCACACCGTTAGTTAAAATCAATGCTGAAGAGCTCCGCGTGCACACATTTGTGGCACCGGTGTCATGAAAAATAAGTAGTCCTATGAAATATATACCCTTGCGCATGCGCATTAGAACATAAATTCTAAAGCGTTCAGGCAATTTGCCCATTCACATGGGAGGGAAAGAGAGGGGGGGGGGGGGGCACAAATAAAACAAAAATAATCGAAATCGAATCGAACATGTTTTAGAGTGAGAGAGAGAGAGAGAGAGAGAGAGAGAGGAGAGAGAGAGGGGGGAGAGAGAGAGAGAGAGAGAGAGAGAGAGAGAGAGAGAGAGAGAGATAGAGAGAGAGAGAGAGAGAGGTAAATAAGTCATGGCTTAAACAGGGAGTGCGCAAGCGCGAAATCGAAATGGGTAGATATATGATGAGGTAGAATATTCTCTTCAACCAGCTGCCGTGGTGAAGTGGTTAGTGGTTAGCGTCGCGGACTCCTGGCTGGGAGGTCGTTGGTTCGAATCCCATCAGAGGCGAGGGTCTTTTCGTTGTTTTCGGTCCTGGACCAACTCCTACCCAGAGTGAGTGGCTATGGGCTCAATGGGAAGACTGAAACCACACAGTCGAGTTTCATCCGCTTAATGGATGCGATTCTGAGAGTGATGCTCTAATTGCAAGACCAGCACTGCAGGTGTCTGTAGTTCTCGGGCCTGGTTAACGCCGGGATATCATTATGAAAGGAAGCATAGAATACAGCCCTGCCACAGCATCATCATCATCATCATCGTTATCATCGGCCTCATTTTCCATCAATCATCAAAAAAAAAGAAAAATGTCTCAAATTCTGTGGCTTTGCATGCCCTGCTCTCATGGTGACCTCAGTTTTGGTTTCCAATCCAGTCTATGCCTTGGTGCGTTCGGGTCAAAGTCATGGGGATCAGTGTGTTCTGGGGAGCTGTCGGTGGACGGTCGTGGTGGCGCCCTCGGAGGAGGACCTCACTCACGCTGGCTCCGCGACTAAGACAATAGTGTCGTCAGTAGGGGGCTTAGTAGGTGGTGTCCTGTACAGGCTCCACTGAACTCCACCGAAGTGACTCAGCAGAAGTGCAGTGTCTCCTCGGTTGGTTGCCTCCTGACGGCCAAACATATATATAGATTCGCTCCCCTTGGACTGCTGGTCTCGGTTTTTTCTGCGACTTGAACAAACCTGGGTGCAGCTGCGAATTGGGATTCGGAACGAGCGGCGTGGGAGCAACGCCACTGTACAGCCCAGAAAATGGGACAGCAAAAAAAAAAGGAAAAAAAAAGAATATTCTCTTCACACGAAGATGTAGGAAGTGTGGCCGCTTTGGGCACAGTCAACATCAGTGTCATGCTAGAAAAGAAACTTGCGTCCGCTGTGCCCAGAGCAGACATGCCGTCTTGGAATGCCAGACAACAACAGCTAAGTGCATCAACTGTGGGGGCAACCATTCGGCAGAGCTCTTACTTGGGATGCCCCCAGTACCAGCTCTGATTAAAGGCAAACCGTATCCGTGGATAATCTTTCATACCGTACGCGGAAGCCATGAGAATAGCTAAGAACACATTTGGAAAAGAAAACAAAGAAAAACTCAAATAAACTCGAGGGCCTCCCAAGAGCTACCGGCCCATCTCCCGCACCCCTCATCTGGGAAAAGTATATGAAAGAATCGTGAAAGCACGATTATAATAATATTTACACAAACAATATTTTACCCCCATTTCAAGCAGGATTTCCCAAACATAGAAGCTGTATGGAACGAGTAGCTAAATTAGCATCCCATGTCAGAAAAGCGTTTCGTCGCAAAAACCGTCTTAGCAACCTTTTATGACATCAAACTACTACAAACAATTAGCAGGCTCTGTATTAACGGCAACACTTTCAATTTCATAAAAACCTTTTAACATAACAGAAAAATGAGAGTTAAGTGTGGCAGTCCCTCTCGGAAGTTTACTGCTTAGACATGGGTGTACCCCAAGGCAGCATGATAGTCCCAACGTTATTTAACATCATGTTGCACGATATTCAAACAGTTCCCTTAAGCAACCACTAACATTTCAATGTATGCAGATGATATTGCAATTTGGACAGCTACTAATAGAGCTACTAATAGCAAATAGTTTAAAAACTATTACAAAGACCATCAAACAAATACCACAGTAAACGCAGCATACCTATGGGACAATGGTTTCACGCTATCTTTAGACAAGTGTGAATTCATGGCCTTCTGAAATATTAACAATACCAAGCTAACAATTGACATCTTAGGAAACATTAAACATCAACGCTCCAAAGTAGCATTATTAGGAGAAATACTTACTTCAACCTTAAACAGGCAACAACATATAACACGCACTATTAAAAAAGCGTCACAAGCTCCCAATCTTATCAAAACTATTATCAAAGGAGAGATGGGCCAAAGAACCTACATGCCTCACGCATCTGGTAAGAGCTCTAGTTCGTAGTCGACTGACATATAGAATGGAAGCCTTCCACTCGTTAACTCAAACACAATTTCAACACCTACAGTCAATAGAAACAAAAGCCTTAAAAATAGACCTTGGGGTCCCCAGCTATGCAGTCAACAAACTAATATACAGAGACATAGGATGACTCCCTTTGCAAAGTCTCATGTGCACACTTTCTAATAAGATGGTATGCAGCTAAAACTGGCACAGATAAATAATTTCAGTTTAATATCAAAGATCCTTTCTTAGATTATTCAAAATTACAAGCTAAAAGACCCCAAATATACATAAAAACTAAAGACATCATACAATATTCCATGGATCTATTTCAGGAAGCTAATCTTAACATGAAGGATATGTTTCTTTCCCTTACCCCACAGCGGTTCTGTACATTTTAAATAAAAGCTAGGTATCCTCACTCTATCACTGAATAACGCATTGCACTCGGATGTAAAATACGTCTCAAATCAGACACAATACCAACAGACAAGGCAACAGATTTTAAAATGTCTATATTAGACTTTATATAAGTCTGAGTTTACATGTTTTTAACCTTTTGGATGGAAATAAAGATTAAAGGTAAATAGTGCAAATTGTCTCTTGACCTTAACTGATTTTTAAAGATTGATATTGCTTTTTGGCTCACTCGTTTGAACGAAGTTAACACGAAGTGAGTCTACAGTATAATAGTTGTTCGGTTGTGTGTGTGTGTGTGTGTGTGTGTGTGTGTGTGTGTGTGTGTGTGTGTGTGTGTGTGTGTGTGTGTGTGTGTGTGTATGTGTGTGTGTGTGTGTGTGTGTGTGTGTGTGTGTGTGTGTGTGTGTGTGTGTGTGTATGTGTGTGTTGCGTCCGTGGTCTAATGTCCAAACTTTAACGTTGACATTTTCTTAGGAAATAGAAGGCATACATTGTTCAAACTTTGCACACATATAGATGTCAATGCAAGCTTTCAAACAATAATGATTTCAATAATTATATACTTAAAACAACACTGTAAACAGATAACATGTTAGATTAGTGGGTTAGAGAGTATTCAACAGGCAACATGAGTTAAGAAACTCATCAACACTGAAAGCCTCGATAGCTCATTGGTAGAGTGTCTGTCTGTCATGCCAATGGTTCCGGGTTCGATTCTCGGCACGGGCACTTTTTTTTAAATATTTTTTTTAGTTGTGTCCATTGATCGTTTCATTTGTACATTAAACTTTGATTGGCAATCTTGTACCTTAGACACCCCCCTCAATCTTTGTTGTTGTCCCACATGTTCCTGTTCGAGTGAGCCTTGAAGTCTTTTCCTCTTGTTAAAAAGTGGTCCTGGAAATTTATAATAGCTCAGGGAGTAATAAATAAAAACCTACATACATTTTATAGTAACATGTTTAACAAAAATATATATATATATTTATGAATTAGAGCAACCGTTGTGCGAGCCTTGGTATCTAACTAAATTTCGACCTAATATTTAAGATCAAATACCATATAATTGCGTAAGTGTCCGGGGGGGACGGGGGGCGGGGGGGAGGGGGGGGGGTAGCCTAGACCCGTGCAAAGTGGCTTAGTGTGTGTGTGTGTGTGTCAAGTCAAGTCAAGTCAAGTCAAGTCAAAATGATCTTATAGACGGTAAAAGAATAAGCTTGATAAAGTTTTTTTGCATCCTCTGTGTGTGTGTGTGTGTGCGCGCGCACGCGTGCATGCGTGCGTGCGTGCGTGCGTGCGTGCGTGTATGCATTACCCCCCCCCCCCCCCCCTTACAATTCTCTACTGAACATTAATCAGACTACAAATAAAAAACAACCCAGTGGACAATACCAAGAGCCCCCGCAACTGCCAGCCAGCTTGAGTTGAGGAAGGCAAGCAGTGAGCTCGTCGAAAATTCCCCCTAGGTAATTTTCTTTTCCCTTGGTGAAAATGATGTTTTACGTCCTCTCGGTCAACCGTCATAGACACATATGGGACATTTGTAAATACAAAGATGTTGGGAACAACACTGGGTGCAACGCCCGGAGGCAGCGCAACACCAGCAAAGCCCCGAGTTTTTAACATTATAGATAGGTGTAGCGGTAACCATGCCTCAGTGAAACCCCATCGGCTATGGCACCGCCACAGTTGATTCTTCAATTATTCTTTTCCCTTCTCTTTTTGTTTCCTTTTATGTGGCTTATGGCTCCGAGTAGGAACCATAACTAACACGAACAATCCGGAGTTGGAAAGTATCTTTGCTCAAGTCAAATCAAGAATTGTATTCCTCAAGAAGACATCTCCATTTGATTTTAAATGGTTTGCACAAGTTTATAACGTTGCATAGTTTAGGGGGAGAGGGGGGCACAGAAACGGACTCAAGTTGAGGCTTGATATAAGGATCTAGATACAAATGTTGTGTGCCCATGCCAGCACATGGGTTTGCATGCATCATTGTGTGTGTGTGTGTGTGTGTGTGTGTGTGTGTGTGTGTGTGTGTGTGTGCGTGTGCGTGCGTGCGTGCGTGCGCGTGTGCGTGCGTGTGTGTGCGTGCGTGTGCGAGTGCAGGTGCATAATCGGGTAAGAAACAAAAACAAAACTAGAGCGTGAACATGCTAGATCAACCAGCCGTGTGGCAGCATTTGTGGCTCCAGTGACCTTGACCCTTGTCCAATGACATTCAGTTTCGAAATTGGCATATATGTGCATGCAAAAGTTGGTGGTCCTAGGTGTCTAAAAAAAGCAGTTGCTATCCTAAGATTTAACCTAGGTACATCTGCTTGAGTCTGTTTCGGTGTTTAGAAGGGGTACCGTTTAGAAGTACGGCATTTTAGCCAAGAGTTGACCAATGTATTTAGGAAAGCCTAAAGCACACACCGGTGTCACGCTATTTCAGAGAGATTATTGTAATGTTGATAAAAGTGAAAACGAATGTGAATATTTCCTCTTTTAAATTACATTGCATCGCAAGTTGTTCTTTCTGATTGTTGGAAATGAAGAAAGTGTCAAATGACAGGAGGAGGCAGGGGTTACGTTGCATCGCCTTCAAACGCCGCAGCGCTCTGCGCTCAAACAGTTCCTGCAGGGAGGTAACTGGTCGGCCGTCTTAACAATTTTCGACAGCCTGGCCTTGTCGATCTCCCTGAGGCTGCACAGGAAGTTGAAGGTGAACACTGAGTCCACTGTCGCTCGATGGAAGAGCTCCAGCAGTCTCGGGCCTACCTCAACCTTGTTAAGCTTCCTCAAGAAGAATAGGTGCTGGTTTTTTCCTCTTCAGTAGGGCCTGGGAGTTGGCAGACCAGACCAACTTCTTTTGTCTATTGCTATGTCCATTGTTCGTTTGGTTTGTTGTGACTTTCTTTTCAAAAATGTATTGCTTGTATTTCCTGGTAAAATTCCGCCAATGTTTATACTGTGTAATTCGTGTTGAACTGAGCACGCCATAAGCTCTGCTTGTTGTTGCTTCAGTTATGTCATAGTTGTTGTTCATGTTGATTTGGAAAATAAAACATTTAAACCAGACCAACTTGGGAGGGGGGAGGGGGGGGGGGGAGCGCAAGCACACGGACATGGTGGATGGAATGGTTAAGTTACACGTCATAATACATGCTTCAAAAACACTTTACAATTGATATTTTTAACCATAATCAATCAACAATAAATATCTATGAATGAAAGAAAACATGATGTGAATTGAAAAGGAGACAACAAAAAGACAAAAAAAGACAATCATGTTTTGGGGCGGATCAGCCAGTCATGGAAGAGGGGAGGGGGTTAGTTCCAAGTGGTCAATTGGTGTGGCTTGCCTCCCAGAAGCTGATGCTAATTTGAATGTAAAAGATGCAATGTAAAAGATGCAATCAAGGCTTCCCGTGAGAGAATAAGCTAAAATTTTAACCTGGGACTACATCCTTCTTTTTTTTCTTCTT
Organism: Phymorhynchus buccinoides; assembly: GCA_017654935.2. Lineage (NCBI taxonomy): Eukaryota > Metazoa > Mollusca > Gastropoda > Neogastropoda > Raphitomidae > Phymorhynchus > Phymorhynchus buccinoides. The sequence continues at coordinate 37,173,958 of CM065711.1, read as the reverse complement.
TCAATTTTTATTATTGTTTTAAGGTAGTAGTTGTAGTAGGTGGTAGTAGTCACAGCAGTTGTTGTTGCTGATTGCTATGTGTATTTTCTGCTCATGTCATTGGATTTTTGTTTCATATTTTTATTCCATTTCTATTATATATGTAAAGCGCCCTGTAGCCTACATAGTAGGTTGTACGCTATATACATTTTCCTCATTATTATTATTATTTATTATTATTATTATTATTATTATTATTATTATTACTGCATTCAAAATTCCTTGTTTGTAAGTGAAATTGTTTGCATTTCTTTAAGAACCCAAGGGCCTGTCACCATTGATACTAATAAAAAAAACTTGTGGCAACCCATTTTGCTCAAATGGTTTTGTCATACGTTACCAGATCAGTTTACCAGTGGCGCCCAACCATTGACACAAGCAAGACTCTACTTTTGCATGAAAACGCTAGTGCCTACAAGGTCAAGGTCGCCGTGACCTTCCAAGAAGAGAAAAGTAATCAATGTTTGAACCACCTATTTTACAGACTTCACTTAGCTCCACATGACTTTCAATTTCTTCTTATCATTTTAGATTGTTTGGCTGGACGACATTTTCTGGCGCCTAGGCCCTCGCATAAAAAGCTCCAAATCACAGCTCCGACCCTTGCCTAAAAAAAGGCTACGAAGCTGCACTTGACACCTGGCATAGAGAGCTGGAACTTTACGTGCAAAGAGGAAAGGTGTTCGTCAACGGAATGCAAACGTTTGAAGTCTGTGAACTCCTTTGTTCTCGTTTTATTGACCCGTTGCCAAACTTTAACCCTTTCACCGCCAAAGTCGCATTTTAGCACCACAGTGATTTAATACCTATGCCACTAAAAGGCATCAAATTGGGGTCTATTATCCAAAGACCCTATTGTCTTAGTTTTGGGAAGTAAGGATAGACCTTATTTTATATCTGTCACAGAAGAATCCCCAATACTGCAGATGGATTTTGTTCCCTACCCAGGTAATGTTAATGGAATTTTTGGTTGAAATATGGCTGGCAGTGAAAGGGTTAATGAACAGCCCTCGTATAATCCAAACATTATAAAAGACTTGAACGATTCCTGCACTAGTAATAACTCAAAGGCATTTTGGCAGAAACTGAAAGTCCTCACTTGCATGAAATTTAATACATCCAGTGTCATGTCTTCTCGATCATGGTTGGATTATTTCAAATCGCTCTTTCACTTGGCAAGAAACTCAAATGATCCAACTTTTGATGAAGAAGTTGAAGATACCCTAAATTTACATGAGGTTGATTCTTGTGAAACGTGTGTAAGCTCAAACATGAATGATGCGATTACTGAGGCTGAAATCATGAATGCTTTGAAGAAACTCAAATTATTATTTTTATTATTATTATTATTATTATTATTATTATGAACATATATACGCCTAATCAAATGAATGCTCTAGGCGCTTACAATAAAATATATATATATTTTAAAAAAAACCATACACGAGTACACAACGCACCCCCTCCCTCCACACACACATACACACCAACACACACACACGCGCACGCACACACACACAGACCAGATCATGAAAGGAGAGATCAGTTGCTACTTGGGAAAGAGATGAGTTTTCAGATGGCATTTGAATGTACATATGTGGGCAGAGAAGGTGAGTGTCTGAGAGAGTGGGGCAACTGATTCCAAGTGATAGGAGCTTGATAGACGAAAGAACGTTGGCCAAAGGTTTTAGTGCGGACAGTAGGGACACAGAGACGGGTGTCAGATCATGAGCGCAGAGCTCGAGATGGAGAATAGAGGTGTAAGAGATTAGTGAGATATTCAGGGCAGGAGGACTCGATAGATTTGAAGCAGAGAGAAGCAATCTTGTAGGATATTCTTTGCTGAACAGGGAGCCAATGGAGAGAGCGCAGCGATGGAGGTACATGGTCATATTTAGAAGAGCGGAAGATGAGGCGGGCAGCATGATTTAGAACTATTTCAAATTCGTTGATGGAGTGAGAGGGGTAACCAGACAAAAGTGCATTGCAGTAATCAAGGCGGGACAGTACAAAGACACAGAGAAGAGCTTTTGTACTGTCTTCTGAAAGGAGATGGCAGACAGAAGCAGTTCGACGGAGTTCAAGAAAGTAGGTACAACAGACATTCCGGATAAGCTGTTCAAAAGGACAGGGTTTGATCAAGAGTTACACCTAGGTTGCGGGCAGAAGGAGAGAGAGTGATAGACGAGTCAATGAGTTTCATAGAGGATGGGCGGGAAGGGGGATTTTGAAGCTTTGGTGGGGTGATCAAGATCAGTTCAGATTTCTCTTCACTAAGTTTCAGTTTGTTTTCTGTCGCCCAGTCCTTCAGGCTGGCTTCGCAGGATTAGGTGTTTTGAATCATGACAATTTTTGGTTTTATTAATGACTGTGACGACAAACATGTCCTTACCTTGATGAAAATGTGAATGTCTCAAATCTCTTGTGTTTTCAGACTTGAAATATTCTTAAAATGGAATAACTAAAAACAAATAATGCTTTTTGGCCAGAGTGTGGGAGGCGGATGCTTGTTTTAATGTAAGTTTCACTCGTGACAAGTTACACCAAGTTGTGACAAGTTAGAGTTTCATCCATGACGTGTCAAACCAGAACTGAGTGGTGTCACAGAAAGGCCATCCATCTCTATGAGTGTGAGTGTGAAGCAAACTTCAGAATGGTGGCAATTATATGAGTGAAGAGAATACATTTTCAACACCCAAAATCTAAATTCTCCCATATAAGCCAGGTGTATGGTAGAAAACCTGTTACTCAGTTTCACCTGTGACTATTAAATTGTTTTATCTGTGACAAGAAAAACTGTATTACAACACAACTTGTTTGGGCCACCAGGCCCATGATAAGCCATTTTGAAATGAAAGAAGCATCGCAGCATACATTGCGATTCTTCTGGTTAAGGAAAATGTTGGAATGGGTTCTTCAGAGGCAGTAGTTCATTTGGTATAGGTAATAGTTTCATGCGTGACAGTTGTTACACAAACACTGAAAACTTCCAAAGTTTTCAAAGTATCCATTTGACTGAAATGCTGATGTATGTGTTTTATTTAGACAGTTCTACGCATAAAACTTGACAAGCCCCAGTTTATTGCAGTTCATAATTGTGACGAGGTAATGGGTTAAAAGGCTAAGTCTCTAGGGAAGACTTTAGAAAATTTGCCTTTAGCCCACTTCTCTAGGGTATGGGAGATGAGCAACTTTCCCGGCCCCTTTTCATCTAATAAATTTATATTTGTGCCCGGGTTCTGGCTCGTCAGATGGTTGTAAGAAATACAAGTGGTTGAATTGCTCTAAATGGCAGACAGAGAGAAGTAGGGTTTTACATGAAATTACAAGACTCCCACTCTCATCAGTCTGACTAAAGGGTTCAGGATTATTTGACACTTGTATTTTATTTACTCCCAAAATCTGCATAAGATTATGCAACAATAATAATAAAGCAGCTCAATGGCGCCAAAACAAAATATGGATAAAAACACAATGAAATCCGAAAGGATTCACAAGACTTTTGTCTTTCTATAAGGTTCGCCCCATGCCGGAAGGGTTACTAATTATCATCGGTGTCCGTAGGAAAGTTCAAATGATTGGCGCAGTCAGGTAGACTTAGCTGTTTGAAGTTCTGGGCTTGCTCGTCAGGTGAGAGTAGCTCCCAGTCGTTCCTATTACGGCTTCGCGGGATGGCACGGTTCAGGCGTGGTCTCCTCGCGGATTCTGGGTGCAGGTTGTCTTGGCGACGGACCCGTCTTGGTGCTTGGTGGAGTCCGGGATAATCGTCCGGCCCACGATGCCCTGCTGATAATCACAGGAGAAGGTGGATGTAGATCTCTATGGCTTAGAGACAAGGGGCTTCAGTCGGCAGGGAATTAGTGAATCCCAACCGGCTTGAAGGCTTCCCTTGTACAATAGCACTACATGTAGTTAATAAATAAACTGAATTTCAGTTAACAAACTGAGATCAGTAAAACATAAAAGGTGATCAATCCATCATCACTCTCCATCCAACACCTGGAAAGGAATGGTATCATAAAGTGCAAGATTGCGGCCCATAGGTTTCCTACTAAAAATAGACAAAAGGGTTAGTAGGCATAAACTCCGGTTCTGGTACCAAAAGTGTTCAAGTCAAAAACACACACACACAAATAATCAGTGCACATAAATAGAATAGAATGTTTACCACTTCTTTTCTATAACATATCTATCTACTCCTTATTCATCATTGAACATAGGATCTAGATCAAAACTAGAGTCAAACAAACAAGATCTCAATCACCTGCCATCAATAATACTTACTAGTGGGCTTATGATGACTGGTTGTGAGTGTTGCTCTAGCTACGTTTCAGCATCTTGTGTGACAACTTTTTCTCACCACTCCAATTATAGCCTTCACTTTCAAACAATGAAAGCCTGCTATTGGTGTATTACAGTCCATACGTCACAAGATTGCTGTTCTAAATGTACCGAGCAATCACGCGCCTATTCCATCCTTATCACATTCCTGACATTCCTAACCTTGTGATTGAAAAGGAAAAACCGTGTTCAAAGGGAGATAACCTCGGTTGTCACTTTCTTGTGATGAGACGGTAGAAGGGGGGGGGGGGGGGGGGGTGAAGGGAGATAACCTCGGTAGATGGTACGTGCCGACCAGGGAGAAAGAGATAACGCCCTTCCGCGGCGTTCGTTTGAAGCAGCGGGGCAATTACCGTGGCGGCTGGACAGAGAAATGAAAAGGCGAGGGGGGGGAGGGGAGAAGGGGGGGGGGGGGGGGGGGTGTAGATAAGAAATAAAGAAAGTGGGTCGCGCGGGACACTTACGTCACAATAATGAGATACTTCCATTGTATGCATGTTTGAATTACGTTTTGTACAGTCCTGAATAAAACTGTTGATGTGTGTGTGTGTGTGTGTGTGTGTGTGTGTGTGTGTGTGTGTGTGTGGTGTGTGTGTGTGTGTGTACGTGTACGTGTGTGTGTGTGTGTGTGTGTGTGTGTGTTGTGTGTGTGTGTGTGTGTGTTGTGTGTGTGTGTGTGTGTGTGTGTGTGTGTGTGTGTGTGTGCGTGTGCGTTGCGTGCGTGTGTGCGTGTGTGCGTGTGCGTGTGCGTGTGCGTGTGCGTGTATGTGTGTGTGTACGTGTGTGTGTGTACGTGTGTGTGTGTGTGTGTGTGTGTGTGTGTGTGTGTGTGTGTGTGTGTGTACGTGTGTGTTGTGTGTGTGTGTGTGTGCGTGCGCGTGCGCGTGTGCGTGTGCGTGTGCGTGTGTGTGTGTGTGTGTGTGTGTGTGTTTCTTTTTTTCTCCAGTCTAGACCTTTTGTCTTCGTTTTATTTTACCTAAAATAAAGAGAATTCAATTGTTTGTTTGGCTTATGTCAAATAATAAACACTTTATTGTTTTGTTACATGTACTTACGAACACATTTTTTGGAAAAGCGTTTCTTTTCCTTTTCGGCCCCATCAGTTTGGAATCCCTTGCCACGCGACATATCCAGTCTTTACCATCTTTGAAAACAGCTCTCAAAACCTACTTATTCAAGTTACATCACAACCTTTAGGCAATATTACTTCTTGTTTCTCGCCCCCCCCCCCCCCCCCCCCCCCCAACACACACACTTTTTTTTGTTAGTTGACTGTGTGTTGAGTGTCTATGTTAGCTGTGTTGAGAGAGAGAGAGAGAGAGAGAGAGAGAGAGAGAGAGAGAGAGAGAGAGAGAGAGAGAGAGAGAGAGAGAGAGAGAGGTTAGACAGATGCGTATGCCTATTTGCATGTGTGTGAGCGATTATATGTCTTTGTTGAACTTCTTGTTTTTACATTTTTGTTAAGCGCATAGAGCTCCACATTTGGCGGAGGGGTACGCTATATAGATGCTTCACTATTATTATAGATTTTTATTACTTTGACATGAGGAATGATTTTGGTCTTTAAAAAGACCCACCAGATCACGTGTCAAAATCACGGGTTTCACGTGTTTTCCCTCTTATAGCTGGTAAGAAATCTTGTTTTGACACAGGCATGACTCCGATACTAATGTCCCCAAACTGAAAACGAAACATCATTTTAAAGAGCAGCCTCAATCTGAAGTTGGGGACATCGGTATGTGGGTCACAGCTACCCAGAGAACAACATCAAGGGACTTAACCGTGGTGCGTCAGTGTGTCTTTAAAGTGTTGTCGTAGAGTAAGTGATGTGTGTTCGAATGGAAGTAGCCTAGTGTAGAGACAGGGCATGTAAGGTACTTCTGTTTGATGAGGGATGTGCTTGACTAGGGCATGTGGCCTATCAGTATGTTGTAAGAAGGAACAGAAAAGAAGGAGGATAATGATGGCTGTTTTAAAAGTGTGAACCGTGGGATTTTACTTTTTATTTTATTTTAAGTGAAGTGTTCGCCTTTTCTTTCCTCTCTCTCTCTCTCTCTCTCTCTCTCTCTCTCTCTCTCTCTCTCTCTCTCTCTCTCTCTCTCTCTCTCTCTCTCTCTCTCTCTCTCTCTCTCTCTCTCTCTCTCTCTCTCTCTCTCTCTCTCTCTCTCTCTCTCTCTCTCTCTCTCTCTCTCTCATGAAAGATACGAATCAGATGTCCTGGAATACTCGAGTAACTTAATACAATGCGGGTCTTACAGACTTTTCTCTGTCAGTGTGGAAGATAATAAATCAATTGGCTTTGGATACCAGTACATCTTGATTAAAAAACACCACACACAACAACATGCATTCCCCAAGAACAAAGCAGATAAATCATGAAAAACATGCCTTTGTTGCACTAGTATGAGTCTGCGTGCATGAAGAGATCTCTCTCTCTCTCTCTCTCTCTCTCTCTCTCTCTCTCTCTCTCTCTCTCTCTCTCTCTCTCTCTCTCTCTCTCTCTCTCTCTCTCTCTTAGTATCCGTCACTTTCTGTCATTATAATTATGTCTCCATGTCTCTCTGTCACAAACACAGACACACAAACATATACAAACATACACATAGACACAGACAGACAGACAAGACGAACGCACACACGTGCGCGCGCGCACGCGCGCACACGCACGCACGCACACGCGCACGCACACGCACACACACACACACACACACACACACACACACACACACACACACACCACAGACACACACACTTTATCGTTCATCCACAATTACCTTTTTCGTAACCATAAATTCTGCTAAAATTCTGCCCCAAACCATCCTTATTTGCAGCATAAACTGCCATTGTATAAGATTACGCCACATAAGAAAAATAGCTTTAACAAAAGAGTCCCTGAATTGAAGAGTTTTATATTTAGAATAACAAGGACTGTAATTACCCCATCAAAGATTTTATTTTCAGTTTACATAACGTAACAAGTTAACCAGTTAATTTTCTACTAGATTTAATCCTTTTAGACGTGCTGAGGTAGTCATTCATCATACACATCTGTATCGTTAAAAAATCGGGACTTTCCAGGAGTTGCACTGCCTCCATGCATTGCCTCCAGGATCGTTCCCACCATCTTTATATCTACTAAGTCCCATATGTGTCTGTTCCAGACCGGAGGACGTTAAACAGATTTTCATCGTGTTGAGGTACTGATGATAATGAGCCTCTAAGCAATTATAATTATTATATTATTATAATTTGATAATAAAATGCGTTGTGATATTGCAAGACTATTTTCGTTGTTGCACAATCTTCATCGAGCAGTTTTGCATCTGTGCTATATTTGTGATAACTTTTCATGTGTGTGTGTGTGTGTGTGTGTGTGTGTGTGTGTGTGTGTGTGTGTGTGTGTGTGTGTGTGTGTGTGTGTGTGTGTGTGTTATCTTCCAGATACCATCAGTGAACATTATTTACAATGCTTGTATTCATTTGTCCATCACTGTCATACAAAACCAAATGTAAACAAAAAAGTTTCATGTTCCACAAAACATTAAAAAGAAAATTGACTCATACATGTACTTATTAACAGAACACAAACTCTGCTAAAACCCCTCCTTTATCTGCAGCTTAATCTGCCATTGTAAGAGATTATCTCACCAACCTGGCATCATGGGAGACTAAATGGCAAATGTCGTTCCATCCTGACAAATGCCAGAGCCTCCGTGTTATACGGAAACCAGAACACCTGAGCCAGGATTACCACCTCCACGGTCAAAAGCTGAAGCAATTCCAAAAAAACAAGTACTTGGGTGTCACCATCTCCCAAGATCTCAAGTGGGACACCCACATTTCCAATGTAACCAGAAAGGCCAGTAAGACCTTAGGCTTCCTTTGGCAAAATTTTAAAGTCGGATCCGTTAACATCAACCTGTTCTGGAGTACCCCAGTTTGGGGTCCCTACACCACGAAGGATGTTGGCAGGGTGGAGAACGTTCAGCGGCGAGCTGCCCTCTGGGTGGTGAACAGGCATCGCCAGACATCTAGTGTGGAAGAAATGTACACGCAGCTGCACTGGGCACCACTCGCTGACAGGAGACGTAAGAACGAACACAAATTTGGGCTTTACGTCCTCTCGTCCTGGGCAGGCACATATGGGGCATTTGTTTTGGTTAGTTGTGAGGAAAAACAAAAAAGAAAACAAACACTAAGCGAACGTAGACAGACGTTAGAAAGACATGGACTACACAAACAAAATGGAGGGCTCTAAATCGCAAGCTAGGTAGCAAGTGTGTGTGTGTGTGTGTGTGTGTGTGTGTGTGTGTGTGTGTGTGTGTGGTGTGTGTGTTCGGGATGCAACCATATTTAGCGTAGTTTTATCGCCGCCAAACTTTCACAATATCGAGATGGATGATCCCTGGTGAACATAGGGTACATTACATTTTGCAACACGCTCCGTAATTAGCGTAATAATTAGTCAAGAAAGCAATCGACCCCCTTCATCATAGCACGATCATATTATGCCACTATTACTTTTGTGCGTTTTCGGGATGCAACCATATTTAGCGTAGTTTTATCGCCGGCAAACTTTCACAATATCGAGATGGATGATCCCTGGTGAACATAGGGTACATTACATTTTGCAACACGCTCCGTAATTAGCGTAATAATTAGTCAAGAAAGCAATCGACCCCCTTCATCATAGCACGATCATATTATGCCACTATTACTTTTGTGCGTTTTCGGGATGCAACCATGTTTAGCGTGGTTTTATCACCGCCAAACTTTCACAGTATCGAGATGGATGATCCCTGGTGAACATAGGGTACATTACATTTTGCAACACACTCCGTAATTAGTCAAGAAAGCGATCGACCCCCTTCATCCTAGTACGATCATATGCCACCATTACTTTTGTCAATTATTCCCCTTTTAAAACTCTCTCCCGCTGGAGAACTTGATAGACCCCGGTTTAAGGCCCACACACACGGAGCAACGTCACGTATCTCTACATTGAACGTAAAAAAAAAAGGTAAAAAAAGGGTAAAAAAACAGTTAAAAGCGTATCTGTACTTCAGTCAATTATTCCAATCATCAATTCGTCGTCTTCTTCGTCGCTGTCTGCTGTGCATTTGTGTGAACCGCTCTTCTTCGTCCGAGTCAAATACATCATGTGGTACATCATGTGCTCCGAGCCTTAGATATCTCACTTTCATTTTCATTTTCAACTTCCGGTGTGTCCAGCAGCCCGCGCAAGCAGCAAGACGCCAAAGCGGCAAGGTAATACAAACTTTCCACAAAACAACACCACGTAACCAACCTAAAAATAAACAAGCGCGGATTCGCAATCGTTTGTGGCGTGCGACAATTGAAAACGAAACATCATTTTAAAGAGCAGCCTCAATTTGAAGTGCAGCCTCGATTTGAAGTGCGACAATTTTGTAGCCTCGATTTGAAGTGACCGACAGACAGACAGACAGACAAAGTGAGTTATAGGTTTGTGGCTTGTGCCACAAACAAAAAAAGGACACGCAAACAGATTCAAAAGTAACAGGACAGGTGCTAGGAAGGCCAAGCACGTGTTTTCCACCGTAACAGGTGCTAGGAAGGCCAAGCACGTGTCAGTCACTCAGTGACCGGTGTATTGTGTGTGTCTGCCTGTGTGTGTGTATGTATGTGTCTGTGTCTCTGTGTGTGTAGTGTGTGTGGTGTTTGTGTCTGTGTGTGTCTGTGTATGTGTAGTGTGTGTGTTTGTGTGTGAAATTTTTCAAGGTAACTTAAACCACTGTGTGCGTGTGTGCAGATTGAGTGATTCGCCATATGTACGTCTGTGTGTAGTGTGTGAAAATTTTCAAGGTAACTGTTAAATCAAATAATAATACAGTGGATTCTTAATACAGTTGACTACGCTTATAAAGAACTTTTCCGGAAGACAATGCGCACAGGGAAATGAGGGTAGGAGAAAGGATACCCGCGAAGCGGGTAGTAACTGCTAGTTTTTATTATAATGATTTAAAATTTTAAAAGTAATTGATTTGAAGACTGATAATTTGTAAAATGGGTATAGTGACCAACCCCTCAATTGTAGATTAAAATCGAGGGCTACGGAGTTAAAAAATCGAAATTTTATTTTATTATTAAAGAGCCAAATTTGGCCCTTATCTAAGTTAAAAAGAATGTATTTACAAATATTTATATTATATTTACAAAAGTGCAAAGTTTGTTATGATTATTTACAAAAGATAGAATAAATATTAATTATAACTTCTTATGGTCCTACCAGGGGAAATAACTCTTTCCCCCTGGGACTTCCCTGTCTGGCTTGGGGGGAAGGACGGGGTGGGGAGGGACAGTGACCCGGGGGTTCTCAACATACCAAGAGGGGGCTCGCCCACTGAAGGAGGTATACGCAAGCCATCCTCGCGTCAACAACCAACAGTGGGCCAGTCCCCTCAAGGGGGAGACCACTGCACGGGTTAAATATTTAAATAATGGACCTACTGTTTGTGTCTTATTTACAAGGATATAAATTTATTATTGTTATTTACAACGGATAAAAAGACGGGCACCACCGGAGGCTCTCCACCCCTCATCCAGGGGAAATAACCAGTGGTAATGTAACGTTTGTGGCGAGTTGTGTGTGTGTGTTGTGTATTGATGATTTAAATAATCTGATATTAAAAACGTTATTATAATGCTGGTGTATTATTACATAAACCTGAGGTCCTCAGCAGCCGAACCCAAGGGCGACAGGCGATCAATCCGTGTAAAATAGTTAATGTTAAAAGTTACTAATAAAATTGATATAATAGTAAACAAATGATATGAATGGCTTCTGAATTATTAGCGATGTTGATCGAGAGACTCCCGGCCAATGGCCGCGCGCACGGCGATCATTAGTAAGGTGGAGTAGAGAGGAGATGATAATGACCGACACTCGTATGTGTGTATGATTTGTTTTTAAATATTTCGTTATTGTGAGTCAATAATTTCTTTTTAATTAATCAAGTTATTAAATACTAGGAAAATCAGTTGTTTACTCAGAGGGGGGTGGGGTGGGGGGGGGGGGGTGGCAACAAATCCCCACCCCCCCACCCCCGTTGTAATGCTGGTAAGTGTGACGATATGCATTTTGCATAAATAAATTATTATTAATTATTCTTTAATTGTATGGCTAGTTATATTTATAGCATGGGAGCCTAGATCAGATAAGATGTAAAAATGTGTGGTGGGGGTGGTTAACGATTCTTACATTTGCGCGCGTCGTGGGGAGAGAAGGGGCGGGAGGGACCCCCACCCCGGCCCACGTAGAGGTGAGGCATCGTACAGGTGAGTCCATGCACAAAGTGCAGGGGGACTCGGGGGCTATCCCATTAGGGAAGCAATACGCAAAGATTGCGTGACGACTACGAGGGCACCCCTCCGGAGTTCGCGCCGCGCTCCCATGTACGGGAGTGGGGTGGGGACTAAAAATTAAATTATGCCATCGAGTATGTGTTGTATGTGTTTTGAATGACAAGTGTATGTGAAGTTAAAACAGGGGGTGATGATACCTAGTGTTTTACGTCCTCTCGGCCCATAAGGGCACATATGAGACATTTTTACTTGGGTTTGATTGAGGGACAGGACAAAATATAAAAACGTTACGGGGACGAGGACATGAACAGAAAAAATGTTTAGGGGAAATATAATTTTAGAGGCGTAAGCTGTTTTTAGAATATTAGTCTGGCGAGATGTGTTTTAGGCTATTTAAAGGAGTCTGGTAATACTTGTTAAAATTTTAGATAGAGTTTTATTTTATTTTTAAATTTTTAATAGGTAAAAATTTCTTTTGTTATTTTAGCCTTTTGAGACCCAACCGGAAACCTTAAACTCCCCACGGTATTAAAATTTCAGGGCTACAAATGTTAAAAGAAGGTTTAACTTCAGTTTTTAATAATGAAAAACCATTAATTGCCCTTATTTATTTTTTAGAATAAATTTATTTACAAATTTATGTTCAATATTTTACAGGAATTGGTAAGTGAAAGAAAAATCTAAAAATTTTACAAGCCCTACCGCAAGAAGAAGACATCTACCCCCAGGACATCCCTATAAGTTAGGGGGTTAAAACAGGGGGTACTGGAACGGGTCAGGGATATAGTTAGGTACCTGGCCCGCTGTCCGGAGGGACCCCACCCCCACCAATGAAAAACTGTTATTTGTTTGACTTCGGTCATTTGAATTTAGGTCAAAATGGCTGTTAGAAATTGCGGCCAAGAGAGGATCGGATTTAGGTCAAAATGGCTGTTAGAAATGGCGGCCAAGAGAGAATCGGATTTAGGTCAAAATGGCTGTTAGAAATGGCGGCCAAAAGAAGTTGTTAAGTTGGTTTTAGGTAATGTAAAAATAGCATTTAGAAATGGCGGCCGAGATGGAATAATTTAAAAAGTGATATCTAAATGGATCGGTGAATGGCCTCTGCGAGCCAGACAATAGGGGGAACCATTCCTTTGGGCCGTGTGTTAGTATTGAATTTTGTGTGAATGGTATTTTAGCTATTTTTAGTTTATGGAAAAATTCTGCAAAATCATTTTGAATATGGGTGCAAGGTTCGAAAAGATGTTCAAGATTAAGTTTTTTTGGCATTCGCAAATTGTGTTTTGGAACTGGCAGTATAGTGTGCTTTGGTTCTTATACGGAAGATTAGAGTTTGTATTTAACACACGCGGATGGAAGGGGCACAGTACTTTGAAAATAAATATAGCAGGCTATGATTTGAAAAGAGTAGTTTTGAGAGAAGACTTAAATGAAGAAATGGAGTTGGCAGAACGGAGAGGTAAAGGGAGTTTATTCCAAGTGGAGGGGGTCTGGAAAGAGAAGGAGCGTTCGCCAAGGGTCTTGGTGCGGTAACGAGGGATCTGGAGGAGAGAAGTGTCAGAAGAGGAGCGTAACTGTCTAAGAGGTGTGTAAAGGTTCAGAAGATCAGCGAGATAAGAAGGAGCCAGCCCATTCAGGGATTTGTAACAGAGCAGAGAGAGCTTGTATTCGGTATGCCTTCCAATAGGAAGCCAGTAAAGAGATTCAAGCATTGGGGTAGATTGAGATAATTTGGAACACCTCAGTACAAGGCGAGCAGCATTGTTCTGAATTTTCTGCAATTTAGCGAGGAGACTTTGTGGGCAACCACCAATAAGGGAATTGCAGTAGTCTAAGCGAGAGAGAACAAAGGCATAGATAAGAGTTTTGGTGGCGTCTTCAGAGAGAAGATGACGAACAGAAGCAATGCGACGGAGTTACAGATAGCAAGCACGACAGACAGAGGAAATTTGAGTTTGAAAAGAAAGTGTTTGGTCCAGTGTGAAGCCAAGATTGCGAACGCTTGCAGAAGTCTGAATGAGAGAGTTCTCTAGTTGGATAGATGTAGGGAGCGAGTTTGTAGACAAAAGTCTCTTGGGGACAATGAAAATAATTTCAGTCTTGTCGTTGTTAAGTTGGAGTTTGTTGTCAGTCATCCAAGCCTTGATGTCAGAAATGCGTGATTGAGTTCGTTCAATGATAGAAGGAAGCTGAGAGATATCGTCAGACCTGTAAACCTGGTTGTCATCAGAAAAGCAGTGGTGGGAGATGCCACGGTGAGTAGCAATGTTAAAAATAGGTTGTGTGTAAAGAACTAAGAGTTGTAAAGGGGGGGGGGGGGGGGGGGGCGACGCAGACTTTCCAATAGCAGGTTGTGTTGTTGTTGTTGTCGTACCCTGGCTAAAAGACTCCAGGGATCATCCCAACAGCTGAAGCACTTGGACACTATGGTACAAATGCATCAGCTAGGGATGAGAACATTACGTGTGTGTGACCGTTTTTGATTACCCCGCCACATGGGCAGCCACACTCCGACTTCGGAGGAAATAGCAGGTTGTTGATTCACCTCCCTTCTGTGAAGCTGTCGACTGGCAGACAAACGCGAGGGCAGCTTGTCAGCAGGTGGTTGAGTTCTCCCATTTCGGGGTTAAAGGTCAGCATCGCGTTGCCCTGAGAATGCACCATATGGGAAATGTTGATCGGATTTTTGTTGTTGCGATTTTTCAGTTGATAATTGTGTTGTCTTTCAAGTTAAACCCATAAGTTCCTTGATCTGTAAGAGTTGATCAAAGTTCATGTCTACCTTGACACCATCATTTCGTCTTCTGTGAAGGAAAGAGTCATTGACGCTTGCGTTGAACTGGCTTAGAAAAGTCCTCATGAACGTAAATGCCACTTTCTTTCAGGAGTTTACATCGACTAAGCACCAACTGCTTCTGCTTGAATCATTGGAAAGCTACAATAACGGTGTCATGAGAAATAAGTAGCTCCCATGAAATAAGTACCCTTCGCATGAAAAACTATAACCATCCTAACCCTAACCCTAACCTCCACGGAAAGAGCCAAGAAATAGAGCAGAGGGTGTAAATCTACATATTTGCCGATAAATCGATGTACAAAGCCATGCTCTTAGTTTCGTAAAATTCACAATGGCGGACTATAAAACAATTCGAATGAGAAATGGGTACTTAATTCATGAGGTAGAATTTTCTTTTCACAACGGCTTTGGGCACGCTCGAGTGAAAATCCGTTTAACGTCCTCCGGTCTGAAACAGACACATATGGGACATTAGTAGATTATAAAGATGGTGGGAAACGATCCTGGAGGCAATGCCCGGAGGCAGTGCAACACCAGGAAAGTCCCGAATTTTTAACAATACAGAAGTGTATATTTGGGCACGCTCAATGCAGATATTTTCTTTAATGTCTAGTTTTTTTATTTTTTATCACATCTAATACATCTCTCACATTCTTGTCAGAGCCTTCATAGGAATACCCCCAAACAGCAGGCTTCTGCTTCTGTTTTCACCCGAGTCTAATTTTTCCTCTAGTTCACTCATCTTACTTGAGCTTCACAACATGTCGTTTTCTACTTCTAATCGGTCAAACCTATGTGCGAGATCGTCGATGTTATTTTGCAGAAAGTCATGTTTGTGGTCCAAATAGTCACATTAGGCACTTATCTTGTCATTCAGTTGCTGGAGACGATCGTCAACCGTAGAGTTGAGGCGAGTTTGCGAAGCTTCAATGCGGATAACAGCCTCTGTTAGCATGTGTTATTTTGACTGAAGTTTGTCAAACCCATTTGCCTATTGCTGCATTGTTGCCGCTTGAGACTGGCCCTGGTTGTCATTCTAAATAGAGCTGTGCACCGGTATGGATGTCCGTACCGGTATTATACCAGTATATTGGGTGCTACTCCTCAAAACGGACAAAACTGAAAGGCAGGGGTCCAGGAGCCGCCCAAGGCCCCAGCAGGGTACAGGGGCGCACGCACACAAGCATTCGCGCACGCACGTACACACACACACACACACAACACACACCACCACACACACACCACACATCCACACACACACACAGCAAACACTCAACACACACACACACACACACTCACACACACACAGAGATATGTGCACTATACACATGGGCACACATATCATTTTCACGAGTACTCCTCACACACAAGTACACAACTGACACACACACACACAAAACAGTGAACAGGGGACGGTTCAATGGCACAAATTTTAAAAAGAATGCATACCAAGTACAACTCTTTTAAAAAGTTGGCATTCAAAATATATAACATAAACAATTCCATCATTTGTTTATTTGTTGTCTCAAATAAAACCTTGTTACAATTTTTAAGAACAATGAAACTGATTCTGATACACACACAGAGACAACACACACAAACAACACACACACACACACACCGACACACACACACACACCACACACAACACACACCGACAGACACACACACAGAGACACACACACAGACACACACCCACACACACCACACAACACAACACCAACACATATTGACACAAACACACATGCCACTAGCCACAGCAGATACACACACAGAGTTAATCAGACAAAAAAA
>CM065711.1:37138574-37157140 GCA_017654935.2 Phymorhynchus buccinoides | reverse complement strand
GCGGGCCTCAATTAAATTTTGAAGTGTAGCCTCGATTTGAAGTGCGACAATTTTTGTCCCATATGTGCGACAATTTTCGCCGACCGTCCAGACCGACAAAGTATTTATATTTTTGTTTTTTGAGGCCACACTAAAAAACTCTTGTATCTTACTCTTGTTTCGTTCATAAATATAATTTTTGACTTGACTGACTTGACTTACACACACACACACACAACACACCCACACTCACACACAAACACACCAACCACACACGTGGTGTGTTTGTGTGTTGTTGTGCGTGTGTTCCAGTTATCTTCCAGATACCATCAGTGAACATTATTTACAATGCTTGTATTCATTTGTCCATCACTGTCATACAAAACCAAATGTAAAAAAAAACTTTCATGTTCCCCCTCCCCTCCTACCTCCATTTCCTCCCATCCCTCCCTTCAGTTTTCTCCCCGACCTGATCTAGCCCACAATCCAACCCTTTCCTCCTGCCCCTTCAGGTTCTGTCGCGACTACAACAGCCATGACTTAAGCTGCTTTTAGACTAATAACTCCCCCAGTCGTTTACAGAACAACAGAACCGCCTCTAAGATGATGGAGGTTCTTCGAGGAAAGAAGAAAAAGAAGAACCAATATTGATTCAATGCACAGCAAAATCTTTCTTTTTTTTCTGTGTATGGAAGCAGGTTAGAATGTAGGATTGGTAGAAATTATTTTATTTTCCATACAGAACCAGGGCCTGTATTCAGCGTGAGATAGCATGCAAGACTTATCAGGATGCTAAATTAGAAGCTCTTCCAATGTCCTATTGGATTTAATATGACTTTTGGAAGAGCGTCTAAGTTATCATGATGACTAAGTCTCATGCTATCTCAACGTGAATACAGGCCCCTGTTTATTTAATTCTTTGACATTTAAGGGTTATGGAAAAAGGAAAACATTCAAAGCAGTGACGTCGCCAACCACTATAATTATTGTTTGTAAAAACATCAGCTCCAGAAAATTGACAAGAATCCTGTACGAATGCACTTTATTATCAGCAATCTGTGACTTGATGATCACTATTTTCATAGAACATTTAACTTGCCTAGGTCTTTTTGTTGCTGGGAAAACATATAAATATTGATCTCATTAAAAGATCCCATTCCTTTTAAGTCAACTGTTATTTAGAGTTTGTTTGAATAAATGGAGATATGATGATATTTGTATTAATGCGTTACTTAGATGTTCAAAACTTTAGCTGCTCATGATATGAACACAACTCATCAAATATCCAAACGGATTACATAAAACACTTTCCCTTGTAAAACGAGATGCTACTTGACCATGTTTCATGCCCACATGATGAAGTTATGCGCCACCATATTGGATGTCCGCCATATTGGATTCCGGAAGTAGACCAATGTGACATCCCATCTGGATATTTTCTAAATAGGCTATGCCGATGTGCGTATTTGCGTCTAAAAGCGTTTATTTGCTTCTAGCCGCTACGACGTAAAGTTGAGGTACTTGTTTTATTGCAATAGCTACATATTGAATGCACGCTTCACAGATTGGACTAATAACTTCTGCTTACTTTTTTAAAGGGGCAGCACCCTGACGGATGAGTTTTTGGCAGGAAACTGTACGTCCAGAAAAATCACCAGGAAAACACCCTTTACAGGAGTCGCTCGCAACACAGTCACTTTGCTCTCTGGTTTTCCCAGAAATCAAGCCGTCAAAAGGGCGATTCCTCCTTTGCTGGAGGTGCTGTAATAGTCAAATTCTTTCACCCAAAGAGAAGGCGTTTGCCGTCTCTTTTTCAGAATGGCCGCCTGCGTTTAGAGACCCAATCGTTTGCACGAAATTTTTTGCAGCATACAAGCCTGTTTTTATTTTTTTTATATTTTTCCGTTTTATACCGTGTTTATCTAAAGGAGTCGTTTTCGCTCACAACAAAGGAAATAGGTTTCTCAATTTTTTTTTTTACGCACTACAAAAAAGAAAACGCTTCAACCACAATGAGTGACCTCCACCCACCCCATCCAAAATGGCTACTCTCTCCGGCATCTTTGCCAAGAAAAAAATCGCCGTTTTGACGGATTAATTTCTGAGAAATCAGAGCAAAGTGAGTGTTCCGATCCTTGAAAATGCTGTCTTTCTGATGATCCTGACGTGCGTCTTGCAAAAACTACTCCGTCCGAGTCCACCTTTAAGTTCGCAGTAGTAATAAAGACTGCCTTCAGGGCTAAGTAAAATTCAGGTTCCATTCCACATATTATTCAGTACGTAAATGATTGTATTACCAATGTCTGAGTCAAAGACAGTTTTCATCAGCTCTTCATGTTTTGCTTCCACATTCAGCGAAAACAATAGCAGGAGTAACAGCAGCAGCACAGCAACAACAACAACAACAACAACACGAGAACAACTTCAACTCATTCGCATCGCAGTGATTTTGAATTATTAAAAAACCTCACAAATCACTCCAACCATACACACAAGCAAAACAGACATAAACAAAAAGAGAAATTAAAGAAGATTACAGGTTTTTACTTCAGGTTTAGACACAGGGAAGTGGTAAATCAGACTTTTTTAAATTTTTATATATAGACTTTATTTAGAAAAACCTCTCTACAGCAATTAGTTTCCCGACTTCAAACCACTACAAACGCGTATTAAGAGGCAAAAGTGTGGTCTAAGGGAGCGAAGCGAACTTAGAAGTGACCAAAGTGTGGTGTGCATACAGATTTACTTCCCTCGAAACAAATTCATCAAATTGACAGCTTTATATTAATTCCAGCCACATAATTATGGGTGAAGCGACTTGAATGAGTTAAGTTTCAAAGCAGGTATTGTTGAATAAATGGATGCAAAAACATTAACCAGCTTTCGCTCGCGGTTGGTTAATAATGAAATGTATATAGCGGGATACACTAATCCCAAAATGTGATGGTTTGGGAACTTGCAGGACAAGTGCCAATATTCTACAAAGAAAAACAATAGCATTTACAGTGATAACAATTGTCATCGTAATATACGAATATGTGTACAAGTCTAAGAAGAAAGAACAAATAAGTCAAACAAAAACGAAAACTGATCACCAAACGTATACACCTGTTATGTATATAAAGAACTAGAGCACTGTAGGACATTGTAACCAATATTTTCTTTTCTCTGATATCATAAACTTCAGCTATGTACTTAGCGAACAAACGAACAATATTTTCATCATTGGAAGATAATAACTCAAAGTGTAATGTCTTGCTGGCATCACAGTAAACAATTGTGATTTCTTCCTCTTATCCTCATACGCTTTACAATTAAAAAAATGAATTGCACTTCATCTTCTTGGACGTTACCTGTACATAGCATACAAACATTATCAACAGTAACTTCATTACTAAACCACTTTTTGTTCGCTCTGAAACCAAGACAGAGAGAGAGAGAGAGAGAGAGAGAGGGAGAGAGAGAGCGAGAGAGGGAGAGAGAGAGAGAGAGAGAGAGAGAGGGCAAGGCAAGGCAAAGACTTTTAATTGACATGGGTCAGCAGCCCCAATCAAAGGGGAGTGAGACATTCAATAGTCATAATTATGACCTTGCAGCATGCATGCACACAAACTTATTGACAACAAAATTATTTTCGCAAAATCAAACTTATTATCTATAAACGTTTCAACGAGGGAAACGAAGCTAAATCTTGCCACAAACATTCTCCAATTCTGACCAGTAAGTAGTTTGCATAGTCCGTTGACATTATAGAGAAAGAATGTGCATTCTTCTTCACCCACCTGGTGCCGGGCCCATCCCTATAGGCCTCTGCAACTAGGGTTATTAACGCCCTTGACAGTGAGAGTGATGCCCTTGCTGGTCAGTACTGACAAGGGATTCACTCTTGCGAAAGGCAGCCATTTAGTGGCATCAAATAGGGGTTATTGGCGAGAGTTATCCCCCTGTTTGGTCAGTACTGAACCATCTTCCCCCACCCACCAAGGGCATTTACTCTTGCAAAAGGTGTTCGTTGCAGACCCCAATACCCAGGTTAAAGTGTCTGGGTCACCCCAATGACCCCAGTCGACGTCAGCACCAGCAGGCCCCGCATCAATGTCCATATTGTCATGTCTGTCCCGAGAGGAATGCATACGCTTACTCTTTTGCACACGTCTGTGTGGAGAACGGGGAGAGTGGCGGGAGGACCTCTCCCCACGAGAGGGCTGGTTGCTTTCATCTCCAGGCTGTGGGCCTCTGGTAGAGATGGAAGAGGACCTCTCCCCACCAGAGGGCTGGTTCCTTTCATCTCCAGGCTGTGGGCCTCTGGTAGAGATGGAGGAGGACCTCTCCCCACCAGAGGGCTGGTTCCTTTCATCTCCAGGCTGTGGGCCTCTGGTAGAGATGGAGGAGGACCTCTCCCCACCAGAGGGCTGGTTCCTTTCATCTCCGGCTGTGGGCCTCTGGTAGAGATGGAAGAGGACCTCTCCCCACCAGAGGGCTGGTTCCTTTCATCTCCAGGCTGTGGGCCTCTGGTAGAGATGGAGGAGGACCTCTCCCCACCAGAGGGCTGGTTCCTTTCATCTCCAGGCTGTGGGCCTCTGGTAGAGATGGAGGAGGACCTCTCCCCACCAGAGGTTCCTTTCATCTCCAGGCTGTGGGCCTCTGGTAGAGATGGAGGAGGACCTCTCCCCACCAGAGGGCTGCTTCCTTTCATCTCCAGGCTGTGGGCCTCTGGTAGAGATGGAAGAGGACCTCTCCCCACCAGAGGGCTGGCTCCTTTCATCTCCAGGCTGTGGGCCTCTGGTAGAGATGGAGGAGGACCTCTCCCCACCAGAGGGCTGGCTCCTTTCATCTCCAGGCTGTGGGCCTCTGGTAGAGATGGAGGAGGACCTCTCCCCACCAGAGGGCTGGTTCCTTTCATCTCCAGGCTGTGGGCCTCTGGTAGAGATGGAGGAGGACCTCTCCCCACCAGAGGGCTGGTTCCTTTCATCTCCAGGCTGTGGGCCTCTGGTAGAGATGGAGGAGGACCTCTCCCCACCAGAGGGCTGGTTCCTTTCATCTCCAGGCTGTGGGCCTCTGGTAGAGATGGAGGAGGACCTCTCCCCACCAGAGGGCTGGTTCCTTTCATCTCCAGGCTGTGGGCCTCTGGTAGAGATGGAGGAGGACCTCTCCCCACCAGAGGGCTGGTTGCTTTCATCTCCAGGCTGTGGGTCTCTGGTAGAGATGGAGGAGGACCTCTCCCCACCAGAGGGCTGGTTCCTTTCATCTCCAGGCTGTGGGCCTCTGGTAGAGATGGAAGAGGACCTCTCCCCACCAGAGGGCTGGTTCCTTTCATCTCCAGGCTGTGGGCCTCTGGTAGAGATGGAAGAGGACCTCTCCCCACCAGAGGGCTGGTTGCTTTCATCTCCAGGCTGTGGGCCTCTGGTAGAGATGGAAGAAGACCTCTCCCCACCAGAGGGCTGGCTCCTTTCATGTCCAGGCTGTGGGCCTCTGGTAGAGATGGAGGAGGACCTCTCCCCACCAGAGGGCTGGTTCCTTTCATCTCCAGGCTGTGGGCCTCTGGTAGAGATGGAGGAGGACCTCTCCCCACCAGAGGGCTGGTTCCTTTCATCTCCAGGCTGTGGGCCTCTGGTAGAGATGGAGGAGGACCTCTCCCCACCAGAGGGCTGGCTCCTTTCATCTCCAGGCTGTGGGCCTCTGGTAGAGATGGAAGAGGACCTCTCCCCACCAGAGGGCTGGTTCCTTTCATCTCCAGGCTGTGGGCCTCTGGTAGAGGTAGAAGAAGCCTTCTCCCCACTAAGGACAGTGACGCTTTCATCCTGGAGTTGTCGGGGGGAGGGGGGGGGGGGGGGGGGGGGGGGGGGGGGGGGGCGGGCGAAGCAGACTTTCCAATAGCAGGTGGTTGTTGTTGTCGTACCCTGGTTAAAAGACTCCAGAGATCATCCCATCAGCCGAAGCACTTGAACACTATGGTACAAACGCATCAGCTAGGTGTGTGTGACCGTTTTTGATTACCCCGCCACATGGGCAGCCACACTCCGACTTCGGAGGAAATAGCAGGTTGTTGATTCACCTCCCTTCTGTGAAGCTGTCGACTGGCAGACAAAGGCGAGGGCAGCTTGTCAGCAGGCGGTTGTGTTCTCCCATTTTGGGGTTAGGTTAGATTAGGTTAGGTACATTATAGTCACAGAGGCGTCTCTGTGAAATTCGGGTTGCTCCTACCTGGAGAGCGCGTCGCAGCCAGAGGCGTGCCACAAATTTTTAAATATTTTTTATATTTTTGCATGGGATTTTTGCGTGACTGATGAGGAAGGAAGGGAGGGGGGTCAATTCTGACCAAATGACAACTTTTTTTGTTGCCACTGGGTTTAATGTGTGCTAAGTGCATGAGCACACGGGACCTCGGTTTATCGTCTCATCCGAAAGACTCCACGTTCAGACCGCAAAGCCTGGTGCAAAGTGAGAGGAAAAATCCCCTGTACCCAGGTTCGAACTCGGGTTTACTTGACACGAAGCGAACGCGCTACCACTGTGCCACCATGGGTCACCATCGCGTTGTCCCTGAGAATGCGCTGCTGTGTCCAGTTGCACCGTACGGGAAATGCTGATCGGATTGTTCTTGTTGTGATTTCAGTTTGATAATTGTGTTGTCTTTCAAGTTAAACTCATAATTCCTTGATCTGTAACGAGTCTATCAAACTTCATGTTTGCCTTGACACCGTCATTTCTTAAAGTCTTCTGTGAAGGAAAGAGTCATTGACGCTTGCGTTGAACTGGCTTAGAAAAGTCCTCATGAACGTAAATGTCACTTTCTTTCAGGAGTTTACATCCACTAAGCACCAACTGCTTCTGCTTGAATCATTGGACACGGCTTTCGGCACGCTCAATGCAGATATTTTCTTTAATGTCTAGTTGTTTGTTTTTTATATCTAATACGAGACTCTCACATTCTTCCCAGATTTCCTGAGCCTTCATAGGAATACCCCCAAACAGCAGGCTTCTGCTTCTGTTTTCACCCTCAGTGGCATGGTGAGTATCAGCAGGAGCAAGCTGGTACCTCAGTCACAACGACAACGTAGAGGTCACCCCCAACAGCTCCTTGTCCCCCAGTGAACTCAATATCGCCAGAGCGCATTTCCCCCCAGAACAATAAAGGAGTGGAATGAACTACTGACAGCAGCAGTGGAAGCAAAACCCCAGAGTGTTTCACAGCCAGGGTCTGGGAGCATCTGCTTGGACACCCGCCCCGGACTAACCATCTGACAACCAGCTTCCCCCCCCCCCCTCTCTCTCTCTCTCTCTCTCTCTCTCTCTCTCTCTCTCTCTCTCTCTCTCTCTCTCTCTCTCTCTCTCTCTCTCTCTCTCTCTCACATCTCTGTTCTCATTTATTCATGTGTGTATATGCGCACCCTCAATTTATTCTCTGACCTACATTTTTGAGTTTGAGTTCTCTCTCTCTCCTTTCTGGCCTACTTGAGGCCCTTTCTTCCGGCAAGAGTGGTTGAGCCGCCCCGGTTCCGTGGCAAAATAATCAACGTGATGATTGTGACCATGCACAGCAAAGAAGAAAGAAGAAGACCCGAGTCTAATGTTTCCTCTAGTTCACTCATCTTGCTTCGTAACATTTTCTGCTTCTAATCGGTCAAACCTATGTGCGAGATCGTCGATGTTATTTTGCAGAATGTCATGTTTGTGGTCCAAATAGACACATTTGTCACTTATTTTGTCATTCAGTTGCTGGAGACGATCGTCAACCGTAGAGTTGAGGCGAGTTTGCGAAGCTTCAATGCGGATAACAGCCTCTATTAGCATGTGTTATTTTGACTGAAGTTTTTCAAACCCATTTGCCTGTTCATGTTCACCTATTGCTGCATTGTTGCCGCTTGAGACTGGTCCTGGTTGTCATTCTAAATAGAGCTGTGTACCGGTATGGATGTCCGTACCGGTATTATACCAGTATTAATCACGTTAATCCTTTGTGAAAATCTATGACATCAACACTGGGAAGCATTTGTCCTGGCTCGTTCTACAATGTAGGGGAAGACGGGGTAAAAAGACCATGGGCGGGTAAGAAGCCCACCCCAATTATCTCATGAAATGAAGCAAATTTCAGTCTCATTTTGCCCATGAGACGAGCGTTAATGTCTAGCATTCGTCTCATGGGTAAATTTGACTGAAATTTTCTTTATTTCATGAGATAATTGGGGTGGGCTTCTTACCCGGGCTTTTTACCCCGTCTTCCCCTACCACCTGAGAATGTAAGGGATGATTTACATAGATCTGTTCTGGGGCGGGGCATTAATACTTTGGTTTTGCTTCGAATTGTAAGGACTTTAAATTTAGTAATAAGATATTTTGTTGCTAACTTATTTATGATCTTGTACAGAAGGGTAGGGGAAGACGGGGTAAAAAGCGCATGGGCGGGTAAGAAGCCCACCCCAATTATCACATGAAATAAAGAAAATTTCAGTCAAATTTGCCCATGAGACGAATGCTAGACATTAACGCTCGTCTCAATGGCAAAAAGAGACTGAAATTTTCTTCATTTCATGAGATAATTGGGGTGGGCTTCTTACCCGCCCATGCGCTTTTTACCCCGTCTTCCCCTACCTTTGTTTAGTAGGCATTTCAAATCAAATGAGTTCTTTATAGATTGGTTTCTAGGGAGGACGATTTAAGGAGTATGAGTTTAAGAGAGCGTTTATATAATCTTTCAACATGTTTGAGCTTGTTTTTTTACTAGCTGAATCCCAACATGTTGAT
The DNA here is from genome assembly GCA_017654935.2 of Phymorhynchus buccinoides. Lineage (NCBI taxonomy): Eukaryota > Metazoa > Mollusca > Gastropoda > Neogastropoda > Raphitomidae > Phymorhynchus > Phymorhynchus buccinoides. The sequence goes on along the minus strand of CM065711.1, from coordinate 37,148,416 downwards.
GCATAATCAATGTCAGGTTGGATATAAGCATGGAAAAAACGTTTACGCGTATGTTGATCTAAAAAGTGTTTTATTCTATTCAGCTGAAATACCTTTTTTGAAATTTTCTGGGACAGTATTTCCATGTGTTTTGACCATGATAAGTTGTTGTCAATGTATACGCCGAGTAATGTGTGTGAAGTAACTTCTTCTAGAGACTTTTCATAGATAGTCGGTGTTCTTTATTTATTTTTAAAGTTTTGCCTCTTTTGTCTTGTTGTGATTAACATGAATTTAGATTTTGATGGGTGTAAAGCCATACGATTTTGCTCTGTCCAGTCAACTAGATTATTAATGTCACTCTGCAATCCAGAACAGATTGAATCAGCATTATAGCCATTTTATACACTGTCGTGTTGTCTTCAAAAAGCTCACACGATGAAGTAAGATGAAGGGGGAGGTCATTTATATAAACGGTGAAGAGAATATGTCCTAAGACAGAGCCTTGGGGAACTCCATAATTGACTGATTGAAATGAAGATGTAATAGTATCTCTGGAGACTGTTTGTCGTCTGTCAGATAGAAAGGACGAAACGAGGGCGATAGAATCTTGGGTTAAACCATACAACAATAGTTTTTTTTAAAAATAGAAGGCCATAATCAATAACATCAAAGGCCTTAGCAAAGTCGACGAGAATGGCACCGGAGAGAAGGTCATTGTTAATATTGGAATGCCACTGTTCGATTAGATTAGTGAGTACTGTTTGGCAGGAATGGGTTTCTCTAAAGCCACTTTGGTTACAATGGAACAGATCATGTGTGGTAAAGTATGTCTGAAGGTTACGTCTTAAATGCTTTTCTAGATGTTTGGAGAGGTTAGGCAAGATAGAGATAGGTCGGTATTGGCAGCTTTAAATAATTGGTAATAACTGTATTTCTCAATACAAAGGTTATAAGTATAGGTAAGACAGTCACAGAGAGAGAGAGAGAGAGAGAGAGAGAGAGAGAGAGAGAGATAGAGAGAGAGAGAGAGAGAGAGAGAAACAGAGACATAGACAAAGACAGAGACAGGGTCTTAAAGACACAGAGAGATATATTAGCTATAAACGTTGACCAGTATTGGGCACTGCTCATTATATGATACACAAACAACTTGTGGCAGTACCATAGCCGATGAGGTTTAACCGATGCGTGGTTACCGCTACACCTATCTGTATTGTTAAAAAATCGGGACTTTAATGGATTTGCACTGCCTCCGGGCATTGCCTCCAGTATTGTTCCCACCATCTTTGTATCTACAAATGTCCCATATGTGTATGTTCCAGACAGAGAGGACGTAAAACACCATTTTCGTTCGTTCGCACTGCTCATTCTGTCTGTGACTGGCAAACACCACAGACATCGAAACACCACCATGAAGCCTCCTCCCACAGTACAGCGCCACACAAGGCTCACCCTTCCTCTTGCTGTCCTGTGCATTGCTGCCAGTTTGTCATATTCTCGACAATCAGCCAAAGAGAATCAGTCAATCAATCAATCAATCAATATTTATTATACCCATTAAAATGGACAAGGAAATTTTGTTTGCTGTCACATTAAAACATACAATAAATAAACACAATGCATACGAGAAGTAACATATATCACAGATATAAGATTATGAGTAAAGCTTATTCATGCACAACGATACACACACACACACACACACACACACACACACACACACACACACACACACACACACACACACACACACACACACACACACACACACACACACACACACACACACACACAGAGATTCAAAGATTCAAAGATTGTTTAATCCTTTGACCCCTTTTGGGGCATGGAGGACTTGAAGCAAATCAAGCAAATACAAAATTAATTCAACAATTGAAAACGGTTACAAAAGATAACACACACACACACGCACGCACGCACGCACGCACACACACACACACACACACACACACACACACACACACACACACACACACACACACACACACACACACACACACACACACACACACACACACACACACACACACAATACTCTCTCTCTCATATGCACTACACACACCCTCTAACACGCACATAAAACTGCACGCTTCCGCATAGTTTGTGAACACCACTTGCATATTTATGGACTGTACACCCTCCTCCCCAAACACACACCCCAACACACACAATTCCAATATCATCCACCTCCACCCATCACCACAAATGCATCCAATTCATAATCGACACAATGATGAATGCTGAAGAGAGTTCAGATAAAAGTTAGTTAGAAGCATCCACTTTTCAGAGCATGAAACCCAACGGATTTTTTGTGAAATCCGTGAGTTCTGATGCTGGGAAACTAGGAACATTTGTTGAGTCAGGTGCGAAAACCGCACTTGAAGGTAGGCCTACATCAACAGAATCTTCGTCCTTGCACACTAGGATTTCCTTTTCTGCTATTTCAAAAGCAAGGAACAACTCGGATGAAGTGAACCTATTTCAAGAAAGAAGACACATTCCCCGTTCTTACAATGTACTATTTCTACTTCAGGCATGCCAGAGACAACGGGAAAGCCATCTGAAAGCAACAGACCTCTATACAGAGCAGCAGAATCTTCTTTGGCGCAGCTCTTACCCACTACTTCTACCATATCAGAAACAAACACCACAAATCTACCAAAAAGAACTACAAACACAACATTGGATACTGCTCCTAAACACTCTAATGGCTTCGTAAGGAGCACAGGTGTGGATGAAGTTGGAATATTGAGCAGCAAATCCTTGGAACAATTTAGAACCCAGACTAGTGCCAGCACTGAGATGCCGCTGTTTTCATTTCTTGTCGTCAAAGACCCTGTTGGTTTATCTTCGACCATTCAAGGTGGAAATGACTCAGAAATACACAAACAAATAAGGTGGGTCCAACATTATACGAGTTCTTCATTTGAAACCACCACACCAGATTTGTTGAATTCTGGCCAGGATGAACTATGCTTGCCCAAAACCATCACTTTAAGAAACGTGACATCAGGATCTCTGGTGCCAAACTTTAAAAATGCAAACTGTGTGAGGGAATTCAACTGGGTACTGGTTCTTCCTCCAGACCACGGCTGTGTGTTAGAATTTCATCACGTTGAAATGTTCTTTAAAGACACTTTGCTGGTCATCTCTGGTCAACGTGAAATCATGAAGAGCATCACAAAACATAATGTTGATTCTCTCACCCCATTGATGCTGAGAGGAGACTTGATAACTATTCGAGTTTCCTTGACTGTAGGCATACTGTGGAATTCCCCGAAATCTTCTTTCAATATCAGTTTTACAACGCATCCAAAAGCACTGTTACCGACTCCAAGGTTTTTTAAAGATCATAAGCCTAGAGATAGTTACGTTACATATCGCTGTCAGGGCAGGGCACCGTTGCCTAAAGCAATCATGTGTGATGGTGTGCGTCACTGCAAACAGGGAGAAGATGAACTGAACTGTAGCTACACTGAGGAGGGCTGTGGGGACTGGTTTCCTTACAACGATCACTGCCTCAAAGCCAAATTCATCAGCATTCCAGGCTATAAAACAGTCCCCCGCCAAGCTGAAAAAACATGTCGTTCCAAGTACAATGCGTCCTTAGCTGAACTACCCGATAAGAAAGGAATAGAAATTGCAACTAATCTGATCCGCAAAAGTGGATACTTACACGCTGTTGTAGGAATAAGGAAGTTCAGGCCAGTCTCTGAACACACAGGAAATATGTATCGGTTCATGTGGCAGTGGGGGGGTCCAGGAGGTAGCATCGCTTACGAACAGCAGTTGCTGCAGAGGTCTGGCACTTCATACGATTGTGGAGCTTTGTTCATTTCACCCAAGCCTTCTATTGAGTCTGTTGAGTGCCAGTCACTTACAAGTTATATACATGGCTACATTTGCATGCGACCCAAAGCGGGTCAACCAACTCAATTCAAATCTCCGCAAAAGATCAGTCTTGAGGAAGCATCACAACAGCCAGACCAGTTCCCTACAAAAAGGTGTTCTGATGGCTCTGTGGTTCAGACATTTCACCAGTGCTACTGGGGACAACTCGACAATGACCACTTGGGACAACTCGACAATGACCACAGCCTGCAATGGTCTCCATGCAACCTTCCTTTGTTCCCATGCCGCTTTGGTCCCCCGGTTCACTATTCCCTCCTGTGTGACGGCAACGCTGACTGCGCTGACAACAGCGATGAGACCATCTGTCACAAACCCCAGTTTGATCTTTTGCTGGAGTCGACGTTTGTCTGCAGAAGTTCTCAAAGAATTCCAGCCGGGAAACGATGCGACGGAGTGCTAGACTGTTCAGACGAAAGTGACGAACAGTACTGTTCTGAGTGTCAAGGCAACTACCTTTGTTCTGGCATCGGTTGCGTCCCGGGGTATATCACAGATATGATTACCACTTGTAAAAATCAGTTTGCTTCTCCACAGTTTATGCCTGGTTTTCTGGACACTGGGAGTGTGGAGCTGGATGGCTATGGCATGTCAAGAATGAATCCTGTCTCTGACGAATGTCCTGATGGTTTTTATGAATGTGTGAATGGACTGTGTATCCCATCATTCCTGATCAACAACAGAGAAAAAGACTGTGTCCACGGAGAAGATGAGAACATTCCTGATGGTGATATCTTATGTCCAGGGTACTACAGGTGTAAAGGGGAAGGGAACTGCGTTCACAAGGACTATTTATGTGATGGCATTTATCATTGTCCTTACATGGATGATGAGACTTTTTGTGACATGCCTTGTCCGCAAGAACACAGCTGCACGTGCGAAGGGCATGCCTTCACTTGTTCAGAGATGATCAACCCCCTGCAACATCTCCATGTACGATACTTGGACCTCAGCCATGCAGTGAACGTGTCATTGGAAAACATTCACGTCATGGAATATCTCTTTTTTCTCAACCTGTCATATTGTGATGTAAGTAAAGTCCATCTCAATAACATGCCTCATCTCCAAGTCTTGGATCTCAGTTTTAATTATATTATAGAACTAACCTCTGTTCATTTTCACAAGCTCTCTGGTCTTCTTCACTTAAATCTCTCCAGCAATCCTATCGGAAAAGCACTGAGTGATATCTTCAACACACTAATGGATTCAGGCGAGCTGACCTCACTAAAACGTCTCACAATCACTAACACAAATCTTTTCAGCATCCCTGATAAGATGTTCCACTCTATGACCAACCTCCAGTCCCTTGATTTAAGAGACAACCCCCTTCAAAATTATAACCAGGGATCTTTTCAGGGACTAAAAGCTTTGGAGTTCTTGTTCACAGATCAGTCCAAATTATGCTGCCGATATTTCCATTCTCACCCAGTGCAGTGCCGTGCTCCGGTTGATGAACTGTCCACTTGTGACGATCTGCTGGCTCAGAATTTCTTCAGGGTGTTCCTCTGGATGGTCTCTGCACTGGCTGTTGTGGGCAATGCAGGCGTCCTTACATACAGAGTTGCTACTGATATGCGAGGTTCAGTGTCGGCATCAGGTATTCTGCTGAAGAACCTGTGCGCTGCAGACTTTCTGATGGGGGTCTACCTGGCCATGATTGGCGTGGCTTACAGCAGGTTCCAGGACAACTATGTGGCCAGGGAAGCTCAGTGGATCAGCAGTGCAGCTTGCACCATAGCAGGCTGCATCTCCTTCATTTCCAGCGAAGTGTCCATTCTTCTCATTTGCATGATCACCGTGGACCGGGTCATTGTTATCTGCTTTCCTTTCAAACGCGATCTCCATCCGAGTTCTAAGTTTGCTGCCATCATTTGTGGTGTGATCTGGATCCTTGGCATCGTCCTGGCCATATTGCCTTTAATTCTGGAGATGGAGTTCTACGGGCTGAACGGCATCTGCCTTCCTTTGCCCATCACCCAGCAACCTTACTCTGGCCAGACGTACGCTTTCAGCATTTTCATCGTCGTCAATTTCGCCATTTTCCTCTTCATCTCTGTGGGCCAGGTTCTGATCTACAGAGCTGTGCGTCAAGCCAGGAAAGCCATCGGAGGTCAACAACAGCGAGACAAGGACATGACTCTGGCACGTCGCCTGTTTCTGGTCGTTTTCACCGACTTCTGCTGCTGGTGTCCAGTGGGGGTCATGGGCCTTCTGGCTTTCCACGGAATCCCCATCCCTGTCCAGGTCAACGTGTGGACAGCCATCTTCGTTCTGCCGGTCAACTCCGCACTGAATCCTTTCCTGTACACTTTGAACGGTCTGCTGGAACAGTGGGAAAGACACCGCATGGAACAAAGGGAGCAGAGAATGCTGGGGAAGTTTCAAACTGAGGTACCTAAGTGGCAGCCGGCAGCCATTTGGACACTGACCAAAATCTGCATCGCGTCTGCAAAAATAGAGAAGAGAGCGATTCTGAGGTTTGTAGATACCGTGAATATTCCATACTCCTTCGAGGAAGAATCTAACTTGAATGCTGAGGAAAATATGGCAGAGTAAAAGCTAGAAAGACATCTCCCTGGTCCTCGTTTCTCCTCCCACAGTTCTTCATTGGATATAGCACACAATAATTATGGAAATAAGGAAAGGTAATTAAAAAACAAACTATTTTTTCAAACGTTTTGCTTGGGCGTAGGTAGTATGTTCTAAATATAATTAGACTTAGTATATTTCATGTAAGTGCATTGATTCTGATGATTTAAAAGTCCCTGTATCGGATTGACCTCACAGTTATCTTGATAACCACAATGGAAAGTCTAAGGTAAAACAGAGAGAAAAGAGCTAATGGGTAGTTTTGAACAAATGCGTCACTGGTCATGCGATCAGGCCCAATCACATAATCAACAGGCTGGCAGTTTTGTGATAGACCCTATTTCGAACTGGGAAATATCTAATGCTTTTCCTTCAAGCACGCATCTGACCGCAGTGATCTTCCTGGGATTGAATACCGAAAAAAAAACCCTGTCAAAAATAATAAAATTGGGGGGTGGATGATGGAGGTGGGGGGGGGGGGGAGATTTCAGTAGGAAGAAGAGGAAAGGGAACTCAGCATCAACTGGGAGTGCTTTTATCTGGCATGGCATTTTGTTTGTAACACCTCTGTTGAGGCGTTAGCCGAGGTCGTCTGTATTTGTGCCTGTGCCTGTTTGTAAAAAAAGGACATGATAAGAACAATGTTTATGGTCAATTGTTTATGATTTTCATTGCTGATGACATGGTCTATTGTTTTATATTCATTCTTTATGAACAAAAATAGCTTTCATCACTGGTTGACGTTCTCCCGAAGACGGAGTGTGGCTGCCCACGTGACAGGGTAATAAAAGGTCAAGATGTGCCACCCCCCCTATCTATCTCGGTTAATTGTATTTTTCCGTTATTGCCTTTCTTACCATACATAAAGCTGTATTTTAGGAACATTTTTAGCTAATAACCTTTTTGGAATACTAACCCTAACCCTAACCCTAGCCCTAACCCTAACCCTACCCCCCACCGTATAAGACGGAAAAACGCAACGAACCACAACTGTGACAAATCGCGGTGTACTGCAGTACATAGTGGGGGGTAGGGTTAGGTTTAGGGGTAGGGTTAGGGTTAGGGTTAGTATTCTAAAAAGGTAATTAGCTAAAAATGTTCCTAAAATACAGCTTTATGTATGGTAAGAAAGGCAAAAACAGAAAAATACAATTAACCGAGAAATGCATGGGGGGGTGGCACATTCAAGTGCTTTCGCTGTTGGGATGAACCCTTGACAAGGGCTGCCTACCCCATGTTGCAGTTTCCAGGGACACACTGCTTCAAAAAAACCAGGGACCAAGACTTATTTCCAGGGACAAACATCACAATGTCATGTATTTGGGTCAAAATGAAGACTTTTGGTTAGTTTGTGATGTAGCAAAAGTTTTGCGACTGGACTTTTTCTTTTCAGTCTTCTTGATAATGTCCGGTGCCAATGTGCTACAAATAATCAAGATCCTCCGGTGTTCAGTAGCCTATGCATAACGTGTCTGTTAATAAACGTTCAACAGTGTCTGTTGTTTTGGGGATTTCCTGTATTCAAAAGTAAGGTTAAGCTAACAAGACAAGTGACTGCGTCTACAAACTTTTGATTCTACTCAGTTTCCAGGGACACCAGACAGAAAAAAGTGGGTCCCAGGGACAGGGTGCCATTTTGAACTGTTTCCAGGGACAAATACAAATAAAATAAAATCAAATCAAAACATCTTTATTATCTCTGAAAAGAGAAATTGCCTCCAGGTGCCACGATTATAACATAGACATTGACATTAAACATGCAATAAAATACATTGAACGGTTATAATATGGCATAGAAGATTAAAGGTATAGAGCACACGTGCATTAAAAATATTTACAAGGTTAATAAAAACCCATCGGAAAAAAAAAGAAGAAAAAAAAAGCACAATTCAAAATGCAACAAAATGTATGAGATCTAATGGAACAACAGCAAATGGGTGGGTTGCAGGCAGCCCTGATTGAGTAGTTTAGCCAAAGAGTGTATAGTAAACTATACACTCTTTGGTTTAGCCAGGGTAAGCCAACAAACAAAACTGGTTGGCATTAGCCTGTGGTTAGGGCAAACAGTAAAGTGAGAGATGTACACCACATAACTTTCTACATTACTGGAAAATCATGGTGGAAGACTAGAATGAGAATCAGAATCAATGTTTATTTCCCTTTAAAACCAATACAAGGTTTTATATGACACTAATAAAAACTAGGGGGTGGTGTATGCACTGGCTCTAGCCCCCGCAGCCGAAAGGATTGGTTGGCCTTTGGGGACCTTCCACAATGCCAACAACATTCCTCAAACTATTTTGGCCAAGAGAATGGGGATTTACCCTGGGCAAGGCATCTCCTCTACAATAGTCTTAATACGATTTTCTGTTTACCATGTTGCTTGCTGTTTACAGCTTCAATTTAGGCGTATTTATCATTTTGTTTTGGCCATCATGTAGCTTAGCCACACCCCCTGCCCCTCTACGTTTTTGTTGTTGTCTACAATATGGTCCGGGTTTGGGTTTTTAAAATTGTGGTGTATGGTTTTATTATGTATTTAATTGAATTATAGACTGATTTTCTTTATCTGCCTACAAAAATGATATATGTTATTTGACAGTATCCCCTTACCATAAAGGCTTATGTATGGTAATGGCAATAAAAACCTATTTGATTTGATTTGATTTGATTTATGTATTTAATTGGTTAAGAGACAATGTATAGTTTATGAAACGATGTTGCTCATACCGTCTTTTTTCGGTGGTGGCATAGTGGTGGTGGTGGTGGTGGTGGTGGTGGTGATGTAGTTTAACCAAAGACACTGTAATGGGAATAAGACAGACAAGCGGCCATTCCCCCCCTATATGAGTAGTGAGGACAGAAACCCTGATTATGCCCATGAATGCCCCCCCCCCCCCCCCCTTGAACCATGAACATCAGCAGTAATGTAACACTGGTTGTTACTGTTTCTTAGATTTTCTGGCCGTATTTGCAGCTTCCTTACCTTTCTTTGTCTTCAGGAAAACAGAAAAATGGTTTGCCCAAGCACTGAAATTTGAATCTGGTATTTTAAAAAAACGTTGATTCAAATTCCAGTCTTTGGATAGAGCCGCCATTGTTAATGGGATCACGAACGATAACCCTATCAGCCCGGCTCGCCGTAACTCTCCAATTGTCTTTCTTATTCCCATTACAATATCTTTGGTTTAACTACTTTTTTGTCTCTCTGTTGTTTACAATGTGGTCCGTTTGTTGTTGTTTTTATTTTAAAACTGTGCATTGTTTTATGATGAATTTCATTGGTTCAAAGGCAACGCATAGTTTATGAAACTGTGTTGCTCATACCATCTTGTTTTCGGAGG
>CM065711.1:37078574-37133574 GCA_017654935.2 Phymorhynchus buccinoides | reverse complement strand
TCCACTCCTGTGGGTAGACACCCTTCGGACACCATCAGAAAACGAAAACGCACAAGAGTTCAAAGGGGGTCTGATGACCCCCTCCCCCCCGGAAAGAGGGTCCCTTGACCCCCAAAACAATCCCCAGAAGAAAAAAGGAGCAGGGAGGAACTGATGAACGTGGAGGAAAATAACAAAACCTCCCTCCTCCCTCCTCCTCCGCCTGAGGAACCGAACCATCACCCAATGCCGCTCAGCCCACTAGTGCGCATAGCACAACCTGACATGGAGCCCATCTGGGGCGAAACTCCCGAAATGAACCCTAACACAAAAGAAAAAATATCAACCAAGAAAACAAAGCCAAACCAGAAAAGCAACCCAAAGAACTTACCACCTCCAACTTTTCTAAAAACACCCAGTAGTGCTAGAAGACTTGGGTACAGGCCCAGCCACTTTCCGAGCATTAGGACCTACTTCAAGAAACAACTTATGGAAGCAGACGATAGGTCCTATCTTGAGCTAGAGACCTTTGTCCAACAACCGCTGGTTGATAGGTTGCGGGTCCAGTGACCAAGAAAAACCATTTATTTAATAAATTTAAAAAAAGATTGCTGAAATCCCAATCAAGTCCGTCTGTGTATATGCCAGAATTGGTTCCTGCCAGCGTACCACGATGCAGATGCAGATCAGAAGTGCACAATCCCTACAGCCACCACAGAGGGAGTCATCAAGGGCATAGCCTTAGAAGAAAACATCAGTGAAATGCTCCGCCATATTGCTGAGGCAAAGACCGCATCTCGGCTCAAGAACCAAGATGGCTCTGATTCCAGAGACATCAAAATCGTGTTCAACAGACCGATTCTCACACCGTTAGTTAAAATCAATGCTGAAGAGCTCCGCGTGCACACATTTGTGGCACCGGTGTCATGAAAAATAAGTAGTCCTATGAAATATATACCCTTGCGCATGCGCATTAGAACATAAATTCTAAAGCGTTAGGCAATTTGTCCATTCACATGGGAGGGTAAGTGGGGGGGGGGGGGGGGGGGGGGGGGGCACAAATAAAACAAAATAAAACAAATCGAATCGAACATGTTTTAGAGTGAGAAAGAGAGAGAGAGAGAGAGAGAGGGGGGGAATCGAACATGTTTAGAGAGAGGGGGGGGGGGGGAGAGAGAGAGAGAGAGAGAGAGAGAGAGAGAGAGAGAGAGAGAGAGGTAAATAAGTCATGGCTTAAACAGGGAGTGCGCAAGCGCGAAATCGAAATGGGTAGATATATGATGAGGTAGAATATTCTCTTCAACCAGCTGCCGTGGTGAAGTGGTTAGTGGTTAGCGTCGCGGACTCCTGGCTGGGAGGTCGTTGGTTCGAATCCCATCAGAGGCGAGGGTCTTTTCGTTGTTTTCGGTCCTGGACCAACTCCTACCCAGACTGAATGGCTATGGGCTCAATGGGAAGACTGAAACCACACAGTCGAGTTTCATCCGCTTAATGGATGCGATTCTGAGAGTGATGCTCTAATTGTGGTTAACGCCGGGATATCATTATGAAAGGAAGCATAGAATACAGCCCTGCCACAGCATCATCATCATCATCATCATCGTTATCATCGGCCTCATTTTCCATCAATCATGAAATAAAATAAAAATGTCTCAAATTCTGTGGCTTTGCATGCCCTGCTCTCATGGTGACCTCAGTTTTGGTTTCCAATCCAGTCTATGCCTTGGTGCGTTCGGGTCAAAGTCATGGGGATCAGTGTGTTCTGGGGAGCTGTCGGTGGACGGTCGTGGTGTTGCCCTCGGAGGAGGACCTCACTCACGCTGGCTCCGCGACTAAGACAATAGTGTCGTCAGTAGGGGGCTTAGTAGGTGGTGTCCTGCACAGGCTCCACTGAACTCCACCGAAGTGACTCAGCAGAAGTGCAGTGTCTCCTCGGTTGGTTGCCTCCTGACGGCCAAACATATATATAGATTCGCTCCCCTTGGACTGCTGGTCTCGGTTTCTGCGACTTGAACAAACCTGGGTGCAGCTGCGAATTGGGATTCGGAACGAGCGGCGTGGGAGCAACGCCACTGTATAGCCCAAAAGATGGGACAGCACAAAAAAAGGAAACAAAAAGAATATTATCTTCACACGAAGATGTAGGATGTGTGGCCGCTTTGGGCACAGTCAACATCAGTGTCATGCTAGAAAAGAAACTTGCGTCCGCTGTGCCCAGAGCGGACATGCCGTCTTGGAATGTCAGACAACAACAGCTAAGTGCATCAACTGTGGGGGCAACCATTCGGCAGAGCTCTTACTTGGGATGCCCCCAGTACCAGCTCTGATTAAAGGCAAACCGTATCCGTGGATAATCTTTCATACCGTACGCGGAAGCCATGAGACTAGCTAAGAACACACTTGGAAAAGAAAACAAAGAAAAACTCAAATAAACTCGAGGGCCTCCCAAGAGCTACCGGCCCATCTCCCTCACCCCTCATCTGGGAAAAGTATATGAAAGAATCGTGAAAGCACGATTATAATACTATTTACACAAAAAGTATTTTACCCCCATTTCAAGCAGGATTTCCCAAGCATAGAAGCTGTATGGAACGAGTAGCTAAATTAGCATCCCATGTCAGAAAAGCGTTTCGTCGCAAAAAACCCGTCTTAGCAACCTTTTATGACATCAAAGGAGCGTACGACTCGGTCTGGCATGGGAAACTACTACAAACAATTAGCAGGCTCTGTATTAACGGCAACACTTTAAATTTGATAAAAACCTTTTTACATAACAGAAATATTAGAGTTAAGGCGGGTCAGTCCCTCTCAGAAGCTTACTGCTTAGACATGGGTGTATCCCAAGGCAGCATAATAGCCCCAACGTTATTTAACATCATGTTGCACGATATTGAAACAGTTCCCTTAAGCAACCACTAACATTTCAATGTATGCAGATGATATTGCAATTTGGACAGCTACTAATAGAGCTACTAATAGCAAATAGTTTAAAAACTATTACAAAGACCATCAAACAAATACCACAGTAAACGCAGCATACCTATGGGACAATGGCTTCACGCTATCTTTAGACAAGTGTGAATTCATGGTCTTCTGAAATATTAACAATACCAAGCTAACAATTGACATCTTAGGAAACATTAAACATCAACGCTCCAAAGTAGCATTATTAGGAGTAATACTTACTTCAACCTTAAACTGGCAACAACATATAACACGTACTATTAAAAAAGCGTCACAAGCTCCCAATCTTATCAAAACTATTATCAAAGGAGATATGGGCCAAAGAACCTACATGCCTCACGCATCTGGTAAGAGCTCTAGTTCGTAGTCGACTGACATATGGAATGGAAGCCTTCCACTCGTTAACTCAAACACAATTTTAGCACCTACAGTCAATAGAAACAAAAGCCTTAAAAATAGACCTTGGGGTCCCCAGCTATGCAGTCAACAAACTAATATACAGAGACATAGGATGACTCCCTTTACAAAGTCTCATGTGCACACTTTCTAATAAGATGGTATGCAGCTAAAACTGGCACAGATAAATAATTTCAGTTTAATATCAAAGATCCTTTCTTAGATTATTCAAAAGTACAAACTAAAAGACCCCAAATATGCATAAAAACTACAGACGTCATACACTATTCCATGGATCTATTTCAGGAAGCTAATCTTAACATGGAGGATATGTTTCTTTCCCTTATCCCACAGCGGTTCTGTACATTTTAAATAAAAGCTAGGTATCCTCACTCTATCACTGAATAACGCATTGCACTCTGATGTAAAACACGTCTCAAATCAGACACAATACCAACAGACAAGGCAACAGATTTTAAAATGTCTATATTAGACTTTATATAAGTCTGAGTTTACATGTTTTTAACCTTTTGGATGGAAATAAAGATTAAAGGTAAATAGTGCAAATTGTCTCTTGACCTTAACTGATTTTTAAAGATTGATATTGCTTTTTGGCTCACTCGTTTGAACGAAGTTAACACGAAGTGAGTCTACAGTATAATATAGTTGTGTTCGTGTGTGTGTGTGTGTGTGTGTGTGTGTGTGTGTGTGTGTGTGTGTGTGTGTTGCGTCCGTGGTCTAATGTCCAAACTTTAACGTTGACATTTTCTTAGGAAATAGAAGGCATACATTGTTCAAACTTTGCACACATATAGATGTCAATGCAAGCTTTCAAACAATAATGATTTCAATAATTATATACTTAAAACAACACTGTAAACAGATAACAAACAGATAACATGTTAGATTAGTGGGTTAGAGAGTATTCAACAGGCAACATGAGTTAAGAAACTCATCAACACTGAAAGCCTCGATAGCTCATTGGTAGAGTGTCTGTCATGCCAATAGTTCCGGGTACGATTCTCGGCACGGGCACTTTTTTTAAAATATTTTTTTTAGTTGTATCCATGATCGTTTCATTTGTACATTAAACTTTGATTGGCAATCTTGTACCTTAGACACCCCCTCAATCTTTGTTGTTGTCCCACATGTTCCTGTTCGAGTGAGCCTTGAAGTCTTTTCCTCTTGTTAAAAAGTGGTCCTGGAAATTTATAATAGCTCAGGGAGTAATAAATAAAAACCTACATACATTTTATAGTAACATGTTTAACAAAAATATATATATATATTTATGAATTAGAGCAACCGTTGTGCGAGCCTTGGTATCTAACTAAATTTCGACCTAATATTTAAGATCAAATACCATATAATTGCGTAAAGTGTCGGGGGGGGGGGGGGGGGGGGGGCGGGGGGGAGGGGGGGGGGGGGTAGCCTAGACCCGTGCAAAGTGGCTTAGTGTGTGTGTGTGTGTGTCATGTCAAGTCAAGTCAAGTCAAGTAAAAATGATCTTATAGACGGTAAAAGAATAAGCTTGATAAAGTTTTTTTGCATCCTCTGTGTGTGTGTGCGTGTGTGTGCGCGCGCATGCGTGCATGCGTGCGTGCGTGCGTGCGTGTGCGTGCGTGTATGCATTACCCCCCCCCCCCCCCCCATTTACAATTCTCTACTGAACATTAATCAGACTACAAATAAAAACAACCCAGTGGACAATACCAAGAGCCCCCGCAACTGCCAGCCAGCTTGAGTTGAGGAAGGCAAGCAGTGAGCTCGTCGAAAATTCCCCCTAGGTAATTTTCTTTTCCCTTGGTGAAAATGATGTTTTACGTCCTCTCGGTCATAGACACATATGGGACATTTGTAAATACAAAGATGTTGGGAACAACACTGGGTGCAACGCCCGGAGGCAGCGCAACACCAGCAAAGCCCCCGAGTTTTTAACATTATAGATAGGTGTAGCGGTAACCATGCCTCAGTGAAACCCCATCGGCTATGGCACCGCCACAGTTGATTCTTCAATTATTCTTTTCCCTTCTCTTTTTGTTTCCTTTTATGTGGCTTATGGCTCCGAGTAGGAACCATAACTAACACGAACAATCCGGAGTTGGACAGCATCTTTGCTCAAGTCAAATCAAGAATTGTATTGCATAGGTATAGATTCATGAGATCTCCATTTGATTTTAAATGGTTTGCACAAGTTTATAACGTTGCATAGTTTAGAATTTGTGCACGGAAAACGTGAATTTTATTTGAGGGGGAGAGGGGGGCACAGAAACGGACTCAAGTTGAGGCTTGATATAAGGATCTAGATACAAATGTTGTGTGCCCATGCCAGCACATGGGTTTGCATGCATCATTGTATATGTGTGTGTGTGTGTGTGTGCGTGTGCGTGTGCGTGTGCGTGCGTGTGTGTGTGCGTGTGCGACTGCAGGTGCATAATCGGGTAAGAAACAAAAACAAAACTAGAGCGTGAACATGCTAGATCAACCAGCCGTGTGGCAGCATTTTTGGCTCCAGTGACCTTGACCCTTGTCCAATGACATTCAGTTTCGAAATTGGCATATATGTCATAATTACTTATGTGCATGCAAAAGTTGGTGGTCCTAGGTGTCTAAAAAAACAGTTGCTATCCTAAGATTTAACCTAGGTACATCTGCTTGAGTCTGTTTCGGTGTTTAGAAGGGGTACCGTTTAGAAGTACGGCATTTTAGCCAAGAGTTGACCAATGTATTTAGGAAAGCCTAAGACACACACCAGTGTCACGCTATTTCATAGAGATTATTGTAATGCTGATAAAAGTGAAAACGAATGTGAATATTTCCTCTTTTAAATTACATTGCATCGCAAGTTGTTCTTTCTGATTGTTGGAAATGAAGAAAGTGTCAAATGACAGGAGGAGGCAGGGGTCACGTTGCATCGCCTTCAAACGCCACAGCGCTCTGCGCTCAAACAGTTCCTGCAGGGAGGTAACTGGTCGGCCGTCTTAACAATTTTCGACAGCCTGGCCTTGTCGATCTCCCTGAGGCTGCACAGGAAGTTGAAGGTGAACACTGAGTCCACTGTCGCTCGATGGAAGAGCTCCAGCAGTCTCGGGCCTACCTCAACCTTGTTAAGCTTCCTCAAGAAGAATAGGTGCTGGTTTTTTCCTCTTCAGTAGGGCCTGGGAGTTGGCAGACCAGACCAACTTCTTTTGTCTATTGCTATGTCCATTGTTCGTTTGGTTTGTTGTGACTTTTCTTTTCAAAAATGTATTGCTTGTATTTCCTGGTAAAATTCCGCCAATGTTTATACTGTGTAATTCGTTTTGAACTGAGCACGCCATAAGCTCTGCTTGTTGTTGCTTCAGTTATGTCATAGTTGTTGTTCATGTTGATTTGGAAAATAAAACATTTAAACCAGACCAACTTGGGAGGGGGGAGGGGGGGGGGGGGGGAGCGCAAGCACACGGACATGGTGGATGGAATGGTTAAGTTACACGTCATAATACATGCTACAAAAACACTTTACAATTGTTATTTTTTTTAACCATAATCAATCAACAATAAAATCTACGAATGAAAGAAAACATGATGTGAATGAAAAGGAGACAACAAAAAGACAAAAAAATACAATCATGTTTTTGGGGGGCGGATCAGCCAGTCATGGAAGAGGGGAGGGGGTTAGTTCCACGTGGTCAATTGGTGTGGCTTGCCTCCCAGAAGCTGATGCTAATTTGAATGTAAAAGATGCAATGTAAAAGATGCAATCAAGGCTTCCCGTGAGAGAATAAGCTAAAATTTTAACCTGGGACTACATCCTTCTTTTTTTTCTTCTTTCAATTTTTATTATTGTTTTAAGGTAGTAGTAGTAGTAGTGGTAGTAGTCACAGCAGTTGTTGTTGCTGATTGCTATGTGTATTTTCTGCTCATGTCATTGGATTTTTGTTTCATATTTTTATTCCATTTCTATTATATATGTAAAGCGCCCTGTAGCCTACATAGTAGGTTGTACGCTATATACATTTTCCTCAATTATTATTATTATTATTATTATTATTATTATTATTATTATTACTGCATTCAAAATTCCTTGTTTGTAAGTGAAATTGTTTGCATTTCTTTAAGAACCCAAGGGCCTGTCACCATTGATACTAATAAAAAACACTTGTGGCAACCCATTTTGCTGAAATGGTTTTGTCATACGTTACCAAATCAGTTTACAGTGGCGCCCAACCATTGACACAAGCAAGACTCTACTTTTGCATGAAAAAGCAAGTGCCTACCAGGTCAAGGTCGCCGTGACCTTCCAAGAAGAGAAAAGTAATCAATAGTTGAACCAGCTATTTTACAGACTTCACTTAGCTCCACATGACTATCAAATTCTTCTTATCATTTTAGATTGTTTGGCTGGACGACATTTTCTGGCGCCTAGGCCCTCGCATAAAAAGCTCCAAATCACAGCTCCGACCCTTGCCTAAAAAAAGGCTACGAAGCTGCACTTGAAACCTGGCATAGAGAGCTGGAACTTTACGTGCAAAGAGGAAAGGTGTTCGTCAACGGAATGCAAACATTTGAAGTCTGTGAACTCCTTTGTTCCCGTTTTATTGACCCGTTGCCAAACTTTAACCCTTTCACCGCCAAAGTCGCATTTTAGCACCACAGTGATTTAATACCTATGTCACTAAAAGGCATCAAATTGGGGTCTATTATCCAAAGACCCTATTGTCTTAGTTTTGGGAAGTAAGGATAGACCTAATTTTATATATGTCACAGAAGAATCCCCAATACTGCAGATGGATTTTGTTCCCTATCCAGGCAATTTTAATGGAATTTTTGGCTGAAATAAGGCTGGCAGTGAAAGGGTTAATGAACATCCCTCGTATAATCCAAACATTATAAAAGACTTGAACGATTCCTGCACTAGTAATAACTCAAAGGCATTTTGGCAGAAACTGAAAGTCCTCACTTGCATGAAATCTAATACATCCAGTGTCATGTCTTCTCGATCATGGTTGGATTATTTCAAATCGCTCTTTCACTTGGCAAGAAACTCAAATGATCCAACTCTTGATAAAGAAGTTGAAGATACCCTAAATTTACATGATGTTGATTCTTGTGAAACGTGTGTAAGCTCAAACATGAATGATGCGATTACTGAGGCTGAAATCATGAATGCTTTGAAGAAACTCAAATTATTATTATTATTATAATTATAATTATTATGAACATTTATACGCCTAATCAAATGAATGCTCTAGCCGCTTACAATAAATATATAATAATTTTTTATTTTTTTAAAAACATACACAAGTACACAACGCACCCCCTCCCTCCATACACACATACACAGGAACACACACACACGCGCACGCACACACACACAGACCAAATAATGAAAGGAGAGATCAGTTGCTACTTGGGAAAGAGATGAGTTTTCAGATGGCATTTGAATGTACATATGTGGGCAGAGAAGGTGAGTGTCTGAGAGAGTGGGGCAACTGATTCCAAGTGATAGGAGCTTGATAGACGAAAGAACGTTGGCCAAAGGTTTTAGTGCGGACAGTAGGGACAGAGACGGGTGTCAGATCATGAGCGCAGAGCTCGAGATGGAGAATAGAGGTGTAAGAGATTAGTGAGATATTCAGGGCAGGAGGACTCGATAGATTTGAAGCAGAGAGAAGCAATCTTGTAGGATATTCTTTGCTGAACAGGGAGCCAGTGGAGAGAGCGCAGCAATGGAGTTACATGGTCATATTTAGAAGAGCGGAAGATGAGGCGGGCAGCATGATTTAGAACTATTTCAAATTCGTTGATGGAGTGAGAGGGGTAACCAGACAAAAGTGCATTGCAGTAATCAAGGCGGGACAGTACAAAGACACAGAGAAGAGCTTTTGTACTGTCTTCTGAAAGGAGATGGCAGACAGAAGCAGTTCGACGGAGTTCAAGAAAGTAGGTACAACAGACATTCCGGATAAGCTGTTCAAAAGGACAGGGTTTGATCAAGAGTTACACCAAGGTTGCGGGCAGAAGGAGAGAGAGTGATAGACGAGTCAATGAGTTTGATAGAGGATGGAAGGGAAGGGTGATTTTGAAGCTTTGGTGGGGTGATCAAGATCAGTTCAGATTTCTCTTCACTAAGTTTCAGTTTGTTTTCTGTCGCCCAGTCCTTCAGGCTGGCTTCACAGGATTAGGTGTTTTGAATCATGACCATTTTTGGTTTCATTAATGACTGTGACGACAAACATGTCCGTACCTTGATGAAAATGTGAATGTCTCAAATCTCTTGTGTTTTCAGACTTGAAATATTCTTAAAATGGAATAACTAAAAACAAATAATGCTTTTTGGCCAGAGTGTGGGAGGCGGATGCTTGTTTTAATGTAAGTTTCACTCGTGACAAGTTACACCAAGTTGTGACAAGTTAGAGTTTCATCCATGACGTGTCAAACCAGAACTGAGTGGTGTCACAGAAAGGCCATCCATCTCTGTGAGTGTGTGTGTGAAGCAAACTTCAGAATGGTGGCAATTATATGAGTGAAGAGAATACATTTTCAACACCCAAAATCTAAATTCTCCCATATAAGCCAGGTGTATGGTAGAAAACCTGTTACTCAGTTTCACCTGTGAATATTAAATTGTTTCATCTGTGACAAGAAAAACTGTGTTACAACACAACTTGTTTTGGCCACCAGGCCCATGATAAGCCATTTTGAAATGAAAGAAGCATCGCAGCATACATTGCGATTCTTCCGGTTAAGGAAAATGTTGGAATGGGTTCTTCAGAGGCAGTAGTTCATTTGGTATAGGTAATAGTTTCATGCGTGACAGTTGTTACACAAACACTCAAAACTTCCAAAGTTTTCAAAGTATCCATTTGACTGAAATGCTGATGTATGTGTTTTATTTAGACAGTTCTACGCATAAAACTTGACAAGCCCCAGTTTATTGCAGTTCATAATGAGATACTTCCATTGTATGCATGTTTGAATTACGTTTTGTACAGTCCTGAATAAAACTGTTGAGGTGTGTGTGTGTGTGTGTGTGTGTGTGTGTGTGTGTGTGTGTGTGTGTGTGTGTGTGTGTGTGTGTGTGTGTGTGTGTGTGTGTGTGTGTGTGTGTGTGTGTGTGTGTGTGTGTGTGTGTGTGTGTGTGTGTGTGTGTGTGTGTGTGTGTGTACGTGTGTGTGTGTGTGTGTGTGTGTGTGTGTGTGTGTGTGTGTGTGTGTGTGTGTGTGTACGTGTGTGTGTGTGTGTGTGTGTGTGTGTGTGTGTGTGTGCGTGCGTGTGCGCGTGTGCGTGCGTGCGTGCGCGCGTGCGGCGTGCGTGTGTGCGTGTGCGTGTGCGTGCGTGCGTGTGTGTGTGTGTGTGTGTGTTTCTTTTTTTCTCCAGTCTAGACCTTTTGTCTTCGTTTTATTTTACCTAAAATAAAGAGAATTCAATTGTTTGTTTGGCTTATGTCAAATTATAAACACTTTATTGTTTTGTTACATGTACTTACGAACACATTTTTTTGAAAAGCGCTTCTTTTCCTTTTCGGCTCCATCAGTTTGGAATTCCTTGCCACGCGACATTCGCCATATCCAGTCTTTATTATCTTTGAAAACAGCTATCAAAACCTACTTATGCAAGTTACATCACAACCTTTAGGCAATATTACTTCTTGATTCTCGCCCCCCCCCCCCCCCCCCCCCCCCCCCCCCAACACACACACACTTTTTGTTAGTTGACTGTTGTGTGTTGAGTGTCTATGTCATCTTTATTGTGAGAAAAGTGAGAGAGAGAGAGAGAGAGAGAGAGAGAGAGAGAGAGAGAGAGAGAGAGAGAGAGAGAGAGAGAGAGAGAGGTTAGACAGATGCGTATGCCTATTTGCATGTGTGTGAGCGATTATATGTCTTTGTTGAACTTCTTGTTTTTACATTTTTGTTAAGCGCATAGAGCTCCACATTTGGCGGAGGGGTACGCTATATAGATGCTTCACTATTATTATAGATTTTTATTACTTTGACATGAGGAATGATTTTGGTCTTTAAAAAGACCCACCAGATCACGTGTCAAAATCACGGGTTTCACGTGTTTTCCCTCTTATAGCTGGTAAGAAATCTTGTTTTGACCAGGCATGACTCCCATACAAATGTCCCCAAATTGAAAACGAAACATCATTTTAAAGAGCAGCCTCAATCTGAAGTTGGGGACATCGGTATATGGGTCACAGCTACCCATTAAAAAAAACAAGGGACTTAACCGTGGTGCGTCAGTGTGTCTTTAAAGTGTTGTCGTAGAGTAAGTGATGTGTGTTCGAATGGAAGTAGCCTAGTGTAGAGACAGGGCATGTAAGGTACTTCTGTTTGATGAGGGATGTGCTTGACTAGGGCATGTGGCCTATCAGTATGTTGTAAGAAGGAACAGAAAAGAAGGAGGATAATGATGGCTGTTTTAAAAGTGTGAACCGTGGGTCTTTACTTTTTATTTTATTTTAAGTGAAGTGTTCGCCTTTTCTTTCCTCTCTCTCTCTCTCTCTCTCTCTCTCTCTCTCTCTCTCTCTCTCTCTCTCTCTCTCTCTCTCTCTCTCTCTCTCTCTCTCTCTCTCTCTCTCTCTCTCTCTCTCTCTCTCTCTCTCTCTCTCTCTCATGAAAGATACGAATCAGATGTCCTGGAATACTCGAGTAACTTAATACAATGCGGGTCTTGCAGACTTTTCTCTGTCAGTGTGGAAGATAAATCAATTGGCTTTGGATACCAGTACATCTTGATTAAAAAACACCACACACAACAACATGCATTCCCCAAGAACAAAGCAGATAAATCATGAAAAACATGCCTTTGTTGCACTAGTACGAGTCTGCGTGCATGAAGAGATTCTCTCTCTCTCTCTCTCTCTCTCTCTCTCTCTCTCTCTCTCTCTCTCTCTCTCTCTCTCTCTCTCTCTCTCTCTCTCTCTCTCTCTCTCTTAGTATCCGTCACTTTCTGTCATTATAATTATGTCTCCATGTCTCTCTGTCACAAACACAGACACACAAACATATACAAACATACACACAGACACAGACAGACAGACAAGACGAACGCACACACGCGCGCGCGCGCACGCACGCGCGCGCACGCACGCACGCACACGCGCACGCACACGCACACGCACACGCACACACACACACACACACACACACACACACACACACCACAGACACACACACTTTATCGTTCATCCACAATGACCTTTTTCGTAACCATAAATTCTGCTAAAATTCTGCCCCAAACCATCCTTATTTGCAGCATAAACTGCCATTGTATAAGATTACGCCACATAAGAAAAATAGCTTTAACAAAAGAGTCCCTGAATTGAAGAGTTTTATTTTTAGAATAACAAGGACTGTAATTACCCCATCAAAGATTTTATTTTCAGTTTACATAACGTAACAAGTTAACCAGTTAATTTTCTACTAGATTTAATCCTTTTAGACGTGCTGAGGTAGTCATTCATCATACACATCTGTATCGTTAAAAAAAATCGGGACTTTCCAGGAGTTGCACTGCCTCCATGCATTGCCTCCAGGATCGTTCCCACCATCTTTATATCTACTAAGTCCCATATGTGTCTGTTCCAGACCGGAGGACGTTAAACAGATTTTCATCGTGTTGAGGTACTGATGATAATGAGCCTCTAAGCAATTATAATTATTATATTATTATAATTTGATAATAAAATGCGTTGTGATATTGCAAGACTATTTTCGTTGTTGCACAATCTTCATCGAGCAGTTTTGCATCTGTGCTATATTTGTGATAACTTTTCATGTGTGTGTGTGTTGTGTGTGTGTGTGTGTGTGTGTGTGTGTGTGTGTGTGTGTGTGTGTGTGTGTGTGTGTGTGTGTGTGTTATCTTCCAGATACCATCAGTGAACATTATTTACAATGCTTGTATTCATTTGTCCATCACTGTCATACAAAACCAAATGTAAACAAAAAAGTTTCATGTTCCACAAAACATTAAAAAGAAAATTGACTCATACATGTACTTATTAACAGAACACAAACTCTGCTAAAACCCCTCCTTTATCTGCAGCTTAATCTGCCATTGTAAGAGATTATCTCACCAACCTGGCATCATGGGAGACTAAATGGCAAATGTCGTTCCATCCTGACAAATGCCAGAGCCTCCGTGTTATACGGAAACCAGAACACCTGAGCCAGGATTACCACCTCCACGGTCAAAAGCTGAAGCAATTCCAAAAAAACAAGTACTTGGGTGTCACCATCTCCCAAGATATCAAGTGGGACACCCACATTTCCAATGTAACCAGAAAGGCCAGTAAGACCTTAGGCTTCCTTTGGCAAAATGTTAAAGTCGGATCCGTTAACATCAACCTGTTCTGGAGTACCCCAGTTTGGGGTCCCTACACCACGAAGGATGTTGGCAGGGTGGAGAACGTTCAGCGGCGAGCTGCCCTCTGGGTGGTGAACAGGCATCGCCAGACATCTAGTGTGGAAGAAATGTACACGCAGCTGCACTGGGCACCACTCGCTGACAGGAGACGTAACAAAAAATTGGGCTTTACGTCCTCTCGTCCTGGGCAGGCACATATGGGGCATTTGTTTTGGTTAGTTGTGAGGAAAAACAAAAAAGAAAACAAACACTAAGCGAACGTAGACAGACGTTAGAAAGACATGGACTACACAAACAAAATGGAGGGCTCTAAATCGCAAGCTAGGTAGCAAGTGTGTGTGTGTGTGTGTGTGTGTGTGTGTGTGTGTGTGTGTGTGTGTGTGTGTGTTCGGGATGCAACCATATTTAGCGTAGTTTTATCGCCGCCAAACTTTCACAATATCGAGATGGATGATCCCTGGTGAACATAGGGTACATTACATTTTGCAACACGCTCCGTAATTAGCGTAATAATTAGTCAAGAAAGCAATCGACCCCCTTCATCATAGCACGATCATATTATGCCACTATTACTTTTGTGCGTTTTCGGGATGCAACCATATTTAGCGTAGTTTTATCGCCGGCAAACTTTCACAATATCGAGATGGATGATCCCTGGTGAACATAGGGTACATTATATTTTGCAACACGCTCCGTAATTAGCGTAATAATTAGTCAAGAAAGCAATCGACCCCCTTCATCATAGCACGATCATATTATGCCACTTTTACTTTTGTGCGTTTTTGGGTGCAACCATATTTAGCGTAGTTTTATCACCGCCAAACTTTCACAGTATCGAGATGGATGATCCATGGTGAACATAGGGTACATTACATTGTGCAACACACTCCGTAATTATTCAAGAAAGCGATCGACCCCCTTCATCCTAGTACGATCATATGCTACCATTACTTTTGTCAATTATTCCCCTTTTAAAACTCTCTCCCGCTGGAGAACTTGATAGACCCCGGTTTAAGGCCCACACACACGGAGCACATTGAACGTAAAAAAAAGGTAAAAAAAGGGTAAAAAACAGTTAAAAGCGTATCTGTACTTCAGTCAATTATTCCAATCATCAATTCGTCGTCTTCTTCGTCGCTGTCTGCTATGCATTTGTGTGAACCGCTCTTCTTCGTCCGAGTCAAATACATCATGTGGTACATCAGGTGCTCCGAGCCTTAGAGATCTCACTTTCATTTTCATTTTCAACTTCCGGTGTGTCCAGCAGCCCGCGCAAGCAGCAAGACGCCAAAGCAGCAAGGTAAATAAAAACTTTCCACAAAACAACACCACATAACCAACCTAAAAATAAACAAGCGGGATTCGCAATCGTTTGTGGCGTGCGACAATTGAAAACGAAACATCATTTTAAAGAGCAGCCTCAATTTGAAGTGCAGCCTCGATTTGAAGTGCGACAATTTTGTAGCCTCGATTTGAAGTGACCGACAGACAGACAAAGTGAGTTATAGGTTTGTGGCTTGTGCCACAAACAAAAAAAGGACACGCAAACAGATTCAAAAGTAACAGGACACGCAAACAGGTGCTAGGAAGGCCAAGCACGTGTTTTCCACCGTAACAGGTGCTAGGAAGGCCCAGCACGTGTCAGTCACCGGTGTATTGTGTGTGTCTGTCTGTGTGTGCGTATGTGTGTGTCTGTGTCTCTGTGTGTGTAGTGTGTGTGGTGTTTGTGTCTGTGTGTGTCTGTGTATGTGTAGTGTGTGTGTTTGTGTGTGAAATTTTTCAAGGTAACTTAAACCACTGTGTGCGTGTGTGCAGATTGAGTGATTCGCCATATGTACGTCTGTGTGTAGTGTGTGAAAATTTTCAAGGTAACTGTTAAATCAAATAATAATACAGTGGATTCTTAATACAGTTGACTACGCTTATAAAGAACTTTTTCCGGAAGACAATGCGCACAGGGAAATGAGGGTAGGAGAAAGGATACCCGCGAAGCGGGTAGTAACTGCTAGTTTTTATTATAATGATTTAAAATTTTAAAAGTAATTGATTTGAAGACTGATCATTTGTAAAATGGGTATAGTGACCAACCCCTCAATTGTAGATTAAAATCGAGGGCTACGGAGTTAAAAAATCGAAATTTTATTTTATTATTAAAGAGCCAAATTTGGCCCTTATCTAAGTTAAAAAGAATGTATTTACAAATATTTATATTATATTTACAAAAGTGCAAAGTTTGTTATGATTATTTACAAAAGATAGAATAAATATTAATTATAACTTCTTATGGTCCTACCAGGGGAAATAACTCTTTCCCCCTGGGAGTTCCCTGTCTGGCTTGGGGGGAAGGACAGGGTGGGGAGGGACAGTGACCCGGGGGTTTTCAACATGCCAAGAGGGGGCGCGCCCACTGAAGGAGGTATACGCAAGCCATCCTCGCGTCAACAACCAACAGTGGGCCCGTCCCCTCAAGGGGGAGACCACCGCACGGGTTAAGTATTTAAATAATGGACCTACTATTTGTGTCTTATTTACAAGGATATAAATTTATTATTGTTATTTACAATGGACAAAAAGACGGGCACCACCGGAGGCTCTCCACCCCTCATCTAGGGGAAATAACCAGTGGTAATGTAACGTTTGTGGCGAGTTGTGTGTGTGTGTTGTGTATTGGTGACTTAAATAATCTGATATTAAAAACGTTATTATAATGCTGGTGTATTATTACATAAACCTGAGGTCCTCAGCAGCCGAACCCAAGGGCGACAGGCGATCAATCCGTGTAAAATAGTTAATGTTAAAAGTTACTAATAAAATTGATATAATAGTAAACAAATGATATGAATGGCTTCTGAATTATTAGCGATGTTGATCGAGAGACTCCCGGCCAATGGCCGTGCGCACGGCGATCATTAGTAAGGTGGAGTAGAGAGGAGACGATAATGACCGACACTCGTATGTGTGTATGATTTGTTTTTAAATATTTCGTTATTGTGAGTCAATAATTTCTTTTTAATTAATCAAGTTATTAAATACTAGGAAAATCAGTTGTTTACTCAGAGGGGGGGGGGGGGGGGTGGTGGCAACAAATCCCCCCCCCCCCACCCCCGTTGTAATGCTGGTAAGTGTGACGATATGGATTTTGTATTTATTATAAATAAATTATTAATTATTCTTTAATTGTATGGCTAGTTATATTTATAGCATGGGAGCCTAGATCAGATAAAATGTAAAAATGTGTGGTGGGGGTGGTTAAAAAAAAAAATCGGGACTTTACTGGTTTCGTACTGCCTCCGGGCATTGCCTCCAGTATTGTTCCCAACATATTTGTATTTACAAATGTCCCATATGTGTCTGATTCAGACCAAGAGGACGTAAAACACCATTTTCGTCGTGGGGGTGGTTAACGATTCTTACATTTGCGCGCGTCGTGGGGAGAGAAGGGGCGGGAGGGACCCCCACCCTGGCCCAAGTAGAGGTGAGGCATCGTACAGGTGAGTCCATGCACAAAGTGTGGGGGGACTCGGGGGCTATCCCATTAGGGAAGCAATACGCAAAGATTGCGTGACGACTACGAGGGCACCCCTCCGGAGTTCGCGCCGGGCTCCCATGTACGGGAGTGGGTTGGGGACTAAAAATTAAATTATGCCATCGAGTATGTGTTGTATGTGTTTTATGTGTTTGAATGACAAGTGTATGTGAAGTTAAAACAGGGGGTACTGGGACGGGTCAGGGATATAGTTAGGTACCCGGCCCGCTGTCCGGAGGGACCCCACCCCCACCAATGAAAAACTGTTATTTGTTTGACTTCGGTCATTTGAATTTAGGTCGAAATGGCTGTTAGAAATGGCGGCCAAGAAAGAATCGGATTTAGGTCAAAATGGCTGTTAGAAATGGCGGCCAAGAAAGAATCGGATTTAGGTCAAAATGGCTGTTAGAAATGGCGGCCAAGAAAGAATCGGATTTAGGTCGAAATGGCTGTTAGAAATGGCGGCCAAGAAAGAATCGGATTTAGGTCAAAATGGCTGTTAGAAATGGCGGCCAAGAAAGAATCGGATTTAGGTCAAAATGGCTGTTAGAAATGGCGGCCAAGAGAGGATCAGATTTAGGTCAAAATGACTGTTAGAAATGTCGGCCAAAAGAAGTTGTTAAGTTGGTTTTAGGTAATGTAATGGCGGCCGAGATGGAATAATTTAAAAAGTGATATCTAAATGGATCGGTGAATGGCCTCTGCGAGCCAGACAATAGGGGAACCATTCCTTTGGGCCGTGTGTTAGTATTGAATTTTGTGTGAATGGTATCTTAGCTATTTTTAGGTTATGGAAAAATTCTGCAAAATCATTTTGAATATGGGTGCAAGGTTCGAAAAGATGTTCAAGATTAAGTTTTTTTGGCATTCGCAAATTGTGTTTTGGAACTGGCAGTATAGTGTGCTTTGGTTCTTATACGGAAGATTAGAGTTTGTATTTAACACACGCGGATGGAAGGGGCACAGTACTTTGAAAATAAATATAGCAGGCTATGATTTGAAAAGAGTAGTTTTGAGAGAAGACTTAAATGAAGAAAGGGAGTTGGCAGAACGGAGAGGTAAAGGGAGTCTATTCCAAGTGGAGGGGGTCTGGAAAGAGAAGGAGCGTTCGCCAAGGGTCTTGGTGCGGTAACGAGGGATCTGGAGGAGAGAAGTGTCAGAAGAGGAGCGTAACTGTCTAAGAGGTGTGTAAAGGTTCAGAAGATCAGCGAGATAAGAAGGAGCCAGACCATTCAGGGATTTGTAACAGAGCAGAGAGAGCTTGTATTCGGTATGCCTTCCAATAGGAAGCCAGTAAAGAGATTCAAGCATTGGGGTAGATTGAGATAATTTGGAACACCTCAGTACAAGGCGAGCAGCATTGTTCTGAATTTTCTGCAATTTAGCGAGGAGATTTTGTGGGCAACCAGCAAAAAGGGAATTGCAGTAGTCTAAGCGAGAGAGAACAAAGGCAGAGATAAGAGTTTTGGTGGCGTCTTCAGAGAGAAGATGACGAACAGAAGCAATGCGACGGAGTTACAGGTAGCAAGCACAACAGACAGAGGAAATTTGAGTTTGAAAAGAAAGTGTTTGGTCCAGTGTGAAGCCAAGATTGCGAACGCTTGCAGAAGTCTGAATGAGAGAGTTCTCTAGTTGGATAGAAGTAGGGAGCGAGTTTGTAGACAAAAGTCTCTTGGGGACAATGAAAATAATTTCAGTCTTGTCGTTGTTAAGTTGGAGTTTGTTGTCAGTCATCCAAGCCTTGATGTCAGAAATGCATGATTGAGTTCGTTCAATGATATAAGGAAGCTGAGAGATATCGTCAGACCTGTAAACCTGGTTGTCATCAGAAAAGCAGTGGTGGGAGATGCCACGGTGAGTAGCAATGTTAAAAATAGGTTGTGTGTAAAGAACTAAGAATTGTAAAGGGGGGGGGGGGGGGGGGGGGGGGGCGAGGCAGACTTTCCAATAGCAGGTGGTGTTGTTGTTGTTGTCGTACCTTGGCTAAAAGACTCCAGGGATCATCCCAACAGCCGAAGCACTTGAACACTATGGTACAAATGCATCAGCTAGGGATGAGAACATTACGTGTGTGTGACTGTTTTTGATTACCCCGCCACATGAGCAGCCACACTCCGACTTCGGAGGAAATAGCAGGTTGTTGATTCACCTCCCTTCTGTGAAGCTGTTGACTGGCAGACAAACGCGAGGGCAGCTTGTCAGCAGGTGGTTGAGTTCTCCCATTTTAGGGTTAAAGGTCAGCATCGCGTTGCCCTGAGAATGCACCATATGGGAAATGCTGATCGGATTTTTGTTGCGATTTTTCAGTTTGATAATTGTGTTGTCTTTCAAGTTAAACCCATAAGTTCTTTGATCTGTAAGAGTTGATTAAAGTTCATGTCTACCTTGACACCATCATTTCGTCTTCTGTGAAGGAAAGAGTCATTGACGCTTGCGTTGAACTGGCTTAGAAAAGTCCTCATGAACGTAAATGTCACTTTCTTTCAGGAGTTTACATCGAGTAAGCACCAACTGCTTCTGCTTGAATCATTGGAAAGCTACAATAACGGTGTCATGAGAAATAAGTAGCTCCCATGAAATAAGTACCCTTCGCATGCGAAATATAACTATAGCCATCCTAACCCTAACCACGGAAAGAACCAAGAAATAGAGCAGGAGGGTGTAAATCTACATCTTTGCCGATAAATCGATGCACAAAGCCATGCCTCTTAGTTTCGTAAAATTCACAATGGCGGACGATAAAACAATTCGAATGAGGAATGGGTACTTATTTCATGAGGTAGAATGTTCTCTTCACAACGGCTTTGGGCACGCTCGAGTGAAAATCCGTTTAATGTCCTCCGGTCTGAAAAAGACACATATGGGACATTAGTAGATATAAAGATGGTGGGAACGATCCTGGAGGCAATGCCCGGAGGCAGTGCAACACCAGGAAAGTCCCGATTTTGTAACAATACAGATGTATATTTGGGCAAGCTCAATGCAGATATTTTCTTTAATGTCTAGTTTTTGTTTTTTTATCACATCTGATACATCTCTCACATTCTTGTCAGAGCCTTCATAGGAATACCCCCAAACAGCAGGCTTCTGCTTATGTTTTCACCCGAGTCTAATTTTCCTCTAGTTCACTCATCTTGCTTGAGCTTCACAACATGTCGTTTTCTACTTCTAATCGGTCAAACCTATGTGCGAGATCGTCGATGTTATTTTGCAGAAAGTCATGTTTGTGGTCCAAATAGTCACATTAGGCACTTATCTTGTCATTCAGTTGCTGGAGACGATCGTCAACCGTAGAGTTGAGGCGAGTTTGCGAAGCTTCAATGCGGATAACAGCCTCTGTTAGCATGTGTTATTTTGACTGAAGTTTGTCAAACCCATTTGCCTATTGCTGCATTGTTGCCGCTTGAGACTGGCCCTGGTTGTCATTCTAAATAGAGCTGTGCACCGGTATGGATGTCCGTACCGGTATTATACCAGTATATTGGGTGCTACTCCTCAAAACGGACAAAACTGAAAGGCAGGGGTCCAGGGGCCGGCCAGGCCCGTGCAGGGTACAGGGGCGCACGCGCAGCATGCGCACGCACACACACACACACACACACACACACACACACACACACACACACACACACACACACACACACACACTCACACACACACACACACACACTCACACACACACACACACACACACAGAGATATTTGCACTATACACATGGGCACACATATAATTCAAGTACTCTCACACACAAGTACACACTGACACACACACACACACACACACACACACACACACAGTGACAGACGGTTCAACACAAATTTACAAAGAATGCATACAAGTACAACTCTTTTAAAAGTTGACATTCAAAAATATAACATTAACAATTCCATCATTTGTTTATTTGTTGTCTCAAATAAAAACAATTTTTAAGAACAATGAAACTGATTCTGATACACACACAGAGACACACACACACACACACACACACACACACACACACACACACACACACACACACACACACACACACACACACACACACACACACACAGAGACACACACACACACACACACACACACACACACACATTGACACACACACATGCACACACACACACACACACCCTCCCCCCCCCCCTCCCCCCACACGATTGAGCACTAACTATTTTCAAAAAGTTTAACCTTTGTCTAGCTTTACTGATAAGATGTTCAATATAACAACGCTAGTTTAATTTGGGAGTTAAATAGACTCCTAAATGTTTTTAAAAAATTTTATTGTAGAATGTTGCCTTCTAAAACAAGCTGAGGTAGATGTTGTGGATTTTCACTATTACTAAAAAAACATCAATTGTGTCTTTTCTGCTGAAAGTTCTAACCCATTTTCTTTCATATATTTGTCTAGTTTATTTAATTCAACTTGATAAAGTTTTTGAACATGTGTTATTATTCTCTTGTTTGTATGTTTTCTAATATTCGTATTCATCCATACTGCAATATCATCAGCATATTGCACCAAATGGATATTGTTAGATGGAACCTTTGGAAGATCATGTATAAGGATAGTGAACAGAATTGGAACAATAATAGACCCCTGGGGAATTCCAATATCGATACTCTTAAACGATGAATAACATATACCAATTCTAGTACAAATAAATCTCCCAGACAAGAAACATTTAACGAATGTATACATTGTTCCACTGATTCCAATATTGTTCAGCTTATAAAGCAAACGCGCGTGCCACACACTATCATATGCTTTTCTAATGACAAAACATGTAGCAAGTGTACTTTTTCTACGAGAAAATTGTTTTTTTAACATGACTTGTAAGTTTAACTAGATGATCAATCGTGCATCTTTTACCTTGCTCAGGAACCGGAATGACAACTGTCCTCTTCCAGATAGTAGGGAGAGTTCCATTAAACCAACATTTTTGGTAAAATGAATTAAGTAATCACTTCCAAGATAAAGGCAAATGGTAGAGCAACTGATATGAAATGCCATCGATTCCAACAGCAGTTGTATTGCAAGAAAAGGACTCTAGTGCTTCATTAAATTCTTCAAATGTAATACATGAAGAAGTTTATTTTTCAGCTCCTCAGACACTACTAAAAAGGTTACAAAGCATAGATAGTAAGGCTATTAAACTAGCACTTGGTGTGCCAGTGCACACAAATACGTTCAAAACGTACAGGGAAGCTAATTTGTTAGTACTTGAAGATCAACGTAAGTTAGCTACAGCCAAGTATGTGACTAGAAGGTCAGTAATGAATTTTCTCTTGATTCAAACATTGACTTTCCTAAGAGGGCTAAACATATTTCTTACTTACAACCTATCAGAAATTATACAGATGAATTATTTAAGAAATGTGACATTGATATTACATTAATTTCAAGTACACCGGTAATGCCTATTGTACCTCAGTGGGAGCATTTTTCTGCAAAATTTGATACAGATTATACTGCCTTAAAAAAGATGATAATATCAATCTGATAGCAGTTGAAGCAAAAGAACATCTAGAAAATGTATATCCGTATCATCTTAAAATGTATACAGATGGTTCAGTTTTGGAATCATACACTGGAGCTGGATTTGTGATCCCCGATTTAAAAATTAAAAAATCATATTGTCTAGGAAAAGGCTTTTCAATATTTACTGCTGAACTTTATGCAATTCTTATGGCCTTATCTTGGATAGCTGATACTGATATTTCGATTTATAGTATTTTACTTTGTGTTGACTCAAAATCTGTACTTTATAGTTTACAAAATTGGAATGCGAATGTTAGAAGAGATCTAATTTTTTATATAAAATACTTAATACATTCTGTTATGTCCAAAGGAATTGATATAGAATTTTGCTGGATTCCATCGCATTGTGGTATCTGTGGGAATGAACTAGCTGATAGATTAGCCAAAGAAGGTGCTAGCAGAAAACTTTCGGACACTTCACTAAAACTAAAAAAAACATGAAATAAATTCAATTTTAGAAAATTGTATGCATAAAGAGAAACTTCCTTCAAAATCTGAAATATTTTCATGTTCAAGATCTTTGTCTAGCCTGATTTACAAAATTCGATTAAATTCATGGAAGACCAAATTTTCTAAAGATGTAGAATGCGCTTGTGGTCACCCACTATCAGTTCAACACATTCTTTTCGAATGTCCATTTTTAACATCGCTATACACCTTGTCTGGGATTCAAGTAGCAAACATAGGAACTGTACAAGATGTAGTTTACAGCCATGAAATGATCAAAATAGCTTCTGTCATATCCAGCTCTGGAATTGCAAGATTACTATAATTGATACGTTAGTTAATATTAATTTTCTTTTCTTTGCCCCAAATCCTTTTTTTTTCCTTCCTCCATCACGGACTCTCTCTCTCTCTCTCTCTCTCTCTCTCTCTCTCTCTCTCTCTCTCTCTCTCTCTCTCACACACACACACACACACACACACACACGCACGCACGCACGCACGCACGCACGCACACACACGCACGCACACACACACACACACACACACACACACACACACACACACACACACACTCTTTTCCCCTCATTTTAATTCAATATTTGTTGTCTGTTTTGTTTTTGTTTAATTAATGTATTTATTTAAGTCTAATATCACCATTGTTGTGAACAGACTTTAAATTAAATCAATCAAACACACACACACACACACACACACACACACACACACACACACACACACATTGTTCTTCTTCTTCTTCCATTATAGTTGTGAAAGTCAGTTCTGACTATTATTACAACTGAAAAGGGCGAAGAGGTCGAAGAGAGAGAAAAACAAAAGAAAAGAAGAAAAACAAAAAAACAAATGAGAGAGAGAGAGAGGGAGGGGGGGGGGGGGGAGAAGGAGAGAAAGAGAGCTTTGGTGGTTAGACAGCCAGACAACCGGCCAGACTGGGACCGTTCAGCGGAACCCAGCCATGATGCCGGCCCAACCACTGCCTGCCCTTGGGTCTGGAACTTTTAGTGCTCTGCCAGCAGCCTCCTGAAGAAGGCCTTGGCAGAAGGGGCCTGAACAGTTTCTGGAAGCAGGGCGTTCCACTTTCTGATGGCGTGGGGGAAGAAGGAGGAGCTGTACTGCTGGGTGCGGCAGGGGATCCTGCTGAACTGCTCGCTGTGTCCTCTTCTCGCTCTTGCAGCTAAGGGCTGCAGATGTTCGCACCTGACCTGGAGCTGCCCTTTGTGGATCTTGTAGAATGTTGTGAGTCTTGTGGCGGCTCTTCATTTTTGCAGCGTGGGCCACTCCAGTTTGGTGAGCATGGCAGTCATGCTGGACTTTGGATGGTAGTCATTCATGACGAAGCGTGCTGCTCTACGTTGGACTGCCTCAATGTCGTTGATGTTTCTCTGTGCGGTGGGATCCCACACGCTTGAGGCATATTCAAGATGAGGACGGACAAGTGCTTTGTAGGCCTGTTCTTTCATGTTCTTCTGATTCGTCTTGAGGGTCCTTCTGATGAAGTCAAGGGTGTTGTTGGCTTTGGCCACAATGTTGTTTATGTGGGTGTCCCACTTGCCGTCATCCTGCAGTTTACATCCTCTTGGTCCATAAAGCCACATGGGACCTTTTTCTGATGAAGATGGGGGGAAAGACAGAGACAGAGAGAAGGTTTTAAATATATGGTGGGGAGGGGTGTGTGTGTGTGTTTACATATGTTTCAGAATCTGGATAAACAGAATGGATGAGGAACAGATTACGATGTGACATCGTAGTTCTGCTAGCAGACGACAGTTGACACTTTGTAACAGTCTAAATTGAACAGAGCTGAGACATGACAAGTCACGTGACCTTTTCACAAGAAATACAAAAGATCTACGATTAAAATAATATTTTAATGACTAAAAGTTTTTAAACTGACATTTCAGAAACACACCTATAAAGTTATAAAGCCGTTCAAATATAAGATAATAATTAGGTCATAAGATAAATGCGAGGTCCGTCGATCTAAACAATGATTCTCAATTGAGTTTTACTAAGCAACATTTTTAACATATTCATGAGCAAGCGAGTGAGTCAGAGAGAGAGAGAGAGAGAGAGAGAGAGAGAGAGAGAGAGAGAGAGAGAGAGAGAGGCAGAGACAGAGACATAGACCGTCTTAAAGACACACAGAGAGATAGATTAGCTATAAACGTTGACCAGTGTTGGGCACTGCTCATTCTGTCTGTGGCTGATGAACACCACAGACATCGAAACACCACCATGAAGCCTCCTCCCACAGTACAGCGCCACACAAGGCTCGCTCTTCCTCTTGCTGTGCTGTGTATTGCTGCCAGTTTGTCATATTCTGACTCATCAGAACCTCTTCAACGTGTTCAAAATTCTGCTGCGCGCCTTGTATTCAGAGTACCAAAACGGCACCATACATCATATCTTTTAATGAAACTACACTGGCTCAAAATCGAATACCGAATCAAATACAAATCTGCCTGCCTCTGCTACAAAATCGTTACAAAAGACGCACCAGCCTATCTTTGCAACCTTTTCCAGATCTACGTTCCTGCCCGTAGCCTTCGTTCTTCCTCTGATGACCGTATTTTTCAAATTCCCTCTTACCATCGGAAACAACACGGCTCCAGAGCATTTTCCGTTTCAGCTGCTACACTCTGGAACTCACTCCCTTTCAGCCTTCGTCATGCCAAATGCTATGTAACGTTTAAGTCTGCTCTGAAAACACACTACTTCAAACTGCAGCTGCAGAGTACATAAAACTTAGAAATATTGCCAGCCACTCTATCTGTCCATCTTGTTATGTGTATGTGTGTCATCACGTCGATGGCTTAGAGTCAAAACGGACTATCTTTAGATAGTCCATTGACTTATTATTGATGTTATTGCAAAAACTAAGAACTTGTATTAAAAAACGACAGCAAATAATGTAAAATGGGGATTATGCTTTTTATATTTCTGCTGTCTTTTTTTTTGAAACAAGTTATTAGTTTTCACAATATGTTCAATAATGCGTCAATGGACTATCTAAAGATAGTCCGTTTTGACTCCAAGCCATCGACGTGTTTCTGTGTGTGTATGTGTGCGCGCGCGCTTGCGTGCGCGTGTGTGTGTCTCTGTGTGTGTGTATGTGTGCGTGTGTGCGCGCACGTGTGTGTGTGGTGTATGTGTGCATGCGCATGTTTGTGTTGTGTGTGTGCGTGTAATGCGTTCATGTAGGTCCCTATATGAGCGTATGTATGCATGGTGTGTGTGTGTGTGCGCGTGCATAGGTGTGTGTGTGTGTGTGTGTGTGTGTGTGTGTGTGTGTGTGTGTGTGTGTGTGTGTGTGTGTGCTTGTGCTGGGTGTGCGTGTTGTTTTTGTGAATATTATGCTGTTATTTCATGCTTGTGAATTGTGTGAAAATGCATACGTGCTAGTCCTAGTAGTAGTAGTAGTAGTAGTAGTAGTAGTAGTAGTAGTAGTAGTAGTAGTAGTAGTAGTAGTCGTCACAGCAGTTGTTGTTGCTGATTGATATGTGTATTGTTTTTGTCTGCTGATGTTATTGGATTTTTGTTTCATGTTTTTATTCCATTTCAATTTTGTGTAAAGCGCCCTGTAGCCTACATAGTAGGATGGGCGCTATATAAATTTTCCTCATTATTATTATTATTATTATTATTATTATTAGCACCACGACAATCAGCCAAAGAGAAATCAATGCTGCTACATCTACGGAAGAGAGTTCAGATAAAAGTTAGTTGGAAGCATCCACTTTTCAGAGCATGAAACCCAACGGATGTTTTAAAAATGAAATCCGTCAGTTCTGATGCTGGGAAACTAGGAACAACATTTGTTGAGTCAGGTGCGAAAACCGCATTTGAAGGTAGGCCTATATCAACAAAATCTTCGTCCTTGCAGTCAACGATTTCTACTTCTGCTATTTCAAAAGCAAGAAGCAATTCGGAAGTGAACCTATTTCAAGAAAGGAAGACCCATTCCTCGTTCTTACAATTTACTATTTTTACTTCAGGCATGCTAGAGACAACGGGAAAGCCATCTGAAAGCAACAGACCTCTATACAGAGCAGCAGAATCTTCTTTGGCGCAGCTCTTACCCACTACTTCGACCATATCAGAAACAAACATCACAAATCTACCAAAAAGAACTACAAACACAACATTGGATACTGCTCCTAAACACTCTAATGGCTTTGTAAGGAGCACAGGTGTGGATGAAGTTGGAATATTGAGCAGCAAATCCTTGGAACAATTTAGAACCCAGACTAGTGCCAGCACTGAGATGCCGCTGTTTTCATTTCTTGTCGTCAAAGACCCTGTGGGTTTATCTTCGACCATTCAAGGTGGAAATGACTCAGAAATACACAAACAAATAAGGTGGGTCCAACATTATACGAGTTCTTCATTTGAAACCACCACACCAGATTTGTTGAATTCTGGCCGGGATGAACTATGCTTGCCCAAAACCATCACTTTAAGAAACGTGACATCAGGATCTCTGGTTCCAAACTTTAAAAATGCAAACTGTGTGAGGGAATTCAACTGGGTACTGGTTCCTTTTCCAGACCACGGCTGTGTGTTAGAATTTCATCACGTTGAAATGTTCTTTAAAGACACTTTGCTGGTCATCTCTGACCAACATTACATCATGAAGAACATCACAAAACATAATGTCGATTCTTTCGCCCCATTGATGCTGAGAGGAGACTGGGTAACAATTCGAGTTTCTCTTACTGTAGCTGCGCATTGGAATTCCCCGACATCGTTTTTCAATATCAGTTTTTCAACGCATCCAAAAGCACTGTTACCGAGAGCTAAATTTTTTATAGTTCGTAAGCCTAGAGATAGTTACGTTACATATTTCTGTGAAGGCAGGGCACCGTTGCCTAAAACAATCATGTGTGATGGTGTGCGTCACTGCAAACAGGGAGAAGATGAACTGAACTGTAGCTACACTGAGGAGGGCTGTGGGGACTGGTTTCCTTACAACGATCACTGCCTCAAAGCCAAATTCATGAGCATGCCAGTCTATAAAACAATCCCTCGCCAAGCTGAAAAAACATGTCGCTCCAAGTACAATGCGTCCTTAGCTGAACTACCCGATAAGAAAGGAATAGAAATTGCAACTAATCTGATCCGCAAAAGTGGATACTTACACGCTGTAGTAGGAATAAGGAAGTTCAGGCCAGTCTCTGAACACACAGGAAATCTGTATCGGTTCATGTGGCAGTGGGGGGGTCCAGGAGGTAGCATCGCTTACAAACAGCAGTGGCTGCAGAGGTCTGGAACTTCATACGATTGTGGAGCTTTGTTCATTTCACCCAAGCCTTCTATTAAATCCATTGAATGCCAGACACTTACAAGTTATATACATGGCTACATCTGCATGCGACCCAAAGCGGGTCAACTGACTCAATTCAAATCTCTGGAAAAGATCAGTCTTGGTGAAGCATCACAACAGCCAGACCAGTTCCCTACAAAAAGGTGTTCTGATGGCTCTGTGGTTCAGACATTTCACCAGTGCTACTGGGGACAACTCGACAATGACCACTTGGGACAACTCGACAATGACCACAGCCTGCAATGGTCTCCAGGCAACCTTCCTTTGTTCCCATGCCGCTTTGGTCCCCCGGTTCACTATTCCCTCCTGTGTGACGGCAACGCTGACTGCGCTGACAACAGCGATGAGACAGGCTGTCACAAACCCCAGTTTGCTCCTTTGCTGGAGTCGACGTTTGTCTGCAGAAATTCTCAAAGAATTCCAGCCAGGAAACAGTGTGATGGAGTTCTAGACTGCTCTGACAAAAGTGACGAAGAGTACTGTTCTGAGTGTCAAAGTAGCTACTTTTGTTCTGGCATCGGTTGCGTCCCGGGGCATATCACAGACACCATCACCAATTGTAAAAAACAGTTTCTAATTGCAAGGTTTATTCCAAATATTAGGGGTGTTGGGAGTGTGGAGTTCGATGGCTATGGTATGTCAAAATTGAATCCTGTCTCAGATGAATGTCCTGAGGGTTTCTATGAATGCATGAATGGACTGTGTATCCCGTCATTCCTGATCAACAACGGAGAAAAAGACTGTGTCCACGGAGAAGATGAGAACATTCCTGATGGTGACGTATCCTGTACAGGGTACTACAGGTGTAAAGGGGAGGGGAACTGCGTTCACAAGGACTATTTATGTGATGGCATTTATCATTGTCCTTACAGGGATGATGAGATGTTTTGTGACATGCTTTGTCCGCAAGCAAATGGATGCACGTGTGAAGGACATGCCTTCACTTGTTCAGAGATGATCGACCCTCTTCAACATCTCCATGTGCGATACTTGGACCTCAGCCATGCTGTGAACGTGTCACTGGAAAACATCCACGTTATGGAGTACCTCTTTTTTCTCAACATGTCATATTGTGATGTAAGTAAAGTCCATCTCAATAACATGCCTCATCTCCGAATCTTGGATCTCAGTTTTAATTCTATTATAGAAATAACCTCTGTTCATTTTCACAAGCTCTCTGGTCTCCTTCACTTAAATCTCTCCAGCAATCCTATCGGAAAAGCACTGAGTGGTATCTTCAACACTTTAATGGATTCAGGCGAGCTGACCTCACTAGAAAGTCTCACAATCACTAACACAAATCTTTTCAGTATCCCTGATAAGATGTTCGACTCTATGACTAAACTCCGGACCCTTGACTTTAGAGACAATCCTCTTCAAAACTATTACCAGGGATCATTTCATGGACTAGAAGCTCTGGCGTTCTTGTTCACAGATCAGTCCAAATTGTGCTGCCGATATTTCCATTCTCATCCAGTGCAGTGCCATGCTCCGGTTGACGAACTGTCCACTTGCGACGATCTGCTGGCTCAGAATTTCTTCAGGGTGTTCCTTTGGATGGTCTCTGCACTGGCTGTTGTGGGCAATGCAGGAGTCCTTACATACAGAGTCATTACTGATAACCACAGTTCAGTGTCAGCATCAGGCATTCTGCTGAAGAACCTGTGTGCTGCAGACTTTCTGATGGGGGTCTACCTGGCCATGATTGGCGTGGCTGACAGCAGGTTCCAGGGCAACTATGTGGCCAGGGAAGCTCAGTGGATCAGCAGTGCAGCCTGCACCATAGCAGGCTGCATCTCCTTCATTTCCAGCGAAGTGTCCATTCTTCTCATTTGCATGATCACCGTGGACCGGGTCATTGTCATCTGCTTTCCTTTCAAACGCGATCTCCATCCGAGTTCTAAGTTTGCTGCCATCATTTGTGGTGTGATCTGGATCCTTGGCATCGTCCTGGCCATATTGCCTTTAATTCTGGAGATGGAATTCTACGGGCTGAACGGCATCTGCCTTCCTTTGCCCATCACCCAGCAACCTTACTCTGGCCAGACGTACGCTTTCAGCATTTTCATCGTCGTCAATTTCGCCATTTTCCTCTTCATCTCTGTGGGCCAGGTTCTGATCTACAGAGCTGTGCGTCAAGCCAGGAAAGCCATCGGAGGTCAACAACAGCGAGACAAGGACATGACTCTGGCACGTCGCCTGTTTCTGGTCGTTTTCACCGACTTCTGCTGCTGGTGTCCAGTAGGGGTCATGGGCCTTCTGGCTTTCCACGGAATCCCCATCCCTGTCCAGGTCAACGTGTGGACAGCCATCTTCGTTCTGCCGGTCAACTCTGCACTGAATCCTTTCCTGTACACTTTGAACGGTCTGCTGGAACAGTGGGAAAGACACCGCATGGAACAAAGGGAGCAGAGAATGCTGGGGAAGTTTCAAACTGAGGTACCTAAGTGGCAGCCGTCAGCCATTTGGACACTGACCAAAATCTGCATCGCGTCTAAACAAATAGAGAAGAGAGCGATTCTGAGGTTTGTAGATACCATGAATATCCC
Organism: Phymorhynchus buccinoides; assembly: GCA_017654935.2. Taxonomy (NCBI): domain Eukaryota; kingdom Metazoa; phylum Mollusca; class Gastropoda; order Neogastropoda; family Raphitomidae; genus Phymorhynchus; species Phymorhynchus buccinoides. The sequence goes on along the minus strand of CM065711.1, from coordinate 37,102,485 downwards.
ATACTCCTTCGAGGAAGAATCTAACTTGAATGCTGAGGAAAATATGGCAGAGTAAAAACTGGAAAGACATCTCCCTGGTCCTGGTTTCTCCTCCTGCATTTCTTCATTGGAAATAGCACTCAATAATTATGGTAATAAGGAATGGTAATAAAAAACAACAACTATTTTTAGCTTTTTGCTTGGGCGTAGGTATGAGGTTGTTACTATAGTTAGTGTATTTCATGAAAGTGTAGTGATTGTTTCGACTTGACAGTTACCTTGATAACCACAACGAAGTCTTCATGCAAAACAAAAAGAGAGAGAAAAGAGCAATTAGTACTTTTGGACAAATGTGTTACTGGTCATGCGAGCAGGCCCAATAACAAAATCAATGGGATAGTTTAGGAAAATATGGAGGATATACACAGTATAATATATTTTTAATGTATAGTATGCACACACACAAAAAAGAAAAAAGTGCGAAACACGTTGAGGGTCTTCAGACAGATCCACAGATTCCATCGCAGCCTGTCAGAAATCACGTGACTGTCCAATACGGCGGTTTTACCGCACTTTGGTGACACTAAGTCCTAACTGCTTCTGGTCAAGCGAAATGCTGTACCAATTAACCTGAAACTTTATTAGCGATCAAGTGGATGACAGTAATGTCTGTCATTACATTTCTTATTCATCTTTTTCTTCAACGTTCCAGCTGAATCATGCCTTAGATGTCCAGTCCGGTGGGGTTGATGAAGTTGGTGGTTGTCTCCGGGTCTTGCTTGGTACCCCACAGCTTTCCCACCAGCGTAGCTCCGTTTGGCCAGTGCTGGGTCCATTCTTCTTGATACAGGGGGCAGGACTGCAGGATGTGCTCGGGGGTTTGTGGGCCTGTCTCACACGGGCAGTCAGGTGTGTGTCACAGCCCAAGGCAGTACATGTGGGGACGCAGTCGGCAGTGACCAGTCCGTAGTCGAAATATAGTGGTCTGCTGTTGATGCTGTAGGTGGGGCATCTGATCACCAGATGGGTGCATGGTTGTGTTGGTCATTCCACTCTTTTGTGTGTGTGTGTGTGTGTGTGTGTGTGTGTGTGTGTGTGTGTGTGTGTGTGTGTGTGTGTGTGTGTGTGTGTGTGTGTTTATTATCAGAGTTTTGGCCTCCCTGTATGAGACTGATGGGTTTATCTGCTCGAGCCTGCTGCCAGATTTGGCCAATCTGTCCACCTCCTCATTTCCTTCCAGGCCACAGTGGGCGGGGATTCACTGGACAGCCACCAAAGTGCTTTGTGAAAGGTCACTTAGCAGGTGCTGTGTGTCTCCTTCCAACTTCTCACTGGGCGACTGCAGACTCTGTATGACGGATCTGCAATCTGTCAGGAAGACGGCGTGTGTGGGTGGGCGTTCTTCTGTGCTAACTAGTCTGACAGTCTCTCGTAGAGCAGTGAGTTCAGCTCGGTAGTTTGCCGACCGCTGACCAGCACATTACATTTCTAACCTCTATGACTTCATCATTGGCCTCTGAGAGGCCAGAATGCAAATCTGGCTTTTCTGGGCTCAGTGTTTGGATTTCTTTGATGCGGAAATGACGGAGAAAGTAGAGAATTCAAGGTGCCGTTTTATTCATCAGTCATGACCGAACACTGCTATCCCATCAAATTTTATCGGCACAATTCATGAGCAAGAGCATCCCAGCCATTTGAACATTTCACTGCACCATCTTAAAAGATCTCCCATTTAGTGCGTTCTTAATGTTGTGCATGATATTTTTGCTTTGCAGGAGTTGGGACCTTGGGCTATAATATTACTTTATCACGAAGTTAATAATGACATAAATGGTACTTTAAGCACTGAACATAATAATAATAATAATAATAATAATAATAATTTTATTTGCTATAGAGCTAACAATCCACACTATGAGCATGCTCTGTGCGCTTTACAAATTGAAATATAAATAGAACATCAGACATGAAGTAAAATCAGAAAATAACAAATAACGAATAGCATACACTTGATAAGAAAATACAAGACAACATGGTCCACATACCACAACCGACAAACATGGCGTCTGACATGTTCGGGTTTCTTTAGAAAGTGAGTAGCATCAATTGGGAGTACTTTTATCTGGCCCGGCATCGCATCTTGTTTCTATCACCTCCACTGACCAAGGTTGTCTGTATTTTTGTCTGTGCCTGTTTGCAACAAGAACAAAGAAATGGTGTACTCTCCCGACTTGTATACCAAAAGTGTGACATTGGTGTCCAAAAATAAAAGTATTTAAAAGTATGTTTTTGAGTTTGAATTTTATGGCTTGTACCCACGTGTCGTCACATCCGGCCACAAGGAGCGTGCCATATTATGGGAGACCGCCATCTTAGTCAGTAACTTTTTTTGAAAAATGCCAGATCGATGCTGTTTACACACAAATCTGACTAAGATCGCGACACTTCCGTTGGAAGGGTCGAGATGCGCACGCAGGGGGGGGGGGGGGGGGGGGGGAGCCATAGCTTTTTCTTTCTTCTGTATGATAGCGTAAAGATAAAAATTGATGAGATTCGCACAACATAGAAAATAATACACTTTTATTGACCGACACAAAAACGTCTGCTCATAACGTGAGACACCACAAGGACAAAATATGTTAACCTTAAATGCACATTATGGCTATAAATTATGTTTTAATGCATCTGTGTGTGTCAACATTGCATGTTATTTCAAATTACACTAATACTTAAAATGTTAGTGTATGAAATGAAGATTTTGAGAAGTTCAGCTCCACAAGCAAAAGTAAAAACAACTATTTTAAAAGGAATACTTTAGATCGCCGGGCTCAAACAGTGATGTTATTGAAAGAAATGTAATCAGGAAAATTTCCAATTAGTTCCTGTATGTTTCATTCACTTACGATTTGCTGCTAATATGCTTTTTCTGTTGTGTACAATAATGGTCCGTTAAAAAACAAACTTGTGCATAGTTTTATGATGAATTTCATTGGTTTAGAGGCAATGTACAGTTTATTAAACAATGTTGCTCATGCTGATTTTTTGGGGGTGGCGAGGGGGAGGTTAGTTAAACTGGTATCAGGCCACTTCACGCCCGGACATTTGCCCCCTGGTACTTTTGCCCCCCGGACATTTGCCCCCCATTCACGGCGGACATTTCCCCCCCCCACACCCCCCGCCTGTGTGTGTGTGTGTGTGTGTGTGTGTGTGTGTGTGTGTGTGTGTGTGTGTGTGTGTGTGTGTGTGTGTGTGTGTGTGTCCTGTCTGTGTCTCTTTCTACCTGTCCGTCCGTCTGTCTGTCTGTCTCTCTCTCTCTTACTTGCCCCTGAGTGTGTGTGTGTGTGTGTGTGCGCGCGTGCGTGTGCATGTACGTCTGTGAGCATTTGTTTGTGGCTGTGTATGTATGTGTGCGTGCATGCATGTGTGTGGAAGTGGGGGGGGGGGGGAGTGGGGAAGTGGCCTAGACCCAGCTAAACTACATTTTTTTTGGTGTTATCTACAACATGGTCTGGTTTAAAAAAAAAGGTTTTTCTACAAAAAATTGCGTATGGTTTTATGATGAATGTCATTGGCTAAGAGACAATGTATCGTTTATGAAAGGATGTTGCTCATACCGGTTTTTTTTTTCGGTGGCTTCTTCTCAAAGTCAGTTCTGACCATTATTACAACTGAAAATGGCGAAGAGGTTGAAGAGAGAAAAAAACAAAAGAAAAGAAGAAAAAATAAAAACAAAGGAGAGAGAGAGAGAGAGAGAGAGAGAGAGAGAGAGAGAGAGAGAGAGAGAGAGTCTGAGAGAGAGAGAGAGAGAGAGAGAGAGAGAGCTGAGAGAGAGAGAGAGAGAGAGAGAGAGAGGAGAGAGAGANGAGAGAGAGAGAGAGAGAGAGAGAGAGAGAGAGAGAGAGAGAGAGAGAGAGAGAGAGAGAGAGTGCTTTGGTGGGTAGACAGTCAGATAGGGACTGTTCAGCGTAACCCAGCCATGATGCCGGCCCAACCACTCATGCCTACCCTTGGGTCTGAAGCTTTTAGCGCTCTGCTAACAGCCTCATGAAGAAGGCCTTGGCAGAAAGGGCCTGAACAGTTTATGGAAGCAGGGCGTTCCACTCTCTGATGGCGCGGGGGAAGAAGGAGGAGCTGCGCTGCTGGGTGCGGCATGGGATCCTGCTGAACTGCTCGCTGTGCCCTCTTGGTGTTTGGTGAGCGCTCCTTTTCCTTTTCGGCCCCATCAGTTTGGAACTCCTTACCACGCGAAATCCGCCATATCCAGTCCTTGCAATGTTTCAAATCAGCTCTCAAGACCCACCTGTTCAAGCTACATCACAACCTTTAGGCCACATTACTTCTGGACTCTATTCTCACACACACACTCCCCTCCCCCCATATTAGTTTCACTGTGTGTTGACTGCAATGTGTACGTCAGCTTTGTTGTGAGAGAGAGAGAGAGAGAGAGAGAGAGAGAGAGAGAGAGAGAGAGAGAGAGAGAGAGAGAGAGAGTGTGTGTGTGTGTGTTGATGCTTTGTTCAACTGATTGTATTTTGTATTGTGTTTTTTGGGTGGGGTGATGGTAACGGTGTGTGTGTGTGTGTGTGTGTGTGTGTGTGTGTGTGTGTGTGTGTGTGTGTGTGTGTGTATGTGTGTGTGTGTGTGTGTGTATGTGTGTGTGTATGTGCCGGTACGTGCGTGTATGTGTGGGTGGGGTGTGTATGTGTATGCCTGTTTGCATGTGCGTGAGCGATTATTTCGTGGTGTTGTTGAATTTGTTGCTTCTTAATTTTGTTGTTGTTAAGCGCATAGAGCTCCACATTGGTGGAGGAATGCGCTATATAAATGATTCACTATTATTATTATTATTATTCTCACTCTTGCAGCTAAGGGCTGCATATGTTCGCACCTGACCTGGAGCTGCCCTTTGACTGAGAATCTTGTAGAATGCTATGGCGAGGCCGAGGGTAGTTTAAAATGGCAGCGATTTAATGCTCCAAAAAAATAGATGATTTTGACCCAAAAAAACAGATGCTTGTGGCAAAAGAAAAGACCATCTAACCCTAACCCTAACCACGGAAAGAACCAAGAAATAGAGCAGGAGGGTGTCACTCTACATATTTGCCGAGAAATCGATGTACAAAGCCATACACTTATAGGCCCCTACTATTTTTTGCTGGAACCATTCCTTTTTTTGGTCGATACATTTTAAGTCGTTTAAAATACTTTTTACCAGCCGCGTCGAAGCTGATAATGTTTTCAGTGGATTCTGAAGTCGACTATCTATATATCTATGTGAACACGATAACGTTTGAACAGAGGAACCCAGGATGCTTAAATTTTGCATGCCGATGGGTAAGAATATCTAGGCCAAGTTCGAAACTGAAGGTCATAGGTCACAGGTCCAGGTCACTGGAGCCGAAAATGCTGCCGAACACCTGGCACGATAACGGAGGGACATAGGACGCTCAAATTCTGCATGCCGGTAGGAACTTAAGATACATAGGCCATGTTAAAAAATGAAGGTCATGGGTCAAAGGTCAAGGTCACTGGCGCCAAAAATGCTGCCGAGCACCTGGCACGATAACCGGCGATTGAACAGAGGGACCTAGGACGCTCAAATTGTGCATGCGGATAGGTACTAAGAATATCTCGGGAAAAATTAAAAATGAAGGTCATATAGGTCAAAGTCACTGCAGCCATAAATGCTGCCGAGCACCTGGCACAATAACGTTTGAATGCAGGGACCTAGGACACTCAAATTGTGCTTGCCGATAGGTGCTATGGATATCTAGACCAAGCCGTTCGAGAATGTAGGTCATAGGTCAAAGGTAACTGAATCCGAAAATGCTGCCGTGCGGCTGGTGGTCTAGCGTCTTAACCTTCTATAGTTGTAGCATTATATGAACGAAAACTAGTAGACTACTCCAGGCCTATCACACTCACGGTTCTTCTTCTTCTTGTCAATCGGCCACCTTCATCAGGTTGAAGATTTTGCCGACATTGAAGAAAAAAGAAAAAGAAAACGAAGGTCACGCACGCGCAGGGCCAGGTCACCAAAGAAGTAGGAAGAAAATAAATGAACTGAATTCAAATAAATGATACATACTTAAAACAAGCGCGGATTCGCAATCGTTTGTGGCGTGCGACAATTAAAAACGAAACATCATTTTTAAAGAGCAGCCTCGATTTGAAGTGCGGTCTATTTTTACCACTTCAATCATTACATACACTGAGTCGCTTCCCCTGGCTTTTCAATAATTTTAATCTGTAAACCAGAATGTTATCTCTGCACCATTTCGTAACTTTTTATATATTTTGGAAAACATTTAAAACTATTTATCCTACTTATACTCATCGAAAGAAGCACCGCATACTCGTCGTGTCTGTATTACGTATGTTTATTATTTTGTACGCTTTAAAATGACGATTATGTGCTCTGTTCAGTATATAATTCTTTCCATACGTAAGCAATGTAGATACCGAAAGGCCGAAGAGGGCGTAAAGCCTTAATAAAAAAAATAAAAAAAGCACTGTAGATATGACAACTGACATGTTACTTTATGTCCAAGTATTTTTTTCTCCTTTAAAATATGTGCGACAATTTTGCGAAATGTGCAACAATTTTGGAACGACAGACAAAGATTTGCAGACTCCCTAGTCTTGATATGCCCAGCATAAGGAGTCATAGAACAGGAGACAGAACAAGACTCTGAGAGACGAACTGAAGGCCCGTAGGAGTGGAGGGGAACCTGATCTTGTGATCAGGAATGGGGCAATAGTTCAGAAAGTGCCCAGTCAAGAACAGGGAGACAAAAAATGACCGAACAAAAAGACTTGTGTACATAGTTTTAGCAGTACATGTAAAGGAAATAAACCAGATTTTAAAGCTCTTAACTCTAATGTACATTTAAGGGTGAATGTTGATCCAGGTAGCATTTTTACTAGCGACTGTTTTAATGATTCTATAGCTAATTGTTCTAGCAATGTACATAGTTCTAACTGTTTTAGCAAGGACATTGAGCCAGGTCTAATGGTTTTATACACAAATGCTGATGGTCTGTTAAATAAGAAAGACGAACTTCTCTTACTAATTGATGAAGTTAAACCAAAAATCATTGCTGTTACAGAAACTGTGCCCAAAAAAGTAAGTGATTTTGTACTGTCGGAATATGGGCTGGACACCTATGAAATGTTTCACAACGAAAATCCCAATAGGGGGGTGGCTTTGTTTTTTGACAGAACATTGCATGCACAGGAATGTACCACTTTGAATAAAAGCAAATTTAAAGAGGCAATATGGTGCCATTTTCAAACAAAGGAAAAATATAAGGTGTTAGTAGGTTGTGTGTACAAAAGTCCTAACACGACGGACGAGAATTTACTGGCACTAAATAACTTAATTCAAGATAATGAGATACAGAAATATGATAAGGTTTGTATCATGGGGGATTTTAATTTTCCAGATATAAAGTGGGATGGCCGGTGGACATCACAAAGAGAAAACGACTTTATTGAAGCCACAAGAGACGCATATTTATTTCAAATGGTTAATAAACCAACACGAACAAGGGAAAGTCAAAAGTCAAACATATTAGATTTGATCTTAGTAAATGATGACCAATTGATATCCGACATTACTCACTCATGTCCCCTAGGCAAAAGTGACCATCAAGTGCTTATGTTTCATATGTATGTCAACATAGGCAACTTAAGCAATACAGATCAAAGTCTTAAATTAAATTTTAATAAAGCGAACGTTGCACAAATGAAAGACGAGATTGGTTCACAGACATGGGAGCACTTATACAGCTTGAGTGTTGACGACTGTTGGCAGAACATTAGAGATAAAATACATAACTCAATAGATAATCACATTCCTAAGGCAAAAGCAAATGTTTCTCAGAAAAACAAGAAGCATAAACCTTATTGGATGTCACTGGGGTTGAGGAAGAGTATTAAGAGGAAATCCAAAATCTTTAGAAGATATTTCGAAAATGGCATGTCAAAAGCGAGTAAACGCTATAAAAAAAAATATGTGGAAACAAGGGATAATTGTTCAAAACAAATAAATAAAGAAAGAAACATTCATGAGAAAAATATTGCAGATAATTGTAAATTTAACCCAAAAATGTTTTGGAAATATATAAATTCACAGCTAAAAACGAATACAGGTATTGGTCCACTAAGGGATCAACATGGAAATCTAGTTACAACCGATGAAGACAAAGCAAATGTTCTTAATGACTTTTTTGCTAGCGTTTTTACTAAAGAGGATAGTCACTACCAAAACTAACTAATGAGCCACCTGCTTACTGTACAGATGTGAGAGTTACGGTTGAAGCGGTTAAAAAAAAGTTGAAAGAATTGGAGGTTAACAAGGCCCAGGGGCCTGACAAGGTACCAGCCAGAGTTCTAAAAAAGTTAAGTGAGGAGCTAGCAATGCCTCTTACAATCTTATTTAATAAGAGTTTGGAGACAGGTTCACTCCCATCAGAATGGAAAACAACTGAAGTCACAGCTATTTTTAAAAAAAAGGTACTAAAACTAACCCTGGTAACTACAGACCAGTCAGCTTAACTTGTATAGTATGTAAGATTTTAGAGCAATTTATAAGAGACACTATAGTAAACCATATGACAGATTTTAATTTGTATTCAGATTGTCAACATGGCTTTAGGAGTGGCAGGTCTTGCATGACACAGTTAGTCGAGGTTATGGACGATTTTACTAAATGTATTGAACAAAAAGAAGCATTTGATATAATTTATTTAGACTTTCGAAAAGCGTTCGACTCTGTACCTCACCAAAGACTACTTTTGAAACTAAAATCATATGGCATAACGGGAAATATTTTGCTGTGGGTGGGAGACTTTTTAACAGGTAGAAAACAGAAAGTAAAGGTGGGGGATAAATCTTCATCAAACATGGACATTTTAAGTGGCATCCCTCAAGGGAGTATTTTGGGACCTATTTTATTTACTATTTTTATAAATGATTTGCCTGACCAAGTTGAAAGTGTTTGCAAAGTATTCGCCGACGACACTAAAATTTATAATTCTTCTCATGAATCGGACATAATACAAAAAGATATAAATAAGCTTATTGAATGGTCTGAGAAGTGGAAATTGTATTTCAATGCTGCCAAATGTAAAGTTATGCATTTAGGATTCAAAAATCCACAGAGGGAATATGAAATAACTCATGGCACAAATAGACATAAATTAGAGACATGCACAGAAGAAAAAGACTTAGGGGTGATCTTTGATCCTAATCTTAAGTTTGACAAACATATCACAACAGCTGTTGGCAAGGCAAATAGAATGCTGGGGCTGATTAGGAGGACTTTTTCAGGAATAAAAAATAATGTGTTTATAAACCTGTATAAAAGCTTGGTGAGACCACATTTAGAATATGGGAATCAAATTTGGAACCCATATCTCAAAAGACAGTCTGTGTCAATTGAAAGATGCCAGAGGAGAGCTACTAAACAGATAAAATCTCTTAAAAATAAATATGGTGAAAGGTTGCGCAGGCTGGATTTGCCATCCTTGAAAGAAACTTAAGGAACTGGATACTTCTAAAGCTCAAGGACCTGACCAGTTACCAGCCAGAGTTCTGAAAGAGATAGCAAATGAGATAAGTGAACCATTAACTAAACTATTTAATTTGTCTTTGGAACAGGGAGAACTACCAGATGATTGGAAAAACGCAGAAGTTATAGCTATTTTTAAGAAAGGCACTAGAACAGATCCTGGAAATTATAGACCAGTAAGCTTAACATGTATAACTTGTAAGATACTTGAATCAATTATAAGGGATAAAGTTGTTCTTTATTTGAAAGAAAACAAACTATATTCAGATTGCCAGCATGGTTTTAGGCGCAGAAGGTCGTGTGTTACGCAGTTACTTCAAGTCATGGAAAATTTTACAAAATTGTTAGATATAGGAGAGACGATAGACATAGTGTATCTTGATTTTAAAAAGGCGTTTGATTCCGTGCCACACGAAAGATTATTACTTAAATTGTCAGCATATGGAATTGATGGTAGACTTTTACAATGGAGTAGAAGCTTTTTAACAAATAGAAAACAGAAAGTAAGAGTAAGTAAATCATACTCGGAACAAGCAGAAGTAGTCAGTGGTATTCCCCAAGGCAGTATTTTAGGCCCAGTTCTATTCACCATATTCATAAATGACTTGCCCAATGAAGTAAATAGTGAATGTAAGATCTTTGCTGATGACACAAAGCTATATAATACATCTGGTAATAAAGAAATACTACAGTCAGATTTACACTCTCTACAAGCATGGTCAGATAAATGGAATTTATATTTTAATGTCCAAAAATGCAAGGTAATGTACATAGGAAGGAAAAACCCTAAACATGATTATTATATGAAGCCGAACTGCACAACAAGTAAAATTAATATATGTGAAAACGAGAAAGACTTGGGAATAACTTTTGATCCAGCTTTGAAATTTGATACACATATTCAGAAGGTAACCAGTAAAGCTAACCAAGTAATGGGATTAATCAAAAGATCATTTGACTATCTTCATTGACTATCTTCATAAGGATATATTTGTTAAATTATACAAGGCTATGGTTCGACCTCGCATAGAATATGGTAACTGTATATGGCATCCTAACCTAAAAAGACAATCAATAATAATTGAAAAACTTCAGAGAAGAGCCACAAAATTAGTTAAAGCATGTAAAAATATGTCTTACGAGGAACGTTTAAATTTTCTGAAATTACCATCCTTGAAGGGAAGAAGACTTAGAGGGGACCTTATTCAAACCTATAAAATTGTACATAATCTTGATGATATAAATTTCAATGACTTTTTCATAAAATGCACAGTAGACAAAACAAGAAATAGTGATGGTAAATTGTTTCTTAACAGATCTAATACTAACACCCGCAAAAACTTTTTTACTAACCGTGTTGTTCATATGTGGAATGATCTACCAATTAACATAAAGAATGCACCTAGCATTAATGAATTCAAAAATCTTTTGGACGAAAACCCAAATTTGATAACAAAATTTAAATGTTTTGATGAATAAAAAAAAAAAATATATATAATATATATATATAAAAAAGCCATTCTCTTAAAGATTTATCTTTTTATTAGTTTTTGATTTAAGAGACGCAAACCACTAAATAAATTCTGACAAGTCAAATTCATCGAGAAGGGGCGTAATAAGGGCCGAGAGGTCTATGCATAGCCCTACATCACCTACCTACCTACCTTGAAATACAGGAGGCTGCGAGGAGACCTGATAAATGTTTATAAATTTTTTAACAATACTGACTTTACTAACAAAAGATTGTTTCAGCTCTCGAACTATTCGAAAACTAGAAGCTGTGAATTAAAAATACTAATACAATACAGCAGAAGTAACATTAGAAAACATTTTTTTGCTAACAGAGTTGCCAAGTATTGGAATAACCTCTCTGCACAAATCAAGCTTGCACCAAACCTTAACCAGTTTAAAAACCTCCTGGACAAAGACCCTAAATTGACAGAATTGAGATACCAACATGACTGATTGTGTCATCAAAAACCGTCACAGCTGTGCTCAATACTACAAAAACTATATTGAAAGGGCACTTCAGAGGCTGCGAAGCCTAGTTGCCCTCATGACCCTGACCTGACCTGACCATAAGACGCCTGGCTACTCGCAGACCGTCAACATGAACTGACTGCTCATAGAGAAGCCACATTCTGCCTTGCTCGGGAAAGGGATAGGCCAGGGTTAAGATTATGTTATGGTTATTTTCATGAAACGGAAACAAAGAATGGAAGGCGAGAACACGAGATGGATAGCTAAAAATGGTCCACAACACTAGCCGATACAGTCAGTCAAAATCAAGGGAAGTAAATCAACTAAATGTTGCAAACCATAACCCAGAAATTGATGCCCAGTATCAGATATATCAGTTTGACAGACTAAAAAGTCACACTGACAAAACGTATGCAAAAACAAAAAGAGGATTAATCCTTAGTTTACACCCCACGTGTGTAGGCCTATTTATCCTACACACAGCGAATCATGTTCATGTTGACGGTCTGCAAGTAGCCGCCACTGTACGATCTACAGTTCTACAGGCGTCAGCATTAGCGGAGCTGCGGGTCAGGCAGTGAGGCACAATGTCAATGCTCTTCAGCCTCCAGCAAGCTGGGGACCTAGTCCGGCCCCAACCCAGCCTAACGCTGGGCCAGGCCCACATAAAGTTCTCGGTTCAATCCCAAGATTCGGATGTAAAATTATGAGCTGTAGACGTAAACTCTTAAAGTACTGCTTACAAGTTCTTCCTCTCGATGCATTCATTTTTTTGTTTTTGTTTTTTGTTTTTGCCAGGAAGTTTCTTCAGTTTCAATGCAAGTAAACTTCCCCTTTGAATATTCAGCAAGAGTTATGTTTCCTTTGAACTATGGCGGCGACTTGGAGCAGACGAGGGGGGAATGTGTGCGCTGCGTTAGGGTGTTCCAACGGCAGATACAAAATAGACTGTAAGGGGAAATCGTTTTTTAGTTTTCCCAAAGATGAAGAAAGGTATGTGAATTGTATTTTTATATGCAAGAAAATGTTTAGTATTGATACTAACCCTAACGGAGTAACGGCTACGGTCCCAGTCTGAGTCTGGCTGTCCAGTGACAGTCACAGTGTCTACCCACCAACCCACCTACTACTACAACTACTATTTACTACTACTACTACTACTACTACTACTACTACTACTACTACTACTACTACTACTACTACTACTACTACTACTACAACTACTACTACTACTACTACTACTAGTACTACTACGGTCCCAGTCTGAGTCTGGCTGTCCAGTGTCTACCCACCAAATCTCCCCCCCCCCCCCCCCCTCTCTCTCTCTCTCTCTCTCTCACTCTCTCCTTCCCTCCCCCCCCCCTCCCTCCCTCTCCCTCTCCCTCTCCTCTCTCTCTCTCTCTCTCTCTCTCTCTCTCTCTCTCTCTCTCTCTCACTCTCTCTCCCCCCTTTGTTTTTGTTTTTCTTTTCTTTAGTTTTTTCTCTCTTCGACCTCTTCACCCTTTTCAGTTGCAATAATAGTCAGAACTGACTTTGACAACTATATTGGAAGAAGAAGGAAGAAGAGCGCCTTGCTGAATCAGTGAATGGGAAAAGTCAAAAGTCAGAAGCAGAACACCTCTTCACCATAGCTACCACCTGCATGGTCACACTCTGGACACCGTAACATCAGTGAAATACCTTGGAGTCACCATCCAGAAGGACATCAACTGGGATGGTCACATAGGGAACATCACTGCCAAGGCGAACAGAATGCTGGGGTTCCTGCGGCGAAACCTCAAGATCTGCTCGACAGAACTGAGAGGAAGAGCATACCTGACCCTAGTCAGACCCCTGCTAGAGTATGCCAGTTCTGTCTGGGACCCGTACACTCGGAGGAATGTGAATAAAATTGAGGCTATACAGAGAAGGGCGGCTCGCTTCGTACTCAACCGCTACCACAACACCTCCAGTGTCACTGACATGATATCTCAGTTAGGGTAGCCCACACTTGAGCAGTGCAGGAAGACCAGCAGGCTGACAATGCTTTAGTACATCCAGCAAGGCATTGTCCAGGTTGACAACACCAGGCTCATCCCAGCACCGAGCCGCCAGAGAAGAGGACATGACCAACAACTCATCCATCCACTGTCGTACTGAGTACAGACAAAATTTATTTTTCCTTTGAACCATCCGCAACTGGAACGGGCTACCTGAGGTGGCTGTGTCTGCCACCTGTCCCAGCACCTTCCAGGCATCCATCAGACAACAATAGATTTTAAAAAAAGAAAGAAAAAGGTGTTCCTGTTTTGACGCGGCATCATGTTGGGGATCCACAGGGAGAACCAGCTGGCTGGGTCGTTGTAGATTAGGGTTTTCTCTTTTTCTTTCGCTCTCTTTTTCTTTTCTTTTATGTTACTAATTCATTTTATTTTATTCTTTTGTTTCTCCGACTTCGGACCTCGACCGAAATAGTGCCATAAAAATCAAATTGTTGATTGTGGGCACGTAACCAGAAGAAGAAGAAGAACCCTGTAAAAAAGCTAACAACATTTTTGGTATGAACTATGATATCACATTTCATTCAGTTTAAATCCAAAGAAATAATGGTTCCTCTTTTCAAGGCATTAGTCTAGGTAGACCAATTTTAGAATATGAAAATGCGGTTTGGAGCGGTTCAAGAAACATATATAAATTTTATAAACGTACAAGAATTGAAGAAGAAAAAACAACCACACCATTAAACCTTCCTCTTATATATATAGTTTGCTTTAATAAAACATTTTTGTTTGTTTTGTGTCCAATATTTAAGTTTTTGTGAACGAAACTTGATAACTTTAATTTTAACTTTACGATTTGTTCTGTGTTCTGAAAAGAATAAAAGAAAATAATGTGCTGATTTACTTTTTCTCCCAATGGGGGAGAATATTCGGCAATATCGTGATTATAAATTTTATAATATATAACCTTAATCGAAAATGTTCGAAAATATATACTAAACAAATGGGATTAAAAAACTAATACAGTAATAGACGATTTTGGAAAAAAAACTAGGGGAGAGCACTTTGTGAAAATTAGAGTTGATTACCTCAACTTACTCGGTCAAAACCATGGCAACCATGGCGCCGAAGCTTGAAACCGCAGGATGCCAGTCAGCGACTTGCAAACATTTTTTTATAGAAAAATATGGGGTGATAACTACTAACAATTTGTTCACAATTAAATTAATGCTTCCTAAAATACAGCTTTTTGTATGGTAAGAAAGGCAAAAACGGAAAAATACAATTAACGGAGAAATGTAGGGGTGGGGGTGGGGGGGCACATCTTGACCTTTACCCAATAATGATATATTGTGGTTTTTTAACCCCTTCACTGCCAGAAGAAAAATGAGAAAATATTGATTTTTTTAATTGTAAAGTTTGAACCAAACCTCTTACACTCAATCTGAGAAAATGGTGTAGAGAGATGGTTCCTGGCTTATCTAAACCAGGAACCATCATTCTAGGTCTATGACATAGAAAGTTATGACATCATTAACCCTTTCACCGCCAGCCATTTTTCAGCAACAAAATTCCATTAAACTACCTGGGTAGAGACAAAAATATGTCTAATAATATTGGGGATTCCTCTGTGACATATTTAAAGTAAGGCCTGTCCTTACCTCCCAAGATTAAGAGAATAGGGTCGTTGGATAACAGACCCTGATTTTATGCCTTTTAGTGACATAGGTCAGGGCTTCTGATAAGCTGATGTTTCTTAGGGTCCCAGAGACCCCTTCATCAGATTTAAAACGAGTCCCAGGCTAACTTCAGTGGGTCCCCTGTGTGACGAGGGAATGGGTTAAAAGGCTAAGTCTCTAGGGAAGACTTTTAGTGTGTTAAATTTTCAAGTAGAAAATTTGCCTTTAGCCCACTTCTCTAGGGTGTGGGAGGTGAGCAACTTTCACGGCCCCTTTTCATCTAATAAATTTATATTTGTGCCCGGGTTCTGGCTCGTATGATTGAATGAAATACAAGTGGTAGATTTGCTCTAAATGGCAGACAGAGAGAAGTAGGTTTTTACGTGAAAATTACAAAACTTCCACTCTCATCAGTCTGACCAAAGGGTTCAGAATTATTTGTACACTTGTATTTTATTTACTCACAAATCTGCATAAGATTATGCAGCAATAAGAATAAAGCAGCTCAATGGCGCCAAAGCAAAATATGAATGAAAAACAATGAAATCCGAAAAGATTTACAAGACTTTTGTCTTTCTAGAACTAGAAGGTTAGGCCCCAAGCCGGAAGGGTCACTAATTGTCCAGTGTCTGGGGTTCCAGTTATTGGTCTTGGCACTGTCTTAGGGACTTAGCTGTGTTGAAGTTCCTCCGTAGGGATCGGCGAGTGCTGGGGTGACTTGGCTTGCTCTGGGGTGTAGAGTAGCTCCCAGTCGTTCCGGTTGCTGCGTTGCGGGATGGCACGGCTCATGCGTGGTCTCCTCGCGGATTCTGGGTGCGGTGGCGTCTTTGCGACGGCCCCGTCTTGCAGCTTGTGAGTCAGGGATAAATGTCCTGACCATGATGCCCTGCTGATAATCAGATAAAGAAAGTGGGGGTGCGTTCCACCTTGTCACACCCTGTACCACATCAAGAAACATGTCTATAAACATGTACAAATACACTTATTACACATACCTCAAATTCGGCGCTTTCCGGGCATTAACACCCACGAATTTAAAGACATTTTGTTGTTAGTCGAGTAGTGCGAAAGGCTTTTTCCGGTACAGCGAGAGGCATCATGGGAAAGGGAAAGTTTTATAATTAAGGGAAGCAACTCTCGCATCATAGCAGACGATGCCTGTGGCCGACTTTCAATGTTAGACAGTGTCTTTATTCGTTTTTGTATTAGTTTTTCATGATTTTTTGAGTGCGTCCCCAGGGACTCGCTTGACAAACATTCAATGCGTCCTTTTAACTTTCAATGCGTCAGGGACGCTAGTTTTTGCGTTATCAGAAGCCCTGATAGGTGTTAAATCACGGTGGTGTTAAAATGCGACTTTGGCAGTGAAAGGGTTAAACTTACCTGGGTAGAGACAAAAATATGTGTAATATTGGGGATTCCTCTGTGACATATTTAAAGTAAGGCCTATCCTTACCTCCCAAAATTAAGAAAATATGGTCTTTGGATAACAGACCCTGATTTGATGCCTTTTAGTGACATGGGTGTTAAATCAATGTGGTGCAAAAATGCGACGTTGGCGGTCAAATGGTTAATGATGTCATCAACTACGAGCGTTGCTCGTAGTGGGCAGTGAAGGGGTTAAACATTTATGTTGGAATGCTTAGTAAATGCACCCATTACATGAAGTGATTAACAACATCGTTATGCTGAAGAAGATTTTGACAATGGCAATTTGGCATAGTGTAATATGGAAAAGTAGAAGTAACTTACAAAAAAGTTCATCCTCCCAAGTTGGAGTGTGGCTGCCCACGTGGCAGGGTAATCAAAAACGATCACACACGTGATGTTCTCATCCCTAGCTGGTGCATTTGTGCCATAGTGTTCAAGTGCTTCGGCTGTTGGGATGATCCCTGGAGTCTTTAAGCCAGGGTAAGACAACAACACAAAAACCTTTCATTACATTAATGATTAAATGTAATTATATATACATTAACCCTTTCACCGCCAGCCATTCCTCAACCAAAAATTGCCATCAAACCTAACTGGGTAGAGAAGAAAAATTATATGCAACATTGGGAGTTCCTCTGTGACATGTGTAACATTAGGCCTATCATTGCCTCCCAAAAATAAGAAAATAGGGTCTCTGGATTACAGTCCCTGGTTCGATGCCATTTAGTGACATGGGTGTTAAATCACTGTGGTGCATAAATGCGACATTGGCGGTGAAAGGGTTAATAAGCTTATACACATATTCATGTATCATACCATATGAAATATGTACACATATCACATTGTAAACGCGCACATGCACACACACACACACGCACGTACGCACGCACACGCACACACGCACGCACACACACAACACACACACACACACACACACACACACACACACACACACACACACACACACACACACACACACATATGCTGATATACGCATAGGCATACACAAAAACACATCCACATATGCACTTGAGTCATATAATGTATAAATGAATAATAACCGATGTAGTAGGCCTACTCGAGGGTGGATTTTATTTTTTTGCGATTTCAGTAATAGTATTGAACAAAAATGTAATATTCAAAAAGATGAAATCTCTGGAGAGAGAAATAGAGAGAGAGGGAGAGAGAGAGAGAGAGAGAGAGAGAGAGAGAGAGAGAGAGAGAGAGAGAGAGAGAGAGAGAGAGAGAGAGAGAGAGTATGAATACGAAAGAGAATTTGTATGAGAGAGAGAGAGAGAGAGAGAGAGAGAGAGAGAGAGAGAGAGAGAGAGAGAGAGAGAGAGAGAACGCTTCGAGGATTTTGTCTGTTTTGGTCACACTGTAATGGGTCTTGATCACTGACGTTTCGGAAGTACAGTGGAACCTCCCTTATAAGACCTCCCATTATAAGACTCCCTCCCATATAAGACCTACTTCTCTGAGACATTGCCCTTCTTTGTAAGTATTAAAACTACCTCCCTTATAAGACCCCTCCCTTATAAGACCTCATTTTGGATGATTTTTGAAGGTCTTATGAGGGAGGTTCCACTGTAAGTTCTATTTTTTTTTTTTAGTTTCCTGGGACGGTTTTTGTCGAGTTAGCCTGAGACTTGGTTTGAACTTAGAAGTTTCCAAAAGTCCTATTAAATTGAGTTAAGGGGCTAAGCT
The DNA here is from genome assembly GCA_017654935.2 of Phymorhynchus buccinoides. Lineage (NCBI taxonomy): Eukaryota > Metazoa > Mollusca > Gastropoda > Neogastropoda > Raphitomidae > Phymorhynchus > Phymorhynchus buccinoides. The sequence continues at coordinate 37,084,156 of CM065711.1, read as the reverse complement.
CAGGATGAAAGACTGCTTAGCCTGGGGTTTGAAGATTAATTTGAGTTAAGGGGCGCAAGGAGAAAGACCTACTGCTTAGCCTGGGTGAAGACCATTAAGCCCTCCCCCCCCCCCCCAGTTTGTCCGGGAAGGCCCAGGCCCACTTCCAGAAGCAAGCAAAAAAGACACCCCACCCCCAAACAACAAGCTAACAAAAAACTAGTGGTCAGTAGTTGTACGCTGCTCAGATGGTGATCTGGTCAGCGTTGATGAAAATGGGCTGACGGAGCCTGCGTTGACAGTGGCACTCGGTTGGTTCCACTCCGTGGCAGTCCGGATGAAGAAGGAGCTGATTATTTTTGCCACGGAACCGGCAAGGGCACTCACCCCAATAGGTTAGGTACATTATAGTCACTGAGGCGTCTCTGTGAAATTTGGGTCGCTCCCACCTGGAGAGCGTGTCGCAGCCAGAGGCGCGCCACCCAACTTTTTTATTTTTTTTGCATGCGATTTTTGTGTGACTGACGAGGAAGGTAGGAAGGGAGGGGGGTAAATTTTGACCAAATGACAACTTTTTCGTTGCCACTGGGTTTAACGTGTGCTAAGTGCATGGGCACACGGGACCTTGGTTTATTGTCTCATCCGAAAGACTCCGCGTTCAGACCGCAAGGCCTAGTGCAAAGTGAGAGGAAAAATCCCCTGTACCCAGGTTTGAACTCGGGTTTTCGCGACACGAAGCGAACGCGCTACCACTGTGCCACTCTACACTTCAATAGTGAAGAGAACAACTCTTAACACACTAACAGAAAGTAAAAAAGGATGGGGATATAATATATTCGGGTGGGTTTCCGGGCGTATTTGCACGCTCCTTCATAGGGAGAAAGGTGGCAGAGTGGTTAAGACTTTCGCCTGCCAAATGTAATGTGTGACTGCTGCTGCGTGAGTGACCCGGGTTCGAATCCCGGCCCCCTCGCCTTTTCTTTCTAGTTTTACAGAAAAATCGAACTGAACGTCCAGTCCTTCGGATGGGGACTTGAAGCTAGTCTGACCCGTAAAAATCCCACGGCAGTTGAAAGTCGGTAAGAGCAGGGAGAAATCCCGCTGCCTGTTATGGCCAAATTGATAGCTAGGTTTTCCAAGTGTACCCACACCCCCTCCTCACCCTATGCCTCCCCTGCACTTGCGGCACTGCACTTGCGGTGATGCGCTCTCCGGTGGAGAGCAGCTCAAATTTCACAGAGATAAGTCTCTGCGACTAGAATATACCAAATACCAAATATTTTTACTTCCAGATGTCTTTTGCGGATGGGTTTCCATAAAGAAGTTGTGCTTATAATGTCAGGGGTGCTACTCTTTCATTTTTACACTGATTTCAGTGTTTTTAATTTTACCAGAAACTGAACTTCACTTGTTTTTTTAATTCATCCCCCCCCCCAAAAAAAAAATGACCACAAGCGATTTGGGGCATTTTTAACTTAGTTATTTTATCTCGGAAGTTTACAAACGCAATGTAATAATTTTGCAAGGCTTATCAAACTCAAACTGTCTCTGTCTGTCATTTTAACTGTCTGTCTCGTTATATCTCTCTCTTATAGTCTTAAAACCCTTTCAATGCTAGCCATTCCTCAGCCAAAATTCAAACTTACCCAGGTAGAGAACAGATTCCGTCTGCAATATTGGGGATTCCTCTGTGACATGCATAAAATAGGGTCTATCCTTACCTCCCAAAACTAAGAACATAATGTCACTGGATACCAGATCCTCATTTGATGCTTTTTAGTGACATGGGTGTTATATCATTGTGGTGCCAAGAGGCGACAGTCAGGCGATGAAAGGGTTAAGTTGCCCCCTTGAATCTTCCGACGGGGCGCTGCCCCTGTGCCCTGCCGGGGCCATGGGTCCCTGGACCCCTGCCTTGCAGGTTATTTTCATTTTTGGGAGTTGCACCCATGTGGTGTGCACACAGCCTAAATGTGAACACTGTCGGCTTTGCTTTCAAACAGATGCAGAAAATGGGTGCAAAACGTGGGGCGGTAGGATCTTTTTGGGAATGGGGTCGAAAGAAGTTGTGCGCCGTGGATACAGTCTAAAGTCTCTGTGACTAGAATATACTAAATACCAAATATGTTTTACTTCCAGTCTGCTAGAAATGTTTGTACGAATGGTGAGTGAAAAGCGCATTGAGTTGCTTTGCAAGATTATGCGCTATATAAGCATTATTAATTATTACAGACCTGCCTACCCATACGATTTTTCCGTATTTTGTACACGATTTTGAGCCCCAGTACTGCAGTACAGTAAATGGAAAATTAATACATCAAACCTTTGAACTTAAGGTCTTCTAACATCGGTCAAAATCGAGTGTTTTTCGTCATTTTGCATGGCGGTTTAATGTTCTGTAATGTTCCGTTTTTGGGTCTCCTTGCAAAATACGGAATTTTGAGAACAAGTACAGAACTTTATTTCGTGGAGTACCTAAAAAAGAAATTGGGGGTAGGTAGATCTGTTATTAGTATTACTAGATGTGTTTTGTGGATGAGTTTCCATAAGGAAGTTGTGTGCTTATGCTGTGCGCACAGTCAGAATGTGATCACTGTCAGCTTTGCTTTCAAACAGATGCAGAAAATGGGTGGAAAACGTGGGACGGGAGGATCTTCTTGGAATGGGGTCGAAAGAAGTCGTGCGCCGTGGATACAGTCTCTGTGCAGACCATTTTGAGGAGCGATACTTCAACCGTCCAGGTATTGTACAGTGGAACCTCCCTTATAAGACCTTCAAAAATCATCCAAAATGAGGTCTTATAAGGGAGGGGTCTTATAAGGGAGGCAGTTTTAATACTTACCAAGAAGGACAATGTCTCAGAGAAGTAGGTCTTATGTGGGAGGGAGTCTTATAAGGGAGGTTCCACTGTATTGCGTTGCAATTTATTGTTGATAGAGTTTTAGAAAAAGGTTCCCCCCCGTGGGATACCTGGGGATCTTTCATTACAAAATGTTCCTCCACCTTCTGGAAGTTCTGTGCTAGCAAGTTTTCCTTTAATCTATCACTCTGCCTTTTTCTATTATTGCTACAGTGGAACCTCCCTTATAAGACTCCCTCCCACATAAGACCTACTTCTCTGAGACATTGCCCTTCTTTGTAAGTATTAAAATTACCTCCCTTATAAGACCCCTCCCTTCTTAAGACCTCATTTTGGATGATTTTTGAAGGTCTTATAAGGGAGGTTCCACTGTATCATCTATTTTTCTTTCTGTCTCATTGGCACATTCTCCTGCCTTTAAAGAAATAATCCCCAAAAATGTTCTCCTTTGAGCTCCTTCAAAATCAGAATGTGTCGACTGAATGCAGAGGGGAGACCTCTGGAAACTGAGAACTGGACACATATGTACCTTAACCATTATGGGCATATGTCCTGGGCATGCAGAAGAAGAAGAGGAGGAGGAAGAAAAGTAGGTGTTACACAGGGTTCCCAGGCGCCTTTTAAGTCCTTGTGAATTGTTTTTTTGGTCAACAGGCCTTTTAAGTGCTTTATTTCAGCAAGTAGATCCTTTTAATTCATCAAGAGGTCCTTTTAATTTTTGAAAGGTACTGTTAAGTCCTGTTTTATCAAGAAAAAAGTGATAAAGAAACTGACTAACATCTAAAAATATTCTCACAAAAACACTGGCAGTATGCAAAGTTGTCGGTGTCACAGATCGGAGCAGACAATTCATTACAAGCTGTGTGAGTCTTTCCGCACCAAGACGTAGTGATTCATTCCATGCGTATTGGAATTGTGCTCTTGGTCAACAATTGGCATTCAGGCATTCTTTCCATCATGAACATGTCATACAATCAGGTTGGCGAAGGTCCTTTTACAATCTTTTGAGGTCCTTATAAGTCCTTTAACCCTCTCACAGCTGCAAACCCGAAATCCGCCCAAATTGTTTTACTTCCCTGGCGCCCGCCGCCGCCGATTGCGCCCGCTGAACGCCAGGTCTAGTACTTTCACTTTCACTTTTGCCCCACCCACAATGCAATATACTAAGTTCTTTCTGTTTCTGACACTCGCGGGTACATTTTTGGTCTTTACAGCAAGGGAAACTACCCAATAGTCTTTTTGAACTGATTTTTCAAAGTGACGCCAAATTTTTTTTTCTTTCCACGTGACGTGAGCAGTATTGACTCCGTGCGATGTTTGGAGTGCCATTACGGATTTTTTTAATTCCAATTCATGGTTTGTTGTGTGACAGTGTGTTAGCTTTCGAATGAAAATACCATCATCGCTATTCAATATGCATCTTTCAGAAATGGGTGATTTTTTTTAATAAAAGATTTGGTGTGACGTTCGGAGTTAATCCCCTTCTCTTATGCAATAGGATCGATTCTCGTTTCGATTGATCGGGAGGCATAGGGTTAAAGGTCCTTTTTTGGTTTCATGTTCCAAACCTGGGAACCCTGTTACAGAAGGTGGTCACATACTGCCTTGTCCAGTGTTTAAAAGACAGTCAGTTATATTTACAATACAATTACATGTATTAATTCTCCGTAGTATTAACCCTTTCCAGACCTGTTTACCCATATGGTTTTGCTGTATTATGTACACATATTTGTCAGAAATATGATTAATATGGTACATGGGAAAAAATATGGTAAAATGGTGAACAAAAATATAATTTGTGTATTGCCTGATTCTGGAAACAGTGCGCTCTGTGTGTTTGTGTGTGTTGGTGTTGTTTTTGTTGTTAATTGAAATGGATGATACTTTGACATAGCATTCCTAATTCTATTGTAGTTATGCAAATGTACGCATGTTTGCATTCCATTTTCAGACTTTTCTGTTGGGAGTACTCCTATTTCTTGAAAAATACACTCATTTTGGATTTCAAATACAAGAAGCCTAACTTTAGGGTAAACAGGTCTGCCTTTCGCCGCCAGCCATTTTCAGCTAAAAAATACCATTAAACTTAACTGGGTAGAGAACAAACCCAATCTGCAATATTGCTAATTCCTCTGTGACATGTATAACATTAGGCCTGTCCTTACCTCCCAAAATTAAGAAACAGGGTCTTTGGATAACAGGCCCTGATTTGATGCCTTTTAGTGACATGGGTGTTAAACCATTGTGGTGCTACAATGCGACATTGGCGGTGAAAGGGTTAACCCCTTGACTGCCGGAGAAAACTCAAGAAACAAAAGAGCATGTAAAATTATAAAGTGCAAAAGAGGACCATAAGTAACTCTCTGGCAAAATGAGCTGGAGATGTAATCCTCTAGAATGTCATGAACCACAAATAGGCATTTCAGAGTTACTCCCCTTCATCTGATGATGTAATCAGTGACATCATCAAGCATGTAGCTGACGCATTACATGGCATTCAAGATGTTTATAAATTATTGTTTGTTTGTTTTTTACCATAAGCCAATGCTTTCTTTTTTCCCTGCGCCTTATAATAATATGTTTACAAACACATTGCCTTGGAAAAAGTCTTTTTTAAGACGAAAATTTAGGTGGTTTTATTTTTACTTCGCTTATTTCCCCATCTTCATCTGTTTGTGTTAATGTGTAGCGTTGTGATGTGTTTTATTTTGAGTCAGGGCTTCTGATAACGCAAAAACTAGCG
>CM065711.1:37038725-37078074 GCA_017654935.2 Phymorhynchus buccinoides | reverse complement strand
CAGGGTTTCCAGGGCTTTCAGCTATCCCCAAGTAAGGACCTTGTAAGGACCTGTAGGCCTAAGGATAATGTCCATCTTTTAGCCAACGATCTTAAAAGGAACACTTTCCCAGCATTGTGAACAATGTCTAAGCAGATAGAAAAACTATGGCTGACACAGATATACGAGTTTTCCTGCAAAACGACACCAGGATAAAGAACAAGATTTCAGTCCAATTTCTCTTGACAACTCGCGGTGCATCGTTCGTCTGCTAAGCGGTCAGTTGAAACGGGAAGGTGGGGGAAGGGGGGAAGGTGAAGTAGGTGCTGAGCGATGTTTCTCAAGTGTAAAAGTGCTGCTTCTGCAATCTATTTTGAGTATGGTCTTGCTGCTCAGGGCAGTTTTTGGCAGCTGTCAGGACTTGTAAGGACCTTGAAGTGAATGAAAGCACTTGTAAGGCTTTACTTGGAGATTTCAATTTGTCAAGACTTATAAGGACTGGTAAGGCCCTTATGAACCCTGTCAAGGTCTTAATAAGGGGCTCCACTGATAAATACAGCGGCAGAGCTTAATCTAGGATTTCTGAAAAAGGGGGTCAGTCCCCACCTCATATCAAAAAAAGGCCCCCCCCCCTATCCAACCCCACATCGTGGGCGAAGTGAAAGCATTCTTCTTATTGTGCTTCAAACACAATGTACATTGCATCCCTGTCTCAATCTTCGTCAGCCACGGACACTTTTTCAACCAGTCATTTTGGAACCGATGTTCCTTTGCACTGCCACTGTTGTCATTCTTTTCCGACGTTTTAGATGTAGAAGCCTTTTCTTCGAGGTCTTCACACTCGCTTGGAACAGGATTTTTTTTTTTCACTTTGCCTCCGCGAAAATCAAAATCGAACAGGGTCCCTGCCCACTTCAATTTGAAGAACATTCAAGATGGCGGCAGAAAATCTCGCAACTTCCTGTTGGTAGAACGAGAAGAACGCGATTGGTTGATTAACACTAACATTTTGTCAAGAACCAATGAAATGGCGAGAAATCCTTCACTCCTGCTCGATACTTTCAGTTTGTCCAGACGATGAGTTTAGCAGACGACGAAGGTCTTCCCGCATCGATTGGTAAAAACTGCGGGCCGTTCTGCAAATGTGCGGGACTCGGCCCGCTCCCCACGCCGATTATCGCAGGAAGGAACAAAATTTCGGGGGATTTTACGAATCCCGCGCTCTAGATTAAGCTCTGCAGCAGAATCCTGCTAACTCAAATACAGGGAAACCCATTTAGTACGAGTACGGTTTAAACGAGAGCCCGTGTTTAACGAGTGGTTTCAAAATTCCCGACCACAAGCCTTCTTTTTCCTTGTTAAATAATTCTGCATACAACGAGCTCGCTACAACGAGCAACTTGCATATAACGTACAATTTATTGACTCCCAAAGTCAAGCTTTTATGCAAAAACTACATGGTTAGAACGAGAACGCACTTACAACCACACCGCCATCCCAAAGTCAAGCTTTCTTGCACAACTACCTGGCTAGAACGAGAACACGCTGACAACAACATCGCCATCTTGACTGACCCCTCGATATGTAAGCGGCATTCTGATTGGCCGATATAACAACTTGGGTGTCTGCAGCGCAAGCAGACGACACTGGACTCGCTCTTTGCGCACTGATCTTGTGACTTCCGGCAAATTTCAACTTTCTCTTAAAGCGCGTGTGTGGATTTTATGTTTTTGATGTTATTGTGTGTTAATAAACTGTTTTACAGTGTTTGTAATCGGCATTAAAAACCCTATGGATACAGGATACTGGGCTTACAACCATGCTCTGTTGGGTAAGTGTGTTGTTTCCGTTTTTCTGTCTTTTTCACACTTTACCAGCACGCACATCACAGTAGATGTGAGGAGCGATTGATAGGTTCGTCAGGGTTGCCAAAATCGATAAAATGGTTTGAACGAGCAATGCTTACAACGAGTAAATTGGCCCTCTCCCCTGGAATTCGTACTAAACGGGTTTCACTGTACGGACAACTCAAAAACACTGAATAACTCACAATAATGTTTCGGTCCCAGTTTCAGACCTGTTTACCCCTGTTTTGCAAATTTGTCATTTCTGAAACCAAAAATAGTAATATTGAAAAAAAAAAACTGTAATACAACGCGCAGCCGATTCTTTTTCTTCACAAAATCTGATTAACAAGAAACCACTGCCTCTACTTTTTCCCTGTTTCCCCTATTTTGCAAATTTGTCATTTCTGAAGCAAAAACTAATAATTTTGAAAAAAAAAAAAAAAACTAATCCAACGCGCGGCCGATTCTTTTTCTTCACAAAACCCGATTAACAAGAAAACTATTTGTAATCACACAATTATATGCAAGCATAGTAGTGCACCCTTTCACCGGAGACCATTTTTTAAAAACATGTCATTCAAACCCTTGAAATTTTTATTCAAACATTGTGTTGTATTAAGGCTATTCTTTTCACTCACACAATATTGCAGACAAAACTCCATCAGATTTTGGATCATTTGAAACCTAAAAAGTTTTTTAAAACTCTGTATTGGCACCACGCAGATTTTGGATCATTTCGCTCTGACACGCAGTCGCTTTGACACCATCTTGAAACAGAAAAGAAATTGGCGCGCATTGTATGCTGGGAACTGGATTGACTTTTCACCGCATTGTTTCAAAAGCATCGCTTGCCGACGCAACTGTAGTGGTGTTGGGTTTTTTTAGGATTTGTTTTTGTCGCCACAATTATCGTAACTTGACTTTTGTTTCATAAAAATTATGACAAAATCGCAAAGGTAAACAGGTCTGCAGTTTATTAACTCACTCGGGGCGAATGAGCCGGATCCGGCTCATGGCTCGCACAACCGTTAAGGACGAATGGCCCGGATCCGGCTCATAAGAGTTTTCAAGAGGTTTTGATTTCTGGCGTGTAACCAGCTTTCCGGTGCGAAGTCATAACCTATTTTCAGTTTGCTTTGACCTTGCCTCTCTTGAAATCAACCAATCATTGCAGACTTTACATTCAGCTTTGGTTGTAGAGGGGGCTCAAAGATCGGAATGTGAAATGTTCCTTCTTTCTATGTGTTAGCTGTTTTCGTCAATAGGAGACAAACGACGAAGGTAAGGAATCTGATATTTTACGATCGTTTAGTGCATGGTGTTGCTAATCTTTTCTGAAAATATTGATGCCTAACTCTTCATAACTTGGTTTTGGTGATTATTTTACGAACCCAGTCAAATGCCCAGTCTCCACAGAACAAGGGAAATAATTCGGCCAGTCCCGAGTTCTTTAATCTTTATATTAAAGAGTCTTTTTAACTCAAAATATTGGCTATCTCAAAATAAAATGTAAGTCCCTCCAATTTTGATTTGAGCGATGTTCACTGTACCTGATAGCACATTTTCCTTCCGCTTCTCTTGAACTGCAACAGCCGTCGTCACATCGTGTTGTGGTGCTGAACTTTTCGAAGCCGAATGTGTCGATATACGTAATCGGGTTGGACTGGGCCGACCAGGAAATAGCGTTGGAACCGCGTTCCATGTGAGTCTGTCCCTTTCCGCTGTATATGAAGAAAAAAAATGTTAAATGCATACCGGGATTGCAATGAAAGTACTGCAACGACTGTTTTTGCATTTCCGTGACAGGAATTTATTACGTTAAAGTGTAAATGCGATTAATAATAATAATGGATATTAGTTGCGCTCTTTCTCCAAAGAGCTCAGAGCGCTTACAAAATTAACTTCAGACAACAAAAAAATTGGAACCTCCCTTAAGAGATTATAAGACTCCCTCCCAAAGGAACTTCTCTGAGATACAGCCCTTCTTTGGAACCTCCCTTATAAGACCTCTCCATTATAAGACCTCATTCTGGATGATTTTTGAAGGTCTCCACTCCTGTTTTGCATTTCCATGACAGGAACTTAGTGTAAATGCGATTAATAATAATAATGGATATTTGTTGCGCTCTTTCTCCAAAGAGCTCAGAGCGCTTACAAAATTAACTTCAGACAACAAAAACAATACAGTGGAACCTCCCTTATAAGACCTCCCATTATAAGACTCCCTCCCACATAAGACCTACTTCTCTGAGACATTGCCCTTCTTTGTAAGTATTAAAATTACCTCCCTGTTAAGACCCCTCCCTTATAAGACCTCATTCTGGATGATTTTTGAAGGTCTTTATATAAGGGAGGTTCCACTGTACTATGACGACTGTTTTGCATTTCCGTGACAGGAATTTAGTGTAAATGCAATTAATAATAATAATCTGTAGTGTTTTTTCCTTTGGTGCGGGGTGTTGGGGAGGGAACATTTCAAAACAAGACAAAGGTCGACTAGATAAAGTTATAAAGAAAGCGGGTGGGGTGGTGGGCAAAAAAACAAAAACCCTTTGACGACATGTACAACAGAAAACTGACTGACAAACTGAGGACGATCATGACTGACGAGACACACCCCTTACATGACGACATTGACAGCAGACGATCGGACAGAAGCGACAGACTGCGAGCCCCACGTGCAAGAACATCAAGGCACTTAAACTCTTTCATTCCCTCTGCCATCCGTCTGTATAATTTGAATGTAGTTCAGCTGTCTTAACGTGTCATTGGGGGGGGGGGGGGGGGGGGGGGGGGGTGCGCGCGTGTGTGTGTGTGTGTGTGCATAAACCGACTTCGGTGCTATGCTTTGTTGCTGCTGTTGTTTTTAATTTGTGATACTTATGTATATGTTATATTAATTGATTTATATTGTTTATTAATTTGTGGTGAAGTTTAACGTGGTGACAGCCCTGGCATGGCCTTGTAATCTTAATATTAATCTTAATTGGTTCATCTATTTTAGGTAAATATTAGTAGTTTTTTTATGAGTGTACGTTCTTCATGTTTTTCACATAATTCTAATCAAATTCTCTCCCTCTTTTATTTAATTCCTTGATGATGTTATATGCATTTTATTGTCTTAACTGTGGTGTTTCGATTTATGTAATCTGAATGTTTTTAGTATTGTTTATCGAGCCTGTGATCGCACAATTTAATTTCCACACAAGGATGAATAAAGTTGTATTGAATTGAATTGAATTGAATTAATGGATATTAGTTGCGCTCTTTCTCCAAAGAGCTCAGAGCGCTTACAAAGTTAACTTCAGACAACAATAACAATACAGTGGAACCTCCCTTATAAGACCTCCCATTATAAGACTCCCTCCCACATAAGACCTACTTCTCTGAGACATTGCCCTTCTTTGTAAGTAATAAAATTACCTCCCTTATAAGACCTCATTCTGGATGATTTTTGAAAGGTCTTAAAGGGAGGTTCCACTGTACTATGACGACTGTTTTGCATTTCCGTGAGAGGAATTTATTACGTTAAAGTGTAAATGCGATAAATAATAATAATCATGGATATTTGTTGAGCTCTTTCTCCAAAGAGCTCAGAGCGCTTACAAGCTTACAAAGTTAACTTTCAACAACAATAAACACAAAACAATCAGAAATATATATATTACATACAAATCCGATACTTCACACGTGCGCACATGCACACGCACACGCACACACACAAACACACGCACAGCACACACACAAACACACAGAAAAGACATTCTTACCCATAACCCGATTGGAACATACCACATTTTGCAGACTATAAGGCGCACCCCAACATTTTACACAGAATTCAGATTTTCATACCACATTATTAGTCATATTGTTATAAGTATAATTGAACTCAACAGGGCTTCTGATAAGCTGATGTTTCTTAGGGTCCCAGGGACCCCTTCATCAAATTTAAAACGAGTCTCAGGCTAACTTCAGTGGGTCCCCTGTACCACATCAAGAAACATGTCTATAAACATGTACAAATACACTTATTACACATACCTCAAATTCGGCGCTTTCCGGGCACTAACACCCACGAATTTAAAGACATTTTGTTGTTAGTCGAGTAGCGTGAAAGGCTTTTTCTGGTACAGCGAGAGGCATCATGGGAAAGGGAAAGTTTTATAATTAAGGGAAGCAACTCTCGCATCATAGCAGATGATGCCTGTGGCCAACTTTCAATGTTAGACAGTGTCTTTATTCGTTTTTCTATTCGTTTTTCATGATTTTTTGAGTGCGTCCCCAGGGACTCGCTTGACAAAGATTCAATGCGTCCTTTTAACTTTCAATGCGTCAGGGACGCTAGTTTTTGCGTTATCAGAAGCCCTGACTCAAAATAAAACACATCACAACGCTACACATTAACACAAACAGATGAAGATGGGGAAATAAAAGAGGTAAAAAAAAAACCACCTAAATTTTCGTCTTAAAAAAGACTTTTTCCAAGGCAATGTGTTTGTAAACATATTATTATAAGGCGCAGGGAAAAAAGAAAGCATTGGCTTATGGTAAAAAACAAACAAACAATAATTTATAAACATCTTGAATGCCATGTAATGCGTCAGCTACATGCTTGATGATGTCACTGATTACATCATCAGATGAAGGGGAGTAACTCTGAAATGCCTATTTGTGGTTCATGACATTCTAGAGGATTACACCTCCAGCTCATTTTGCCAGAGAGTTACTTATGGTCCTCTTTTGCACTTTATAATTTTACATGCTCTTTTGTTTCTTGAGTTTTCTCCGGCAGTCAAGGGGTTAACCCTTTCACCGCCAATGTCGCATTGTAGCACCACAATGGTTTAACACCCATGTCACTAAAAGGCATCAAATCAGGGCCTGTTATCCAAAGACCCTGTTTCTCAATTATGGGAGGTAAGGATAGGCCTAATGTTATACATGTCACAGAGGAATTAGCAATATTGCAGATTGGGTTTTTTCTCTACCCAGTTAAGTTTAATGGTATTTTTTAGCTGAAAAATGGCTGGTGGCGAAAGGCAGACCTGTTTACCCTAAAGTTAGGCTTCTTGTATTTGAAATCCAAAATGAGTGTATTTTTCAAGAAATAGGAGTACTCCCAACAGAAAAGTCTGAAAATGGAATGCAAACATGCATACATTTGCATAACTACTATAGAATTAGGAATGCTATGTCAAAGTATCATCCATTTCAATTAACAACAAAAACAACACCAACACACACAAACACACAGAGCGCACTGTTTCCAGAATCAGGCAATACACAAATTATATTTTTGTTCACCATTTTACCATATTTTTTCTCATGTACCATATTAATCATATTTCTGACAAATATGTGTACAGAATACAGCAAAGCCATATGGGTAAACAGGTCTGGAAAGGGTTAATACTACGGAGAATTAATACATGTAATTGTATTGTAAATGTAACTGACTGTCTTTTAAACACTGGACAAGGCAGTATGTGACCACCTTCTGTAACAGGGTTCCCAGGTTTGGAACATGAAACCAAAAAAGGACCTTTAACCCTATGCCTCCCGATCAATCGAAACGAGAATCGATCCTATTGCATAAGAGAAGGGGATTAACTCCGAACGTCACACCAAATCTTTTATTTAAAAAAATCACCCATTTCTGAAAGATGCATATTGAATAGCGATGATGGTATTTTCATTCGAAAGCTAACACACTGTCACACAACAAACCATGAATTGGAAGACAAAATCTGTAATGGCACTCCAAACATCGCACGGAGTCAATACTGCTCACGTCACGTGGAAAGAAAAAAAAATTTGGCGTCACTTTGAAAAATCAGTTCAAAAAGACTATTGGGTAGTTTCCCTTGCTGTAAAGACCAAAAATGTACCCGCGAGTGTCAGAAACAGAAAGAACTTAGTATATTGCATTGTGGGTGGGGCAAAAGTGAAAGTGAAAGTACTAGACCTGGCGTTCAGCGGGCGCAATCGGCGGCGGCGGGCGCCAGGGAAGTAAAACAATTTGGGCGGATTTCGGGTTTGCAGCTGTGAGAGGGTTAAAGGACTTATAAGGACCTCAAAAGATTGTAAAAGGACCTTCGCCAACCTGATTGTATGACATGTTCATGATGGATGGAATGCCTGAATACCAATTGGTGACCAAGAGCACAATTCCAATATGCATGGAATGAATCACTACGTCTTGGTGCGGAAAGACTCACACAGCTTGTAATGAATTGTCTGCTCCGATCTGTGACACCGACAACTTTGCATACTGCCAGTGTTTTTGTGAGAATATTTTTAGATGTTAGTCAGTTTCTTTATCACTTTTTTCTTGATAAAACAGGACTTAACAGTACCTTCCAAAAATTAAAAGGACCTCTTGATGAATTAAAAGGATCTACTTGCTGAAATAAAGCACGCCTGTTGACCCAAAAACCAATTCACAAGGACTTAAAAGGCGCCTGGGAACCCTGTGTAACACCTACTTTTCTTCCTCCTCCTCTTCTTCTTCTGCATGCATTCCCAGGCCATATGCCCATAATGGTTAAGGTACATATGTGTCCAGTTCTCAGTTTCCAGAGGTCTCCCCTCTGCATTCAGTCGACACATTCCGATTTTGAAGGAGCTCAAAGGAGAACATTTTTGGGGATTATTTCTTTAAAGGCAGGAGAATGTGCCAATGAGACAGAAAGAAAAATAGATGATACAGTGGAACCTCCCTTATAAGACCTTCAAAAATCATCCAAAATGAGGACTTAAGAAGGGAGGGTCTTATAAGGGAGGTAATTTTAATACTTACAAAGAAGGGCAATGTCTCAGAGAAGTAGGTCTTATGTGGAAGGGAGTCTTATAAGGGAGATTCCACTGTAGCACAAATAGAAAAAGGCAGAGTGATAGATTAAAGGAAAACTTGCTAGCACAGAACTTCCAGAAGGTGGAGGAACAGTTTGTAATGAAAGATCCCCAGGTATCCCACGGGGGGGAACCTTTTTCTAAAACTCTATCAACAATAAATTGCAACGCAATACAGTGGAACCTCCCTTATAAGACTCCCTCCCACATAAGACCTACTTCTCTGAGACATTGTCCTTCTTGGTAAGTATTAAAATTGCCTCCCTTATAAGACCCCTCCCTTATAAGACCTCATTTTGGGTGATTTTTGAAGGTCTTATAAGGGAGGTTCCACTGTACAATACCTGGACGGTTGAAGTATCGCTCCTCAAAATGGTCTGCACAGAGACTGTATCCACGGCGCACGACTTCTTTCGACCCCATTCCAAGAAGATCCTCCCGTCCCACGTTTTCCACCCATTTTCTGCATCTGTTTGAAAGCAAAGCTGACAGTGATCACATTCTGACTGTGTGCGCAGCATAAGCACACAACTTCCTTATGGAAACTCATCCACAAAACACATCTAGTAATACTAATAACAGATCTACCTACCCCCAATTTCTTTTTTAGGTACTCCACGAAATAAAGTTCTGTACTTGTTCTCAAAATTCCGTATTTTGCAAGGAGACCCAAAAACAGAACATTACAGAACATTAAACCGCCATGCAAAATGACGAAAAACACTCGATTTTGACCGATGTTAGAAGACCTTAAGTTCAAAGGTTTGACGTATCAATTTTCCATTTACCGTACTGCAGTACTGGGGCTCAAAATCGTGTACAAAATACGGAAAAATCGTATGGGTAGGCAGGTCTGTAATAATTAATAATGCTTATATAGCGCATAATCTTGCAAAGCAACTCAATGCGCTTTTCACTCACCCCATGCGTACAAACATTTCTAACATACTGGAAGTAAAACATATTTGGTATTTAGTATATTCTAGTCGCAGAGACTTTAGACTGTCTCCACGGCGCACAACTTCTTTCGACCCCATTCCCAAAAAGATCCTACCGCCCCACGTTTTCCACCCATTTTCCGCATCTGTTTGAAAGCAAAGCCGACAGTGTTCACATTTAGGCTGTGTGCACATTACATGGGTGCAACTCCCTAAAATGAAAAAAAAACCTGTAAGGCAGGGGTCCAGGGACCCATGGCCCCGGCAGGGCACAGGGGCAGCGCCCCGTCGGAAGACTCAAGGGGGCAACTTAACCCTTTCATCGCCACTGTCGCCTCTTGGCACCACAATGATATAACACCCATGTCACTAAAAAGCATCAAATGAGGATCTGGTATCCAGTGACATTATGTTCTTAGTTTTGGGAGGTAAGGATAGACCCTATTTTATGCATGTCACAGAGGAATCCCCAATATTGCAGACGGAATCTGTTCTCTACCTGGGTAAGTTTGAATTTTGGCTGAGGAATGGCTAGCATTGAAAGGGTTTTAAGACTATAAGAGAGAGATATAACGAGACAGACAGTTAAAATGACAGACAGAGACAGTTTGAGTTTGATAAGCCTTGTAAAATTATTACATTGCCTTTGTAAACTTCCGAGATAAAAACAACTAAGTTAAAAATGCCCCAAATCGCTTGTGGTCATTTTTTTTTGGGGGGGGGGGGATGAATTAAAAACAAGTGAAGTTCAGTTTCTGGTAAAATTAAAAACACTGAAATCAGTGTAAAAATGAAAGAGTAGCACCCCTGACATTATAAGCACAACTTCTTTATGGAAACCAATCCGCAAAAGACATCTGGAAGTAAAAATATTTGGTATTTGGTATATTCTAGTCGCAGAGACTTATCTCTGTGAAATTTGGGCTGCTCTCCACCGGAGAGAGCATCACCGCAAGTGCAGTGCTGCAAGTGCAGGGGAGGCATAGGGTGAGGAGGGGGTGTGGGTACACTTGGAAAACCTAGCTATCAATTTGGCCATAACAGGCAGCGGGATTTTTCCCTGCTCTTACCGACTTTCAACTGCTGTGGGATTTTTACGGGTCAGACTAGCTTCAAGTCCCCATCCGAAGGACTGGACATTCAGTTCGATTTTCCTGTAAAACTAGAAAGAAAAGGCGAGGGGGCCGGGATTCGAACCCGGGTCACTCACGCAGCAGCAGTCACATATTACATTTGGCAGTGAAAGTCTTAACCACTCTGCCACCTTTCTCCCTATGAAGGAGTGTGCAAATACGCCCGGAAACCCACCCGCATATATTATATCCCCATCCTTTCTTACTTTCTGTTAGTGTGTTAGAGTTGTAGAGTGGCACAGTGGTAGCGCGTTCGCTTCGTGTCAAGAAAACCCGAGTTCAAACCTGGGTACAGGGGATTTTTCCTCTCACTTTGCACTAGGCCTTGCGGTCTGAACACGGAGTCTTTCGGATGAGACGATAAACCAAGGTCCTGTGTGCCCATGCACTTAGCACACGTTAAACCCAGTGGCAACGAAAAAGTTGTCATTTGGTCAAAACTCACCACGTCAGTCACACAAACCCTCCACGTTAGTCACACAAAAATCGCATGCAAAAAACAAAAAACAAAAGTTGGGTGGCGCGCCTCTGGCTGCAACACGCTCTCCAGGTGGGAGCGACCCGAATTTCACAGAGACGCCTCAGAAACTATAATGTACCTAACCTAACCTAACCTATTGGGGTGAGTGCCCTCGCCGGTTTCGTGGCAAAAATAATCAGCTCCTTCTTCATCCGGACTGCCACGGTGTGGAACCAACAGAGTGCCACTGTCAATGGCCAGGCTCCGTCAGCCCATTTTCATCAGCGCTGACCAGATCACCATCTGAGCGGCCTACAACTACTGACCACTAGTTTTTTTGTTAGCTTGTTGTTTGGGGGTGGGGTGTCTTTTTTGCTTGCTTCTGGAAGTGGGCCTGGGCCTTCCCGGACAAACTGGGAGGGGGGGGGGGCTGATCTTCACCCAGGCTAAGCAGTCTTTCTCCTAGCGCCCCTTAACTCAAATTAAACCAATTCAAACCAACCAGGAAACTAAAAAAACAAAAATAGAACTTACAGTGGAACCTCCCTCATAAGACCTTCAAAAATCATCCAAAATGAGGTCTTATAAGGGAGGGGTCTTATAAGGGAGGTAGTTTTAATACTTACAAAGAAGGCCAATGTCTCGGAGAAGTAGGTCTTATATGGGAGGGAGTCCTATAATGGGAGGTCTTATAAGGGAGGTTCCACTGTACTTCCGAAACGTCAGTGATCAAGACCCATTACAGTGTGACCAAAACAGACAAAATCCTCGAAGCGTTCTCTCTCTCTCTCTCTCTCTCTCTCTCTCTCTCTCTCTCTCTCTCTCTCTCTCATACAAATTCTCTTTCGTATTCATACTCTCTCTCTCTCTCTCTCTCTCTCTCTCTCTCTCTCTCTCTCTCTCTCTCTCTCTCTCTCTCTCTCTCTCTCTCTCTCTCCCCTCTCTCTCTATTTCTCTCTCCAGAGATTTCATCTTTTTGAATATTACATTTTTGTTCAATACTATTACTGAAATCGCAAAAAAATAAAATCCACCCTCGAGTAGGCCTACTACATCGGTTATTATTCATTTATACATTATATGACTCAAGTGCATATGTGGATGTGTTTTTGTGTATGCCTATGCGTATATCAGCATATGTGTGTGTGTGTGTGTGTGTGTGTGTGTGTGTGTGTGTGTGTGTGTGTGTGTGTGCGTGTGCGTGCGTACGTGCGTGTGTGTGCATGTGCGCGTTTACAATGTGATATGTGTACATATTTCATATGGTATGATACATGAATATATCAAATATTCTATGTATAAGCTTATTAACCCTTTCACCGCCAATGTCGCATTTATGCACCACAGTGATTTAACACCCATGTCACTAAATGGCATCGAACCAGGGACTGTAATCCAGAGACCCTATTTTCTTATTTTTGGGAGGCAATGATAGGCCTAATGTTACACATGTCACAGAGGAACTCCCAATGTTGCATATAATTTTTCTTCTCTACCCAGTTAGGTTTGATGGCAATTTTTGGTTGAGGAATGGCTGGCGGTGAAAGGGTTAATGTATATACATTTAATGTACTGAAAGGTTTTTGTGTTGTTGTCTTACCCTGGCTTAAAGACTCCAGGGATCATCCCAACAGCCGAAGCACTTGAACACTATGGCACAAATGCACCAGCTAGGGATGAGAACATCACGTGTGTGATCGTTTTTGATTACCCTGCCACGTGGGCAGCCACGCTCCAACTTGGGAGGATGAACTTTTTTGTAAGTTACTTCTACTTTTCCATATTACACTATGCCAAATTGCCATTGTCAAAATCTTCTTCAGCATAACGATGTTGTTAATCACTTCATGTAATGGGTGCATTTACTAAGCATTCCAACATAAATGTTTAACCCCTTCACTGCCCACTACGAGTAACGCTCGTAGTTGATGACATCATTAACCATTTGACCGCCAACGTCGCATTTTTGCACCACATTGATTTAACACCCATGTCACTAAAAGGCATCAAATCAGGGCCTGTTATCAATGATCATATTTTCTTCATTTTGGGAGGTAAGGATAGGCCTTACTTTAAATATGTCACAGAGGAATCCCCAATATTACACATATTTTTGTCTCTACCCAGGTAAGTTTAACCCTTTCACTGCCAAAGTCGCATTTTAACACCACCGTGATTTAACACCTATCAGGGCTTCTGATAACGCAAAAACTAGCGTCCCTGACGCATTGAAAGTTAAAAGGACGCATTGAATGTTTGTCAAGCGAGTCCCTGGGGACGCACTCAAAAAATCATGAAAAACTAATACAAAAACGAATAAAGACACTGTCTAACATTGAAAGTCGGCCACAGGCATCGTCTGCTATGATGCGAGAGTTGCTTCCCTTAATTATAAAACTTTCCCTTTCCCATGATGCCTCTCGCTGTACCGGAAAAAGCCTTTCGCACTACTCGACTAACAACAAAATGTCTTTAAATTCGTGGGTGTTAATGCCCGGAAAGCGCCGAATTTGAGGTATGTGTAATAAGTGTATTTGTACATGTTTATAGACATGTTTCTTGATGTGGTACAGGGTGTGACAAGGTGGAACGCACCCCCACTTTCTTTATCTGATTATCAGCAGGGCATCATGGTCAAGACATTTATCCCTGACTCACAAGCTGCAAGACGGGGCCGTCGCAAAGACGCCACCGCACCCAGAATCCGCGAGGAGACCACGCATGAGCCGTGCCATCCCGCGACGCAGCAACCGGAACGACTGGGAGCTACTCTACACCAGAGCAAGCCAAGTCACCCCAGCACTCGCCGATCCCTACGGAGGAACTTCAACACAGCTAAGTCCCTAAGACAGTGCCAAGACCAATAACTGGAACCCAGACACTGGACAATTAGTGACCCTTCCGGCTTGGGGCCTAACCTTCTAGTTCTAGAAAGACAAAAGTCTTGTAAATCTTTTCGGATTTCATTGTTTTTCATTCATATTTTGCTTTGGCGCCATTGAGCTGCTTTATTCTTATTGCTGCATAATCTTATGCAGATTTGTGAGTAAATAAAATACAAGTGTACAAATAATTCTGAACCCTTTGGTCAGACTGATGAGAGTGGAAGTTTTGTAATTTTCATGTAAAAACCTACTTCTCTCTGTCTGCCATTTAGAGCAAACTACCACTTGTATTTCATTCAATCATACGAGCCAGAACCCGGGCACAAATATAAATTTATTAGATGAAAAGGGGCCGTGAAAGTTGCTCACCTCCCACACCCTAGAGAAGTGGGCTAAAGGCAAATTTTCTACTTGAAAATTTAACACACTAAAAGTCTTCCCTAGAGACTTAGCCTTTTAACCCATTCCCTCGTCACACAGGGGACCCACTGAAGTTAGCCTGGGACTCGTTTTAAATCTGATGAAGGGGTCTCTGGGACCCTAAGAAACATCAGCTTATCAGAAGCCCTGACCTATGTCACTAAAAGGCATAAAATCAGGGTCTGTTATCCAACGACCCTATTCTCTTAATCTTGGGAGGTAAGGACAGGCCTTACTTTAAATATGTCACAGAGGAATCCCCAATATTATTAGACATATTTTTGTCTCTACCCAGGTAGTTTAATGGAATTTTGTTGCTGAAAAATGGCTGGCGGTGAAAGGGTTAATGATGTCATAACTTTCTATGTCATAGACCTAGAATGATGGTTCCTGGTTTAGATAAGCCAGGAACCATCTCTCTACACCATTTTCTCAGATTGAGTGTAAGAGGTTTGGTTCAAACTTTACAATTAAAAAAATCAATATTTTCTCATTTTTCTTCTGGCAGTGAAGGGGTTAAAAAACCACAATATATCATTATTGGGTAAAGGTCAAGATGTGCCCCCCCACCCCCACCCCTACATTTCTCCGTTAATTGTATTTTTCCGTTTTTGCCTTTCTTACCATACAAAAAGCTGTATTTGGAAGCATTAATTTAATTGTGAACAAATTGTTAGTAGTTATCACCCCATATTTTTCTATAAAAAAATGTTTGCAAGTCGCTGACTGGTATCCTGCGGTTTCAAGCTTCGGCGCCATGGTTGCCATGGTTTTGACCGAGTAAGTTGAGGTAATCAACTCTAATTTTCACAAAGTGCTCTCCCCTAGTTTTTTTTCCAAAATCGTCTATTACTGTATTAGTTTTTTAATCCCATTTGTTTAGTATATATTTTCGAACATTTTCGATTAAGGTTATATATTATAAAATTTATAATCACGATATTGCCGATATTCTCCCCCATTGGGAGAAAAAGTAAATCAGCACATTATTTTCTTTTATTCTTTTCAGTACACAGAACAAATCGTAAAGTTAAAATTAAAGTTATCAAGTTTCGTTCACAAACTTAAATATTGGACACAAAACAAACAAAAATGTTTTATTAAAGCAAACTATATATATAAGAGGAAGGTTTAATGGTGTGGTTGTTTTTTCTTCTTCAATTCTTGTACGTTTATAAAATTTATATATGTTTCTTGAACCGCTCCAAACCGCATTTTCATATTCTAAAATTGGTCTACCTAGACTAATGCTTCGAAAAGAGGAACCATTATTTCTTTGGATTTAAACTGAATGAAATGTGATATCATAGTTCATACCAAAAATGTTGTTAGCTTTTTTACAGGGTTCTTCTTCTTCTTCCGGCTACGTGCCCACAATCAACAATTTGATTTTTATGGCACTATTTCGGTCGAGGTCCGAAGTCGGAGAAACAAAAGAATAAAATAAAATGAATTAGTAACATAAAAGAAAAGAAAAAGAGAGCGAAAGAAAAAGAGAAAACCCTAATCTACAACGACCCAGCCAGCTGGTTCTCCCTGTGGATCCCCAACATCATGAACATGATGCCGCATCAAAACAGGAACACCTTTTTCTTTCTTTTTTAAAATCTATTGTTGTCTGATGGATGCCTGGAAGGTGCTGGGACAGGTGGCAGACACAGCCACCTCAGGTAGCCCGTTCCAGTTGCGGATGGTTCAAAGGAAAAATATGAATTTTGTCTGTACTCAGTACGACAGTGGATGGATGAGTTGTTGGTCATGTCCTCTTCTCTGGCGGCTCGGTGCTGGGATGAGCCTGGTGTTGTCAACCTGGACAATGCCTTGCTGGATGTACTAAAGCATTGTCAGCCTGCTGGTCTTCCTGCACTGCTCAAGTGTGGGCTACCCTAACTGAGATATCATGTCAGTGACACTGAAGGTGTTGTGGTAGCGGTTGAGTACGAAGCGAGCCGCCCTTCTCTGTATAGCCTCAATTTTATTCACATTCCTCCGAGTGTACGGGTCCCAGACAGAACTGGCATACTCTAGCAGGGGTCTGACTAGGGTCAGGTATGCTCTTCCTCTCAGTTCTGTCGAGCAGATCTTGAGGTTTCGCCGCAGGAACCCCAGCATTCTGTTCGCCTTGGCAGTGATGTTCCCTATGTGACCATCCCAGTTGATGTCCTTCTGGATGGTGACTCCAAGGTATTTCACTGATGTTACGGTGTCCAGAGTGTGACCATGCAGGTGGTAGCTATGGTGAAGAGGTGTTCTGCTTCTGACTTTTGACTTTTCCCATTCACTGATTCAGCAAGGCGCTCTTCTTCCTTCTTCTTCCAATATAGTTGTCAAAGTCAGTTCTGACTATTATTGCAACTGAAAAGGGTGAAGAGGTCGAAGAGAGAAAAAACTAAAGAAAAGAAAAACAAAAACAAAGGGGGGAGAGAGAGAGAGAGAGAGAGAGAGAGAGAGAGAGAGAGAGAGAGAGAGAGAGAGAGGGAGAGGGGAGAGAGGGGGGGGGGGAGAGAGGGAGGGGAGGGAGGGAAGGAGAGAGAGAGAGAGAGGAGAGAGAGAGAGAGGGGGGGGGGGGAGATTTGGTGGGTAGACACTGGACAGCCAGACTCAGACTGGGACCAGACTGTAGTAGTAGTAGTAGTAGTAGTAGTAGTAGTAGTAGTAGTAGTAGTAGTAGTAGTAGTAGTAGTTAGTAGTTGTAGTAGTAGGTGGGTTGGTGGGTAGACACTGTGACTGTCACTGGACAGCCAGACTCAGACTGGGACCGTAGCCGTTACTCCGTTAGGGTTAGTATCAATACTAAACATTTTCTTGCATATAAAAATACAATTCACATACCTTTCTTCATCTTTGGGAAAACTAAAAAACGATTTCCCCTTACAGTCTATTTTGTATCTGCCGTTGGAACACCCTAACGCAGCGCACACATTCCCCCCTCGTCTGCTCCAAGTCGCCGCCATAGTTCAAAGGAAACATAACTCTTGCTGAATATTCAAAGGGGAAGTTTACTCGCATTGAAACTGAAGAAACTTCCTGGCAAAAAAAAATATTTAAAAAAAATGAATGCATCGAGAGGAAGAACTTGTAAGCAGTACTTTAAGAGTTTACGTCTACAGCTCATAATTTTACATCCGAATCTTGGGATTGAACCGAGAACTTTATGTGGGCCTGGCCCAGCGTTAGGCTGGGTTGGGGCGCGCCCGACTAGGTCCCCAGCTTGCTGGAGGCTGAAGAGCATTGACATTGTGCCTCACTGCCTGACCCGCAGCTCCGCTAATGCTGACCTGTAGAACTGCCTCGTACAGTGGCGGCTACTTGCAGACCGTCAACATGAACATGATTCGCTGTGTGTAGGATAAATAGGCCTACACACGTGGGGTGTAAACTAAGGATTAATCCTCTTTTTGTTTTTGCATACGTTTTGTCAGTGTGACTTTTTAGTCTGTCAAACTGATATATCTGATACTGGGCATCAATTTCTGGGTTATGGTTTGCAACATTAGTTGATTTACTTCCCTTGATTTTGACTGACTGTATCGGCTAGTGTTGTGGACCATTTTTAGCTATCCATCTCGTGTTCTCGCCTTCCATTCTTTGTTTCCGTTTCATGAAAATAACCATAACATAATCTTAACCCTGGCCTATCCCTTTCCCGAGCAAGGCAGAATGTGGCTTCTCTATGAGCAGTCAGTTCATGTTGACGGTCTGCGAGTAGCCAGGCGTCTTATGGTCAGGTCAGGTCAGGGTCATGAGGGCAACTAGGCTTCGCAGCCTCTGAAGTGCCCTTTCAATATAGTTTTTGTAGTATTGAGCACAGCTGTGACGGTTTTTGATGACACAATCAGTCATGTTGGTATCTCAATTCTGTCAATTTAGGGTCTTTCAGGAGGTTTTTAAACTGGTTAAGGTTTGGTGCAAGCTTGATTTGTGCAGAGAGGTTATTCCAATACTTGGCAACTCTGTTAGCAAAAAAATGTTTTCTAATGTTACTTCTGCTGTATTGTATTAGTATTTTTAATTCACAGCTTCTAGTTTTCGAATAGTTCGAGAGCTGAAACAATCTTTTGTTAGTAAAGTCAGTATTGTTAAAAAATTTATAAACATTTATCAGGTCTCGCAGCCTCCTGTATTTCAAGGTAGGTAGGTAGGTGATGTAGGGCTATGCATAGACCTCTCGGCCCTTATTACGCCCCTTCTCGATGAATTTGACTTGTCAGAATTTATTTAGTGGTTTGCGCCTCTTAAATCAAATAAACTAATAAAAAGATAAATCTTTAAGAGAATGGCTTTTTTTATATATATATATATTATATATATTTTTTTTTTTTATTCATCAAAACATTTAAATTTTGTTATCAAATTTGGGTTTTCGTCCAAAAGATTTTTGAATTCATTAATGCTAGGTGCATTCTTTATGTTAATTGGTAGATCATTCCACATATGAACAACACGGTTAGTAAAAAAGTTTTTGCGGGTGTTAGTATTAGATCTGTTAAGAAACAATTTACCATCACTATTTCTTGTTTTGTCTACTGTGCATTTTATGAAAAAGTCATTGAAATTTATATCATCAAGATTATGTACAATTTTATAGGTTTGAATAAGGTCCCCTCTAAGTCTTCTTCCCTTCAAGGATGGTAATTTCAGAAAATTTAAACGTTCCTCGTAAGACATATTTTTACATGCTTTAACTAATTTTGTGGCTCTTCTCTGAACTTTTTCAATTATTATTGATTGTCTTTTTAGGTTAGGATGCCATATACAGTTACCATATTCTATGCGAGGTCGAACCATAGCCTTGTATAATTTAACAAATATATCCTTATGAAGATAGTCAATGAAGATAGTCAAATGATCTTTTGATTAATCCCATTACTTGGTTAGCTTTACTGGTTACCTTCTGTATATGTGTATCAAATTTCAAAGCTGGATCAAAAGTTATTCCCAAGTCTTTCTCGTTTTCACATATATTAATTTTACTTGTTGTGCAGTTCGGCTTCATATAATAATCATGTTTAGGGTTTTTCCTTCCTATGTACATTACCTTGCATTTTTGGACATTAAAATATAAATTCCATTTATCTGACCATGCTTGTAGAGAGTGTAAATCTGACTGTAGTATTTCTTTATTACCAGATGTATTATATAGCTTTGTGTCATCAGCAAAGATCTTACATTCACTATTTACTTCATTGGGCAAGTCATTTATGAATATGGTGAATAGAACTGGGCCTAAAATACTGCCTTGGGGAATACCACTGATTACTTTGCTGCTTGTTCCGAGTATGATTTACTTACTCTTACTTTCTGTTTTCTATTTGTTAAAAAGCTTCTACTCCATTGTAAAAGTCTACCATCAATTCCATATGCTGACAATTTAAGTAATAATCTTTCGTGTGGCACGGAATCAAACGCCTTTTTAAAATCAAGATACACTATGTCTATCGTCTCTCCTATATCTAACAATTTTGTAAAATTTTCCATGACTTGAAGTAACTGCGTAACACACGACCTTCTGCGCCTAAAACCATGCTGGCAATCTGAATATAGTTTGTTTTCTTTCAAATAAAGAACAACTTTATCCCTTATAATTGATTCAAGTATCTTACAAGTTATACATGTTAAGCTTACTGGTCTATAATTTCCAGGATCTGTTCTAGTGCCTTTCTTAAAAATAGCTATAACTTCTGCGTTTTTCCAATCATCTGGTAGTTCTCCCTGTTCCAAAGACAAATTAAATAGTTTAGTTAATGGTTCACTTATCTCATTTGCTATCTCTTTCAGAACTCTGGCTGGTAACTGGTCAGGTCCTTGAGCTTTAGAAGTATCCAGTTCCTTAAGATTCTTTCAAGGATGGCAAATCCAGCCTGCGCAACCTTTCACCATATTTATTTTTAAGAGATTTTATCTGTTTAGTAGCTCTCCTCTGGCATCTTTCAATTGACACAGACTGTCTTTTGAGATATGGGTTCCAAATTTGATTCCCATATTCTAAATGTGGTCTCACCAAGCTTTTATACAGGTTTATAAACACATTATTTTTTATTCCTGAAAAAGTCCTCCTAATCAGCCCCAGCATTCTATTTGCCTTGCCAACAGCTGTTGTGATATGTTTGTCAAACTTAAGATTAGGATCAAAGATCACCCCTAAGTCTTTTTCTTCTGTGCATGTCTCTAATTTATGTCTATTTGTGCCATGAGTTATTTATATTCCCTCTGTGGATTTTTGAATCCTAAATGCATAACTTTACATTTGGCAGCATTGAAATACAATTTCCACTTCTCAGACCATTCAATAAGCTTATTTATATCTTTTTGTATTATGTCCGATTCATGAGAAGAATTATAAATTTTAGTGTCGTCGGCGAATACTTTGCAAACACTTTCAACTTGGTCAGGCAAATCATTTATAAAAATAGTAAATAAAATAGGTCCCAAAATACTCCCTTGAGGGATGCCACTTAAAATGTCCATGTTTGATGAAGATTTATCCCCCACCTTTACTTTCTGTTTTCTACCTGTTAAAAAGTCTCCCACCCACAGCAAAATATTTCCCGTTATGCCATATGATTTTAGTTTCAAAAGTAGTCTTTGGTGAGGTACAGAGTCGAACGCTTTTCGAAAGTCTAAATAAATTATATCAAATGCTTCTTTTTGTTCAATAAATTTAGTAAAATCGTCCATAACCTCGACTAACTGTGTCATGCAAGACCTGCCACTCCTAAAGCCATGTTGACAATCTGAATACAAATTAAAATCTGTCATATGGTTTACTATAGTGTCTCTTATAAATTGCTCTTAAATCTTACATACTATACAAGTTAAGCTGACTGGTCTGTAGTTACCAGGGTTAGTTTTAGTACCTTTTTTTAAAAATAGCTGTGACTTCAGTTGTTTTCCATTCTGATGGGAGTGAACCTGTCTCCAAACTCTTATTAAATAAGATTGTAAGAGGCATTGCTAGCTCCTCACTTAACTTTTTTAGAACTCTGGCTGGTACCTTGTCAGGCCCCTGGGCCTTGTTAACCTCCAATTCTTTCAACTTTTTTTTAACCGCTTCAACGGTAACTCTCACATCTGTACAGTAAGCAGGTGGCTCATTAGTTAGTTTTGGTAGTGACTATCCTCTTTAGTAAAAACGCTAGCAAAAAAGTCATTAAGAACATTTGCTTTGTCTTCATCGGTTGTAACTAGATTTTCATGTTGATCCCTTAGTGGACCAATACCTGTATTCGTTTTTAGCTGTGAATTTATATATTTCCAAAACATTTTTGGGTTAAATTTACAATTATCTGCAATATTTTTCTCATGAATGTTTCTTTCTTTATTTATTTGTTTTGAACAATTATCCCTTGTTTCCACATTTTTTTATAGCGTTTACTCGCTTTTGACATGCCATTTTCGAAATATCTTCTAAAGATTTTGGATTTCCTCTTAATACTCTTCCTCAACCCCAGTGACATCCAATAAGGTTTATGCTTCTTGTTTTTCTGAGAAACATTTGCTTTTGCCTTAGGAATGTGATTATCTATTGAGTTATGTATTTTATCTCTAATGTTCTGCCAACAGTCGTCAACACTCAAGCTGTATAAGTGCTCCCATGTCTGTGAACCAATCTCGTCTTTCATTTGTGCAACGTTCGCTTTATTAAAATTGAATTTAAGACTTTGATCTGTATTGCTTAAGTTGCCTATGTTGACATACATATGAAACATAAGCACTTGATGGTCACTTTTGCCTAGGGGACATGAGTGAGTAATGTCGGATATCAATTGGTCATCATTTACTAAGATCAAATCTAATATGTTTGACTTTTGACTTTCCCTTGTTCGTGTTGGTTTATTAACCATTTGAAATAAATATGCGTCTCTTGTGGCTTCAATAAAGTCGTTTTCTCTTTGTGATGTCCACCGGCCATCCCACTTTATATCTGGAAAATTAAAATCCCCCATGATACAAACCTTATCAATCATATTTCTGTATCTCATTATCTTGAATTAAGTTATTTAGTTCCAGTAAATTCTCGTCCGTCGTGTTAGGACTTTTGTACACACAACCTACTAACACCTTATATTTTTCCTTTGTTTGAAAATGGCACCATATTGCCTCTTTAAATTTGCTTTTATTCAAAGTGGTACATTCCTGTGCATGCAATGTTCTGTCAAAAAACAAAGCCACCCCCCTATTGGGATTTTCGTTGTGAAACATTTCATAGGTGTCCAGCCCATATTCCGACAGTACAAAATCACTTACTTTTTTGGGCACAGTTTCTGTAACAGCAATGATTTTTGGTTTAACTTCATCAATTAGTAAGAGAAGTTCGTCTTTCTTATTTAACAGACCATCAGCATTTGTGTATAAAACCATTAGACCTGGCTCAATGTCCTTGCTAAAACAGTTAGAACTATGTACATTGCTAGAACAATTAGCTATAGAATCATTAAAACAGTCGCTAGTAAAAATGCTACCTGGATCAACATTCACCCTTAAATGTACATTAGAGTTAAGAGCTTTAAAATCTGGTTTATTTCCTTTACATGTACTGCTAAAACTATGTACACAAGTCTTTTTGTTCGGTCATTTTTTGTCTCCCTGTTCTTGACTGGGCACTTTCTGAACTATTGCCCCATTCCTGATCACAAGATCAGGTTCCCCTCCACTCCTACGGGCCTTCAGTTCGTCTCTCAGAGCCTTGTTCTGTCTCCTGTTCTATGACTCCTTATGCTGGGCATATCAAGACTAGGGAGTCTGCAAATCTTTGTCTGTCGTTCCAAAATTGTTGCACATTTCGCAAAATTGTCGCACATATTTTAAAGGAGAAAAAAATACTTGGACATAAAGTAACATGTCAGTTGTCATATCTACAGTGCTTTTTTTATTTTTTTATTAAGGCTTTACGCCCTCTTCGGCCTTTCGGTATCTACATTGCTTACGTATGGAAAGAATTATATACTGAACAGAGCACATAATCGTCATTTTCAAGCGTACAAAATAATAAACATACGTAATACAGACACGACGAGTATGTGGTGCTTCTTTCTATGAGTATAAGTAGGATAAATAGTTTTAAATGTTTTCCAAAATATATAAAAAGTTACGAAATGGTGCAGAGATAACATTCTGGTTTACAGATTAAAATTATTGAAAAGCCAGGGGAAGCGACTCAGTGTATGTAATGATTGAAGTGGTAAAAATAGACCGCACTTCAAATCGAGGCTGCTCTTTAAAATGATGTTTCGTTTTTAATTGTCGCACGCCACAAACGATTGCGAATCCGCGCTTGTTTTAAGTATGTATCATTTATTTGAATTCAGTTCATTTATTTTCTTCCTACTTCTTTGGTGACCTGGCCCTGCGCGTGCGTGACCTTCGTTTTCTTTTTCTTTTTTCTTCAATGTCGGCAAAATCTTCAACCTGATGAAGGTGGCCGATTGACAAGAAGAAGAGGAACCGTGAGTGTGATAGGCCTGGAGTAGTCTACTAGTTTTCGTTCATATAATGCTACAACTATAGAAGGTTAAGACGCTAGACCACCAGCCGCGTGGCAGCATTTTCGGATTCAGTTACCTTTGACCTATGACCTAGATTCTCGAACTTGGTCTAGATATCCATAGCACCTATCGGCAAGCAAAATGTGAGTGTCCTAGGTCCCTGCATTGAAACGTTATCATGCCAGGTGCTCGGCAGCATTTATGGCTGCAGTGACTTTGACCTATATGACCTTCATTTTCGTATCCGCATGCAAAATTTGAGCGTCCTAGATCCCTCTATTCAATCGCCGGTTATCGTGCCAGGTGCTCGGCAGCATTTTCGGCGCCAGTGACCTTGACCTATGACCTTCATATTTGAACATGACCTAGATATCTTAAGTACCTACAGGCATTCAGATTTTGAGCGTCCTATAGGGCCCTCCGTTATCGTGTCAGGTGTTCGGCAGCATTTTAGGCTCCATTGACCTTGACCTGTGACCTATGACCTTCAGTTTCGAACTTGGCCTAGATATTCTTAGTACCTATCCGCATGCAAAATTTGAGGGTCCTGGGTTCCTCCGTTCAAACGTTATCGTGTTCACATAGATTATATAGATACATGTAGATAGATAGTCAGTCGGCTTCAGAATCCACTGAAAACATTATCAGCTTCGACGCGGCTGGTAAAAAGTATTTTAAACTACCCTCGGCCTCGCCACAACATTCTACAAGATCCTCAAAGGGCAGCTCCAGGTCAGGTGCGAACATATGCAGCCCTTCCCATGTGCAGCTGCAAGAATGAGAAGAGGACACAGCGAGCAGTTCAGCAGGATCTCCTGCCGCACCCAGCAGCGCAGCTCCTCCTTCTTCCCCCGCACCATCAGAGAGAGTGGAACGCCCTGCTTCCATTATCTGTTCAGGCCCCTTCTGTCAAAGCCTTCGTCAGGAGGCTGTTAGCAGAGCGCTAAAACTGAGCTTCAGACCCTAGGGTAGGCAGTTGTTGGGCCGGCATCATGGCTGGGTTACGCTGAACGGTCCCTGTCTGACTGTCTACCCACCAAAACTCTCTCTCTCTCAGCTCTCTCTCTCTCTCTCTCTCTCTCTCTCTCTCAGCTCTCTCTCTCTCTCTCTCTCTCTCTCTCTCTCAGCTCTCTCTCTCTCTCTCTCTCTCTCTCTCTCTCTCTCTCTCTCTCTCTCTCTCTCTCTCTCTCTCTCTCTCTCTCTCTCCTTTGTTTTTGTTTTTCTTCTTTTCTTTTGTTTTTTCTCTCTTCGACCTCTTCGCCCTTTTCAGTTGTAATAATGGTCAGAACTGACTTTGAGAAGAAGCCACCGAAAAAAAACACCGGTATGAGCAACATCCTTTCATAAACGATACATTGTCTCTTAGCCAATGACATTCATCATAAAACCATACGCAATTTTTTGTAGAAAAACCTTTTTTTTTAAACCAGACCATGTTGTAGATAACAGAAAAAAATGTAGTTTAGCTGGGTCTATGCCACCCACCCCTCTCTGTGTGTGCGTGTGTATATGTGTGTGTGTGGTCTATGTTTATGTTTATGTCTACCTGTCCGTCTGTCTGTCTCTCTCTCTCTCTCTCTCTCTCTCTCTCTCTCTCTCTCTCTCTCTCTCTCTCTCTCTCTCCTCTCTCTATCTCTCTCTCTCTCTCTCTCTCTCTCTCTCTCTCTCTCTCTCTCTCTCTCTCTCTCTCTCTCTCTCTCTCTCACTAGGGGGGAAATGTCCGCCGTGAATGGGGGGCAAATGTCCGGGGGGCAAAAGTACCAGGGGGCAAATGTCCGGGCGTGAAGTGGCCTGATACCAGTTTAACTAACCTCCCCCTCGCCACCCCCAAAAAATCAGCATGAGCAACATTGTTTAATAAACTGTACATTGCCTCTAAACCAATGAAATTCATCATAAAACTATGCACAAGTTTGTTTTTTAACGGACCATTATTGTACACAACAGCAAAAGCATATTTGCAGCAAATCGTAAATGAATGAAACATACAGGAACTAATTGGAAATTTTCCTGATTACATTTATTTCAATAACATCACTGTTTGAGCCCGGCGATCTAAAATATTCCTTTTAAAATAGTTGTTTTTACTTTTACTTGATGCTTGTGGAGCTGAACTTCTCAAAATCTTCATTTCATACACTAAAATTTTAAGTATTAGTGTAATTTGAAATAACATGCAATGTTGACACACACAGATGCATTAAAACATAATTTATAGCCATAATGTGCATTTAAGGTTAACATATTTTGTCCTTGTGGTGTCTCACGTTATGAGCAGACGTTTTTGTGTCGGTCAATAAAAATGTATTTTTTTCTATGTTGTGAAAATCTCGTCAATTTTAATCTTTACGCTATCATACAGAAGAAAGAAAAAGCTATGGCTCCCCCCCCCCCCCCCTACCTGCGTGCGCATCTCGACCCTTCCAACGGAAGTGTCGCGATCTTAGTCAGATTTGTGTGTAAACAGCATCGATCTGGCATTTTTCAAAATAAGTTACTGACTAAGATGGCGGTCTCCCATAATATGGCACGCTCCTTGTGGCCGGATGTGACGACACGTGGGTACAAGCCATAAAATTCAAACTCAAAAACATACTTTTAAATACTTTTATTTTTGGACACCAATGTCACACTTTTGGTATACAAGTCGGGAGAGTACACCATTTCTTTGTTCTTGTTGCAAACAGGCACAGACAAAAATACAGACAACCTTGGTCAGTGGAGGTGATAGAAACAAGATGCGATGCCGGGCCAGATAAAAGTACTCCCAATTGATGCTACTCACTTTCTAAAGAAACCCGAACATGTCAGACGCCATGTTTGTCGGTTGTGGTATGTGGACCATGTTGTCTTGTATTTTCTTATCAAGTGTATGCTATTCATTATTTGTTATTTTCTGATTTTTACTTCATGTCTGATGTTCTATTTATATTTCAATTTGTAAAGCGCACAGAGCATGCTCATAGTGTGGATTGTTAGCTCTATAGCAAATAAAATTATTATTATTATTATTATTATTATGTTCAGTGCTTAAACTACCATTTATGTCATTATTAACTTCGTGATAAAGTAATATTAAAGCCCAAGGTCCCAACTCCTGCAATGCAAAAATATCATGCACAACATTAAGAACGCACTAAATGGGAGATCTTTTAAGATTGTGCAGTGAAATGTTCAAATGGCCGGGCTGCCCTTGCTCATGAATTGTGCCAATAAAATTTGATAGGATAGCAGTGTTCGGTCATGACTGATGAATAAAACGGCACCTTGAATTCTCTACTTTCTCCGTCATTTCCGCATCAAAGAAATCCAAACACTGAGCCCAGAAAAGCCCGATTTGCATTCTGGCCTCTCAGAGGCCAATGATGAAGTCATAGAGGTTAGAAATGTAATGTGCTGGTCAGCGGTCGGCAAACTACCGAGCTGAACTCACTGCTCTACGAGAGGCTGTCAGACTAGTTAGCGCAGAAGAACGCCCACCCACACACGCCGTCTTCCTGACAGATTGCAGATCCGTCATACAGAGTCTGCAGTCGCCCAGTGAGAAGTTGGAAGGAGACACACAGCACCTGCTAAGTGACCTTTCACAAAGCACTTTGGTGGCTGTCCAGTGAATCCCCGCCCACTGTGGCCTGGAAGGAAATGAGGAGGTGGACAGATTGGCCAAATCTGGCAGCAGGCTCGAGCAGATAAACCCATCAGTCTCATACAGGGAGGCCAAAACTCTGATAATAAACACACACACACACACACACACACACACACACACACACACACACACAAAAGAGTGGAATGACCAACACAACCATGCACCCATCTGGTGATCAGATGCCCCACCTACAGCATCAACAGCAGACCACTATATTTCGACTACGGACTGGTCACTGCCGACTGCGTGCCCACATGTACTGCCTTGGGCTGTCACACACACCTGACTGCCCGTGTGAGACAGGCCCACAAACCCCCGAGCACATCCTGCAGTCCTGCCCCCTGTATCAAGAAGAATGGACCCAGCACTGGCCAAACGGAGCTACGCTGGTGGGAAAGCTGTGGGGTACCAAGCAAGACCTGGAGATAACCACCAACTTCATCAACCACACCGGACTGGACATCTAAGGCATGATTCAGCTGGAACATTGAAGAAAAAGATGAATAAGAAATGTAATGACAGACATTACTGTCATCCACTTGATCGCTAATAAAGTTTCAGGTTAATTGGTACAGCATTTCGCTTGACCAGAAGCAGTTAGGACTTAGTGTCACCAAAGTGCAGTAAAACCGCCGTATTGGACAGTCACGTGATTTCTGACAGGCTGCGATGGAATCTGTGGATCTGTCTGAAGATCCTCAACGTGTTTCGCACTTTTTTCTTTTTTGTGTGTGTGCATACTATACATTAAAAATATATTATACTGTGTATATCCTCCATATTTTCCTAAACTATCCCATTGATTTTGTTATTGGGCCTGCTCGCATGACCAGTAACACATTTGTCCAAAAGTACTAATTGCTCTTTTCTCTCTCTTTTTTTTTTGCATGAAGACTTCGTTGTGGTTATCACGGTAACTGTCAAGTCGAAACAATCACTACACTTTCATGAAATACACTAACTATAGTAACAACCTCATACCTACGCCCAAGCAAAAAGCTAAAAATAGTTGTTGTTTTTTTTATTACCATTCCTTATTACCATAATTATTGAGTGCTATTTCCAATGAAGAAATGCAGGAGGAGAAACCAGGACCAGGGAGATGTCTTTCCAGTTTTTACTCTGTCATATTTTCCTCAGCATTCAAGTTAGATTCTTCCTCGAAGGAGTATGGGATATTCATGGTATCTACAAACCTCAGAATCGCTCTCTTCTCTATTTGTTTAGACGCGATGCAGATTTTGGTCAGTGTCCAAATGGCTGCCGGCTGCCATTTAGGTACCTCAGTTTGAAACTTCCCCAGCATTCTCTGCTCCCTTTGTTCCATGCGGTGTCTTTCCCACTGTTCCAGCAGACCGTTCAAAGTGTACAGGAAAGGATTCAGTGCAGAGTTGACCGGCAGAACGAAGATGGCTGTCCACACGTTGACCTGGACAGGGATGGGGATTCCGTGGAAAGCCAGAAGGCCCATGACCCCTACTGGACACCAGCAGCAGAAGTCGGTGAAAACGACCAGAAACAGGCGACGTGCCAGAGTCATGTCCTTGTCTCGCTGTTGTTGACCTCCGATGGCTTTCCTGGCTTGACGCACAGCTCTGTAGATCAGAACCTGGCCCACAGAGATGAAGAGGAAAATGGCGAAATTGACGACGATGAAAATGCTGAAAGCGTACGTCTGGCCAGAGTAAGGTTGCTGGGTGATGGGCAAAGGAAGGCAGATGCCGTTCAGCCCGTAGAACTCCATCTCCAGAATTAAAGGCAATATGGCCAGGACGATGCCAAGGATCCAGATCACACCACAAATGATGGCAGCAAACTTAGAACTCGGATGGAGATCGCGTTTGAAAGGAAAGCAGATGACAATGACCCGGTCCACGGTGATCATGCAAATGAGAAGAATGGACACTTCGCTGGAAATGAAGGAGATGCAGCCTGCTATGGTGCAGGCTGCACTGCTGATCCACTGAGCTTCCCTGGCCACATAGTTGCCCTGGAACCTGCTGTCAGCCACGCCAATCATGGCCAGGTAGACCCCCATCAGAAAGTCTGCAGCACACAGGTTCTTCAGCAGAATGCCTGATGCTGAAACTGAACTGTGGTTATCAGTAATGACTCTGTATGTAAGGACTCCTGCATTGCCCACAACAGCCAGTGCAGAGACCATCCAAAGGAACACCCTGAAGAAATTCTGAGCCAGCAGATCGTCGCAAGTGGACAGTTCGTCAACCGGAGCATGGCACTGCACTGGATGAGAATGGAAATATCGGCAGCACAATTTGGACTGATCTGTGAACAAGAACGCCAGAGCTTCTAGTCCATGAAATGATCCCTGGTAATAGTTTTGAAGAGGATTGTCTCTAAAGTCAAGGGTCCGGAGTTTAGTCATAGAGTCGAACATCTTATCAGGGATACTGAAAAGATTTGTGTTAGTGATTGTGAGACTTTCTAGTGAGGTCAGCTCGCCTGAATCCATTAAAGTGTTGAAGATACCACTCAGTGCTTTTCCGATAGGATTGCTGGAGAGATTTAAGTGAAGAAGACCAGAGAGCTTGTGAAAATGAACAGAGGTTATTTCTATAATAGAATTAAAACTGAGATCCAAGATTCGGAGATGAGGCATGTTATTGAGATGGACTTTACTTACATCACAATATGACATGTTGAGAAAAAAGAGGTACTCCATAACGTGGATGTTTTCCAGTGACACGTTCACAGCATGGCTGAGGTCCAAGTATCGCACATGGAGATGTTGAAGAGGGTCGATCATCTCTGAACAAGTGAAGGCATGTCCTTCACACGTGCATCCATTTGCTTGCGGACAAAGCATGTCACAAAACATCTCATCATCCCTGTAAGGACAATGATAAATGCCATCACATAAATAGTCCTTGTGAACGCAGTTCCCCTCCCCTTTACACCTGTAGTACCCTGGACAGGATACGTCACCATCAGGAATGTTCTCATCTTCTCCGTGGACACAGTCTTTTTCTCCGTTGTTGATCAGGAATGACGGGATACACAGTCCATTCGTGCATTCATAGAAACCCTCAGGACATTCATCTGAGACAGGATTCAATTTTGACATACCATAGCCATCGAACTCCACACTCCCAACACCCCTAATATTTGGAATAAACCTTGCAATTAGAAACTGTTTTTTACAATTGGTGATGGTGTCTGTGATATGCCCCGGGACGCAACCGATGCCAGAACAAAAGTAGCTACTTTGACACTCAGAACAGTACTCTTCGTCACTTTTGTCAGAGCAGTCTAGAACTCCATCACACTGTTTCCTGGCTGGAATTCTTTGAGAATTTCTGCAGACAAACGTCGACTCCAGCAAAGGAGCAAACTGGGGTTTGTGACAGCCTGTCTCATCGCTGTTGTCAGCGCAGTCAGCGTTGCCGTCACACAGGAGGGAATAGTGAACCGGGGGACCAAAGCGGCATGGGAACAAAGGAAGGTTGCCTGGAGACCATTGCAGGCTGTGGTCATTGTCGAGTTGTCCCAAGTGGTCATTGTCGAGTTGTCCCCAGTAGCACTGGTGAAATGTCTGAACCACAGAGCCATCAGAACACCTTTTTGTAGGGAACTGGTCTGGCTGTTGTGATGCTTCCTCAAGACTGATCTTTTCCAGAGATTTGAATTGAGTCAGTTGACCCGCTTTGGGTCGCATGCAGATGTAGCCATGTATATAACTTGTAAGTGTCTGGCATTCAATGGATTTAATAGAAGGCTTGGGTGAAATGAACAAAGCTCCACAATCGTATGAAGTTCCAGACCTCTGCAGCCACTGCTGTTTGTAAGCGATGCTACCTCCTGGACCCCCCCACTGCCACATGAACCGATACAGATTTCCTGTGTGTTCAGAGACTGGCCTGAATTTCCTTATTCCTACAACAGCGTGTAAGTATCCACTTTTGCGGATCAGATTAGTTGCAATTTCTATTCCTTTCTTATCGGTTAGTTCAGCTAAGGACGCATTGTACTTGGAGCGACATGTTTTTTCAGCTTGGCGGGGGATTGTTTTATAGACTGGAATGCTCATGAATTTGGCTTTGAGGCAGTGATCGTTGTAAGGAAACCAGTCCCCGCATCCCTCCTCAGTGTAGCTACAGTTCAGTTCATCTTCTCCCTGTTCGCAGTGACGCACACCATCACACATGATTGCTTTAGGCAACGGTGCCCTGCCTTCACAAAAATATGTAACGTAACTATCTCTAGGCTTACGAACTATAAAAAACTTTGCTCTCGGTAACAGTGCTTTTGGATGCGTTGAAAAACTGATATTGAAAAACGATGTCGGGGAATTCCAATGCGCAGCTACAGTAAGAGAAACTCGAATTGTTACCCAGTCTCCTCTCAGCATCAATGGGGCGAAAGAATCGACATTATGTTTTGTGATGTTCTTCATGATGTAATG
This sequence comes from Phymorhynchus buccinoides, assembly GCA_017654935.2. NCBI lineage: Eukaryota > Metazoa > Mollusca > Gastropoda > Neogastropoda > Raphitomidae > Phymorhynchus > Phymorhynchus buccinoides. Next base: position 37,046,003 of record CM065711.1, on the reverse strand, counting down.
TTGGTCAGAGATGATCAGCAAAGTGTCTTTAAAGAACATTTGAACGTGATGAAATTCTAACACACAGCCGTGGTCTGGAGGAAGAACCAGTACCCAGTTGAATTCCCTCACACAGTTTGCATTTTTAAAGTTTGGAACCAGAGATCCTGATGTCACGTTTCTTAAAGTGATGGTTTTGGGCAAGCATAGTTCATCCCGGCCAGAATTCAACAAATCTGGTGTGGTGGTTTCAAATGAAGAACTCGTATAATGTTGGACCCACCTTATTTGTTTGTGTTTTTCTGAGTCATTTCCACCTTGAATGGTCGAAGATAAACCCACAGGGTCTTTGACGACAAGAAATGAAAACAGCGGCATCTCAGTGCTGGCGCTAGTCTGAGTTCTAAATTGTTCCAAGGATTTGTTGCTCAGTATTCCAACTTCATCCACACCTGTGCTCCTTACGAAGCCATTAGAGTGTTTAGGAGCAGTATCCAATGGTGTGTTTGTAGTTCTTTTTGGTAGATTTGTGGTGTTTGTTTCTGATATGGTCGAAGTAGTGGGTAAGAGCTGCGTCAAAGAAGATTCTGCTGCTCTGTATAGAGGTCTGTTGCTTTCAGATGACTTTCTTGTTGTCTCTGGCATGCCTGAAGTAAAAATAGTAAATTGTAAGAACGAGGAATGGGTCTTCCTTTCTTGAAATAGGTTCACTTCATCCGAATTGCTTCTTGCTTTTGAAATAGCAGAAGTAGAAATCGTTGACTGCAAGGACGAAGATTCTGTTGATATAGGCCTACCTTCAAGTGCGGTTTTCGCACCTGACTCAACAAATGTTGTTCCTAGTTTCCCAGCATCAGAACTGACGGATTTCATTTTTTAAAATCCGTTGGGTTTCATGCTCTGAAAAGTGGATGCTTCCAACTAACTTTTATCTGAACTCTCTTCCGTAGATGTAGCAGCATTGATTTCTCTTTGGCTGATTGTTGTGGTGCTGATGAGTCAGAATATGACAAACTGGCAGCAATACACAGCACAGCAAGAGGAAGAGCGAGCCTTGTGTGGCGCTGTACTGTGGGAGGAGGCTTCATGGTGGTGTTTTGGTGTCTGTGGTGTTCGTCAGCCACAGACAGAATGAGCAGTGCCCAACACTGGTCAACGTGTATAGCTAATCTATCTCTCTGTGTGTCTTTAAGACGGTCTCTGTCTCTGTCTCTGTCTCTGCCTCTCTCTCTCTCTCTCTCTCTCTCTCTCTCTCTCTCTCTGACACTCGCTTGCTCATGAATATGTTAAAAATGTTGCTTAGTAAAACTCAATTGAGAATCATTGTTTGGATCGACGGACCTCGCATTTATCTTATGACCTAATTATTATCTTATATTTGAACGGCTTTATAACTTTATAGGTGTGTTTCTGAAATGTCAGTTTAAAAACTCTTAGTCATGAAAATATTATTTTAATCGTAGATCTTTTGTATTTCTTGTGAAAAGGTCACGTGACTTGTCATGTCTCAGCTCTGTTCAATTTAGACTGTTACAAAGTTTCAACTGTCGTCTGCTAGCAGAACTACGATGTCACATCGTAATCTGTTCCTCACCCATTCTGTTTATCCAGATTCTGAAACATATGTAAACACACACACACACACCTCCCCACCATATATTTAAAACCTTCTCTCTGTCTCTGTCTTTTCCCCCATCTTCATCAGAAAAAGGTCCCATGTGGCTTTATGGACCAAGAGGATGTAAACTGCAGGATGACGGCAAGTGGGACACCCACATAAACAACATTGTGGCCAAAGCCAACAACATACTTGACTTCATCAGAAGGACCCTCAAGACGAATCAGAAGAACATGAAAGAACAGGCCTACAAAGCGCTTGTCCGTCCTCATCTTGAATATGCCTCAAGCGTGTGGGATCCCACCGCACAGAGAAACATCAACGACATTGAGGCAGTCCAACGTAGAGCAGCACGCTTCGTCATGAATGGCTACCATCAAACGTCCAGCATGACTGCCATGCTCACCAAACTGGAGTGGCCCACGCTGCAAAAATGAAGAGCCGCCACAAGACTCACAACATTCTACAAGATCCACAAAGGGCAGCTCCAGGTCAGGTGCGAACATATGCAGCCCTTAGCTGCAAGAGCGAGAAGAGGACACAGCGAGCAGTTCAGCAGGATCCCCTGCCGCACCCAGCAGTGCAGCTCCTCCTTCTTCCCCTGCGCCATCAGAGAGTGGAACGCCCTGCTTCCAGAAACTGTTCAGGCCCCTTCTGCCAAGGCCTTCTTCAGGAGGCTGTTGGCAGAGCACTAAAAGCTCCAGACCCAAGGGTAGGCAGTGGTTGGGCCGGCATCATGGCTGGGTTCCGCTGAACGGTCCCAGTCTGGCCGGTTGTCTGGCTGTCTACCCACCAAAGCTCTCTTTCTCTCCTTCCCCCCCCCCCACCCCCCCCCTCTCTCTCTCTCTCTCTCTCCTTTGTTTTTTGTTTTTCTTCTTTTCTTTTGTTTTTCTCTTTCTCTTCGACCTCTTCGCCCTTTTCAGTTGTAATAAAAGTCAGAACTGACTTTGACAACTATAATGGAAGAAGAAGAAGAAGAGCAGATAGCCTCTGTGTGTGTGTGTGTGTGTGTGTGTGTGTGTGTGTGTGTGTGTGTGTGTGTGTGTGTGTTTGATTGATTTAATTTAAAGTCTGTTCACAACAATGGTGATATTAGACTTAAATAAATACATTAATTAAACAAAAACAAAACAGACATAATCAAATATTGAATTAAAATGAGGGGAAAAGAGTGTGTGTGTGTGTGTGTGTGTGTGTGTGTGTGTGTGTGTGTGTGTGTGTGTGTGTGTGTGTGTGAGTGCGTGTGTGCGTGTGCGTGCGTGCGTGCGTGCGTGTGTGTGTGTGTGTGAGAGAGAGAGAGAGAGAGAGAGAGAGAGAGAGAGAGAGAGAGAGAGAGAGAGAGAGAGAGTCCGTGATGGAGGAAGGGGGAAAAAAAGGATTGGGGGCAAAGAAAAGAACATTAATATTAACTAACGTATCAATTATAGTAATCTTGCAATTCCAGAGCTGGATATGACAGAAGCTATTTTGATCATTTCATGGCTGTAAACTACATCTTGTACAGTTCCTATGTTTGCTACTTGAATCCCAGACAAGGTGTATAGCGATGTTAAAAATGGACATTCGAAAAGAATGTGTTGAACTGATAGTGGGTGACCACAAGTGCATTCTACATCTTTAGAAAATGTGGTCTTCCATGAATTTAATCGAATTTTGTAAATCAGGCTAGACAAAGATCTTGAACATGACAATATTTCAGATTTTGAAGGAAGTTTCTCTTTATGCATACAATTTTCTAAAATTGAATTTATTTCTTTTTTTTTTAGTTTTAGTGAAGTGTCCGAAAGTTTTCTGCTAGCACCTTCTTTGGCTAATCTATCAGCTAGTTCATTCCCACAGATACCACAATGCGGTGGAATCCAGCAAAATTCTATATCAATTCCTTTGGACATAACAGAATGTATTAAGTATTTTATATCAAAAATTAGATCTCTTCTAACATTCTCATTCCAATTTTGTAAACTATAAAGTACAGATTTTGAGTCAACACAAAGTAAAATACTATAAATCGAAATATCAGTATCAGCTATCCAAGATAAGGCCATAAGAATTGCATAAAGTTCAGCAGTAAATATTGAAAAGCCTTTTCCTAGACAATATGATTTTTTAATTTTTAAATCGGGGATCACAAATCCAGCTCCAGTGTATGATTCCAAAAATGAACCATCTGTATACATTTTAAGATGATACAGATATACATTTTCTAGATGTTCTTTTGCTTCAACTGCTATCAGATTGATATTATCATCTTTTTTAAGGCAGCATAATCTGTATCAAATTTTGCAGAAAAATGCTCCCACTGAGGTACAATAGGCATTACCGGTGTACTTGAAATTAATGTAATATCAATGTCACATTTCTAAAATAATTCATCTGTATAATTTCTGATAGGTTGTAAGTAAGAAATATGTTTAGCCCTCTTAGGAAAGTCAATGTTTGAATCAAGAGAAAATTCATTACTGACCTTCTAGTCACATACTTGGCTGTAGCTAACTTACGTTGATCTTCAAGTACTAACAAATTAGCTTCCCTGTACGTTTTGAACGTATTTGTGTGCACTGGCACACCAAGTGCTAGTTTAATAGCCTTACTATCTATGCTTTGTAACCTTTTTAGTAGTGTCTGAGGAGCTGAAAAATAAACTTCTTCATGTATTACATTTGAAGAATTTAATGAAGCACTAGAGTCCTTTTCTTGCAATACAACTGCTGTTGGAATCGATGGCATTTCATACCAGTTGCTCTACCATATGCCTTTATCTTGGAAGTGATTACTTAATTCATTTTACCAAAAATGTTGGTTTAATGGAACTCTCCCTACTATCTGGAAGAGGACAGTTGTCATTCCGGTTCCTGAGCAAGGTAAACCTAGATCTGCAGTTGGTAGCTATCGACCAATAGCATTAACATATCAAGCTGGTAACATATTAGAAACAATAGTTGAATAGCGTATTCTGCATTTCTGTGAAAAGAATAAAATAATTCCTAATAACCAAGCAGGTTTCAAAAAAGGAAGATGCACGATTGATCATCTAGTTAAACTTACAAGTCATGTTAAAAAAACAATTTTCTCGTAGAAAAAGTACACTTGCTACATGTTTTGTCATTAGAAAAGCATATGATAGTGTGTGGCACGCGCGTTTGCTTTATAAGCTGAACAATATTGGAATCAGTGGAACAATGTATACATTCGTTAAATGTTTCTTGTCTGGGAGATTTATTTGTACTAGAATTGGTACATGTTATTCATCGTTTAAGAGTATCGATATTGGAATTCCCCAGGGGTCTATTATTGTTCCAATTCTGTTCACTATCCTTATACATGATCTTCCAAAGGTTCCATCTAACAATATCCATTTGGTGCAATATGCTGATGATATTGCAGTATGGATGAATACGAATATTAGAAAACATACAAACAAGAGAATAATAACACATGTTCAAAAACTTTATCAAGTTGAATTAAATAAACTAGACAAATATATGAAAGAAAATGGGTTAGAACTTTCAGGAGAAAAGACACAATTGATGTTTTTTTAGTAATAGTGAAAATCCACAACATCTACCTCAGCTTGTTTTAGAAGGCAACATTCTACAATATTTTTTTTTTAAACATTTAGGAGTCTATTTAACTCCCAAATTAAACTAGCGTTGTTATATTGAACATCTTATAAGTAAAGCTAGACAAAGGTTAAACTTTTTGAAAATAGTTAGTGCTCAATCGTGTGGGGGGAGGGGGGGGGGAGGGTGTGTGTGTGTGTGTGTGTGCATGTGTGTGTGTCAATATGTGTGTGTGTGTGTGTGTGTGTGTGTGTGTGTGTGTCTGTGTGTGTGTCTCTGTGTGTGTGTCTGTGTGTGTGTGTGTGTGTGTGTGTGTGTGTGTGTGTGTGTGTGTGTGTGTGTGTGTGTGTGTGTGTTGTCTCTGTGTGTGTATCAGAATCAGTTTCATTGTTCTTAAAAATTGTAACAAGGTTTTATTTGAGACAACAAATAAACAAATGATGGAATTGTTAATGTTATATTTTTGAATGCCAACTTTTAAAAGAGTTGTACTTGTATGCATTCTTTGTAAATTTGTGTTGAACCGTCTGTCACTGTGTGTGTGTGTGTGTCAGTGTGTACTTGTGTGTGAGAGTACTTGAATTATATGTGTGCCCATGTGTATAGTGCACATATCTCTGTGTGTGTGTGAGTGTGTGTGTGTGTGTGTGTGTGAGTGTGTGTGTGTGTGTGTGTGAGTGTGTGTGTGTGTGTGTGTGTGTGTGTGTGTGTGTGTGGTGTGTGTGTGCGTGCGTGCGCGCATGCTTGTGTGCGTGCGCCCCTGTACCCTGCTCGGGCCTGGCCGGCCCCTGGACCCCTGCCTTTCAGTTTTGTCCGTTTTGAGGAGTAGCACCCAATATACTGGTATAATACCGGTACGGACATCCATACCGGTGCACAGCTCTATTTAGAATGACAACCAGGGCCAGTCTCAAGCGGCAACAATGCAGCAATAGGCAAATGGGTTTGACAAACTTCAGTCAAAATAACACATGCTAACAGAGGCTGTTATCCGCATTGAAGCTTCGCAAACTCGCCTCAACTCTACGGTTGACGATCGTCTCCAGCAACTGAATGACAAGATAAGTGCCTAATGTGACTATTTGGACCACAAACATGACTTTCTGCAAAATAACATCGACGATCTCGCACATAGGTTTGACCGATTAGAAGTAGAAAACGACATGTTGTGAAGCTCAAGTAAGATGAGTGAACTAGAGGAAAAATTAGACTCGGGTGAAAACAGAAGCAGAAGCCTGCTGTTTGGGGGTATTCCTATGAAGGCTCTGACAAGAATGTGAGAGATGTATTAGATGTGATAAAAAATAAAAAAACTAGACATTAAAGAAAATATCTGCATTGAGCGTGCCCAAATATACATCTGTATTGTTAAAAACTCGGGACTTTCCTGGAGTTGCACTGCCTCCGGGCATTGCCTCCAGGATCGTTCCCACCATCTTTATATCTACTAATGTCCCATATTTTGTGTCTGTTTCAGACCGGAGGACGTTAAACGGATTTTCACTCGAGCGTGCCCAAAGCCGTTGTGAAAAGAAAATTCTACCTCATGAATTAAGTACCCATTTCTCATTCGAATTGTTTTATCGTCCGCCATTGTGAATTTTACGAAACTAAGAGGCATGGCTTTGTACATCGATTTATCGGCAAAGATGTAGATTTACACCCTCCTGCTGTATTTCTTGGCTCTTTCCGTGGTTAGGGTTAGGGTTAGGATGGTTATAGTTTTCATGCGAAGGGTACTTATTTCATGGGAGCTACTTATTTCTCATGACACCGTTATTGTAGCTTTCCAATGATTCAAGCAGAAGCAGTTGGTGCTTAGTCGATGTAAACTCCTGAAAGAAAGTGGCATTTACGTTCATGAGGACTTTTCTAAGCCAGTTCAACGCAAGCGTCAATGACTCTTTCCTTCACAGAAGACGAAATGATGGTGTCAAGGTAGACATGAACTTTGATCAACTCTTACAGATCAAGGAACTTATGGGTTTAACTTGAAAGACAACACAATTATCAACTGAAAAATCGCAACAACAAAAATCCGATCAACATTTCCCATATGGTGCATTCTCAGGGCAACGCGATGCTGACCTTTAACCCCGAAATGGGAGAACTCAACCACCT
>CM065711.1:37019279-37038225 GCA_017654935.2 Phymorhynchus buccinoides | reverse complement strand
CTCTCTGCCTTTTCCCCTCTGCCCTCTCTCCCCCTCCCCACCTGTCCGCTCCCTCTCGCCTTCCCTGTTACTCTTCCCTTCCTCTCTCCCCTCCTCCGCCCTTCTTCTTTTCCTCCCTCTCGCCTTCTCATTTCCTCCCTTCTTCCCCTCCCCCTTTTCTCCTCTCTCCTCCTTCCTTCTTCCTCCTCCCTTTCCCCCTCCTCCTCCCCCCTTCCTCTCTTCTTCCGCCCCTCTGCCCTGCCCCTCTCGCGCCGCCTACGCCGTGCCCTGACCAGCAGCAAATCGAAGTTTGGAGCATCCATCTGCTTTTTACTTCAATATTGTTGTCTGTTTTTTGGTTTTGTTTAATTAATGTATTTATTTAAGTTAATATACCAGTGTTGTGAAAAGACTTTAAATTAAATCAATCAAAACACAACACACACATACACACCACACACACACACCAACACACACACATTGTTCTTCTTCTTTCTTCCTCTAGTGTTCACAGCCCACAGTTCTGACTTGTCCCCCTATAACTCACTTCAGTGTGCACCAGACGGCGGCTCAGCTAGCCAAGCCGAGGTGAAGAGAGAGAAAAAACATAAAGAAAAGAAGAAAAACAAAAAAAAATGAGAGAGAGGAGAGAGGGAGGGGGGGGGGGGGGGGAGGGAGAGGAGAGAAAGAGAGTTTCGGTGGTTTAGACAGCAGAAAACCCGGCCAACTGGACCGTTCAGCGGAACCCCAGCCATGATGGCGCCCAACCACTGCCTGCCATTGGGTTGGAACTTTTAGTGCTCTGCAGCAGCCTCTGAAGCAGGCCTTGAGAAGGGGCATGAACAGTTTCTGGAAGAGGGCCGTTCACTTTCTGAGGCGGGTGAAAGAAAGGAGGAGCGTACTGCTGGGTGCGGCAGGGGATTATGATGAACTGCTTCGCTGTGTCCTCTTCTCGCTCTTGCAGTAAGTGGACTGAAGATGTTCGCCCTGAACTGGAGCTGCCCTTTGTGGTCTTGTAGATGTTGTGAGGTTGCTGTGGAGGTTCATTTGCAGCGTGGGGCCACTCAGTTTGGTGAGCTGGCAGTATTGCTGCGTTGGATGGTAGTCATTCAGGACGAAGCGTGCTGCTCTAGTGGGACTACCTCAATGTGGTTGATGTTTTTCCTGTGCCCCCTCGGTGGGATCCCACACGTGAGATATTCAGCTGAGGCCGGACAAGTGCTTTTGTAGGCCAGTTCTGTCATGTTTTGATTCGTCTTGAGGGTCTCTGATGAAGTCAAAGGGTGTTGTTGGCTTTGGCCACAATGTTGTTATGTGGGGGTCCCGATTGACCGTACTCACACGCAGTTTACATCCTCTGGTCCATAAAGCCAATGGGACTTTTTCTCGATGAAGTGGGGAAAGACAGAGAAGGAGAAGGTTTAAAGATAATGGTGGGGAGGGGTCGGTGTGTGTGTTTACATATGTTTTCAGAATCGGATAAAAGAATGGATGAGGAACAGATACGATGTGACATCGTAGTTCTGCTAGCAGACGACAGTTGCAACTTTGTAACAGTCTAATTGAACAGAGCTGAGACATGACAAGTCACGTTGAACTTTCCAAGAATACAAAGATCTACGATAAATAATATGTTATGACTAAAAAGTTTTAAACGAATTTCAGAACAAACACACCTATAAAGTTATAAAGCCGTTCAAAATATAGATAACAATTAGGTCATAAGATAAAGCGAGGTCGTCGATCTCAACAATGATTCTCAATTGAGTTTAATAAAGCAAACATTTTTAAAATTCATGAGAAGGAGTGAGTAGAGAGAGAGAGAGAGAGGAGAGAGAGAGAGCGAGAGAGAGGAGAGAGTAGATGGCAGAGCAGAGACATAGACCCGGTAGCCCACTACACGACCACAAAGAGAGCTCACGACCGAGACTATCAACACCGCCCCGTGCCGGAACCCAGTGTGGGCACTGCTCATTCTGTCTTTGGCGGATGAACATACACAGACATCCGCAAACAACACCATGAAAGCCTCCTCCACAGTACACGCGCCACCAAGGCTCGCTCTCCTCTTGTTTCGTGCTGTGTATTGCTGCCAGTTGTCATATTCTGATCAGCAGAAACCTCTTAACGTGTTAAATTTTGCTGCGCGCCTTGTATTAGCAGTACCAAAACGGCACCATACATCATATTTTTAATTGAAAATACACTGGCTCAAAATCGAATTACCGAATCAAATACAAATCTGCCTGCTCCTCTGCTACAAATCGTACAAAGACGACAGTACTCTTTGCAACCTTTTCAGATCTACGTTTCCTGCCGTAGCCTTGTTCTCCTTGGATTACGTTATTTTTTAAAATTCCCTCTACCATCGGAACAACCGGCTCCAGAGCCTTTTCGTTTCAGCTGCTACACTCTGGAACTCACTCCCGTTCAAGCTAGTTCATGCCAAATGCTAGTAACGTTTAAGTCGCTTGAAAACAAACTACTTCAAACTGCAGTGCAGAGTAAATAAAATTAGAAATATTGCCAAGCCAATATATCTGTCCATCTTGTATGTGTATGTGTGTCATCACGTCGATGGCTTAGATGTCAAAAACGGACTATCTTTAATAGTCCATGACTTATTTATAGATGCATTGAAAAACTAAGAACTTGTATTAAAAAAACGACAGCAAATAATGTAGAATGGGGAATTCTGATTTATATTCTGCCTGTTTTTTTTCGAAACAAGTTTGATTAGTTTTACCAATATGTCAAAATGCGTCAAGGCTATAAGTAGTCGTTTGACTCAAGCCATCGAGTGTTTCTGTGTGTATGTGTGGCGCGCGCGTGCGGCGGTGGTGTATAGGTGTGTGCTGTATGGTGTGGTTGGTGTGCGCGCACTGTGTTGTGTTTGGTGTGATGTGGCATGCGCATGTTTGTGTTGTGTGTGTGGTGTCATGCGTTCATGTAGGTCCTATATGAGCGTATGTATGATGGTGTGGTGTGTGTGTGCGCGTGATAGGTGTGTGTTGTGTGTGTGTGGTGTGTGTGTGTGGTGTGTGTGAGTGTGTGTGTGTGTGTTGGCTGGGTGGCGTGTGTTTGGTGAATTATGATGTTATTCATGCCTTGTGAAGTGTGTGCAAAATTGCATACGTGCTAGTCTCGTAGGAGTATAGTAGTAGTAGTAGTGGAGTAGTAGTAGTAGTAGTAGTATGTATAGTCGTACAGCAGTTGTTGTTGTGATGAATGTGTATGTTTTTGTCTGTGATGTTATGGATTTTTGTTTTATGTTTTTATTCATCTTTAATTGTGTAAAGAGCCCTGTACCATAGCTAAATAGTAGGATGGGGCTATATAAATTTTTCTATTATTAATTATTATTATTATTATTATATAGAACCACGGACAATCAGCCAAAGAGGAAATCAATGTGTTACATTCGACGGAAGAGAGTTAGATAAAAAGTAGTTGGAAGCATCCACTTTCAGAGCATGAAACCAACGGATGTTTTAAAAAAGAACTCGTCAGTTCTGATGCTGGGAAACTAGGAACACATTGTTGGTAGGTGAAACACCGGCTTTGAAGTAGGCCTTATATAAAAAATTCTTCGTCTTGCAGGCAAACCGATTTCTACTTCTGCTATTCAAAGCAAGAAGCAATGGAAGTGAACCATTTAAGCAAAGGAAGACCCATTCTCGTTGCTACAATTGTTACTATTTTTACTTCAGGCATGCTAGAGACAAGGGAACACGCCATGGAAAATGCAACAGAACCTCTGATTACAGAGAGAGAAATCTTCTTTGGCGCAGCTCTTTACCACTATTCGACCTATCAGAAACAAAACATCACAAAATCTACCAAAAAGAACTAAAACACAACATTGGAATACTGATCTAAACACTCTAATGGCTTTGTAAGGAGCACAGGTGTGGATGAAGTTGGAATATTGAGCAGCAAATCATTGGCAACAATTAGAACCCAGACTAGTGCCAAGCATGAGTATGCCGCTGTTTTCATTTTTGTCGTACAAGACACCTGTGGGTTTATCTTCGAACCATTCAAGTTGGAAATGACTCAGAAATACACAAAAAATAAGGGGCCAACATATACGAGTTCTTCATTTGAAACCCCCACACCAGATTTGTTGAATTCTGGCGGGCATGAACTATGCTTTGCCCAATAAACCCTCACTTTAGAAACGTGACATCAGGATCTCTGAGTTCCAAACTTGAAACATGAAACTGTGTGAGGGAATCAACTGGGTACTGTTCTTTCCAGCCCAAGGCGTGTGTTCGAATTGCATCACCGTTGAAATGTTCTTTAAAGACACTTGCTGGTCATCTCTGACCAACATTACATCATGCAAGAACATCACAAAACATAATGTCGATTTTCGCCCATTGATGTGAGAGGAGACCTGGGAAACAATCGAGTTTTCTACGTAGCTGCGCATTGGAATTCCCCGACATCGTTTTTCAATTACAGTTTTTAACGCATCCAAAGACTGTTTAGAGAGCTAAATTTTTTATAGTTCGTAAGCTAGAGCTATTTACGGTAAATATTTCGTGAAGGAGGACCGTTGCCTAAAAACAATCATGTGTGATGGTGTGCGTCACGCAAAAGGGAGAAGATGAATGAATGGGCTACACTGAGGAGGGCGGTGGGGGACTGGTTTCCTCTACAACGATCACTGCTCAAAGCAAAATTCAGAGCCTGCCAGTCTATAAAAATCCCTCGCCAAGCTGAAAAAACATGTCGCTCCAAGTACCAAAAAAATGCGTCCTTAGATGAACTACCGAATATAGAAAGAATAGAAATTGCAACTAATCTGATCGCACAAACGTGGATACTTACAGCTGTAGTAGGAATCAAGGAAGTTAAGGCCAGTCTTGAAAACCAGAAATCTGTATCGGTTTCATGTGGCAGTGGGGGGGTCCAGGAGGTAGTATTCGCTACAAACAGCGTGGCTGCCGAGGTTGGAATTTTATACGATTGTGGAGTTGTTTCATTTCACCCAAGCCTTCTATGAAATCCATTGAATGCAAGACACTTACAAGTATATACATGGCTACATCTGCATGCGACCAAAGGCGGGCGACAAACTGACTCAATTCAAATCCTCTGGAAAAGGAGCAGTCTTGGTGAAAGCATCCACAACAGCCAGCCCAGTTCCCACAATAAAGGTGTTATGATGGTTGTTGTCAGACATTTCACCAGTGCTATGGGGCCAACTGACAATGACCACTTTGGGACAACTCGAAATGACCACAGCCTGCAATGGTTCTCCAGGCATACCTCCTTTGTCCCATGCGCTTTGGTCCCCCGGTTCACTATTTCCTCTGTGTGACCGGAAAACGCTTGACTGCGCTGAAACAGCGATGAGACAGGCGTCACAACCAGTTTGCTCTCGCTGAGTCGACGTTGTCTGCAGAAAAGTCTCAAAGAATTCCGCCAGGAAACAGTGTGAGGAGTTCTAGGTACTTCTCTGACCAAAAGTGACGAAGAGTACTGTTCTGGTGTCAAAGTAGCTATTGTTCTGGCATCGTTGCGTCCGGGGAATATCAAAGACACCATCACAATTGTAAAAACGTTTCTACTGGCAAGTTTATTCAATATAGAGGGGTTGGTGAGTGGGCGTTCCGATCGGCTATGGTTATGTCAAAATGATCCGTCTAGATGAATGTCCTGAGGGTTTCGAGGAATGCAGGAATGGATGGGTATTCCGTCATTCCTGATCAACAACGGAGAAAAAGACTGTGTCCACGGAGAAGATGAGAAACATCTGATGGTGAGTCTCCTGTACAGGGGTTACTAAGTGTAAAGGGGAGGGGTGAAACTGCGTTCCAAGGACTATTTATGTGATGGCATTTTATGCATTGTCCTTAAGGGATGATGAGATGTTGTGACAGCTTTGTCCGCCAAGAAATGGATGCACTGTGAAGGACATGCCTTCATTGTTCAGAGAGGACGGACCATTCAACATTCTCCATGTGCGATACTTGGACCTCAGCCATGTTGTGAATGTTCAATGGAAAACATCCACGTATGGATACCTTTTTTTCTCAACATGTCATATGGATGTAAGTAAAGTCATTCAATAACAGCTCATCTCGAATTTGGAATCTCAGTTTAAATTCTATTATAGAAAAACCCTGTCATTTCACAAAGCTCTTGGTCTCCGTCATAAATCTCTTCCAGCAATCTATCGGAAAAGCACTGAGTGGTATCTTCAACACTTTAATGGATTCAGTGCGAGCTGACCTCAGGAAAGGTCTCACAATCACTAACACAAATCTTTTCAGTTATCCCTGATAAGATGTTCGCCTCTGATGGAATAAACTCCGACCCTTGACTTTAGGATACTCTCTTCCAAATATTACCAGGGATCATTTATGGACTAGAAGCTGTACTGGCGTGCTTGTCACAGATCAGTCAAATTGTGTGCCGATATTTACATTCTCATCCAGTGCAGTGCCATGCTCCGGTTGACGAACTGTCCACTGCGACGATCTGCTGGCTCAGAATTTCTTCAGGGTGTTCGTTTGGATGGTCTCTTCACTGGCTGTGTGGGCCAATGCAGGAGTCCGTAACATACAGAGTCATTATGATAACCACAGTTCATCGTCAGGCATCAGGCATTCTGCTGAAGACTGTGTGCTGAGCACTTTTGATGGGGCGTTACACTGGCCATGATTGGCGTGGCTGGAAGCAGGATTCAAGGGCAACAGGGGAAGGGAAGCTCAGTGGATCCAGCAGTGCAGCCTGGCACCATAGCAGCTGCATCTCCTTCTATTTCCAGCGAAGTGTCCATTCTTCTCATTGCTGATCACGTGGCCGGGGTCATTGTATCTGCTTTACTTTAAACGCGATCTCCCTCGAGTTATAAGTTTGCTGCATCATTTGTGGTGTGAATCTGGATCCTTGGAATCGTCTGGCCCCACACCGCACTGCCTTTATTCTGGAGATGGAATTCTACGGGCTGAACGATACTTGCCTTCCTTTGCCATCACCCAGCAAAACCTTACTCTGGCCAGACGTACGCTTTCAGCATTTTCATCGTCGTCAATTTCGCCATTTTCCTCTTCATCTCTGTGGGCCAGGTTCTGATCTACAGAGCTGTGCGTCAAGCCAGGAAAGCCATCGGAGGTCAACAACAGCGAGACAAGGACATGACTCTGGCACGTCGCCTGTTTCTGGTCGTTTTCACCGACTTCTGCTGCTGGTGTCCAGTAGGGGTCATGGGCCTTCTGGCTTTCCACGGAATCCCCATCCCTGTCCAGGTCAACGTGTGGACAGCCATCTTCGTTCTGCCGGTCAACTCTGCACTGAATCCTTTCCTGTACACTTTGAACAGTCTGCTGGAACAGTGGGAAAGACGCCGCATGGAACAAAGGGAGCAGAGAATGCTGGGGAAGTTTCAAACTGAGGTACCTAAATGGCAGCCGGCAGTCATATGGACACTGACCAAAATCTGCATCGCGTCTGCAAAAATAGAGAAGAGAGCGATTCTGAGGTTTGTGGATACCGTGAATATCCCATACTCCTTCAAGGAAGAATCTAACTTGAATGCTGAGGAAAATATGGCAGAGTAAAAACTGGAAAGACATCTCCCTGGTCCTGGTTTCTCCTCCTGCAGTTCTTCATTGGAAATAGCACTCAATAATTATGGTAATAAGGAATGGTAATAAAAAACAACAACTATTTTTAGCTTTTTGCTTGGGCGTAGGTATGAGGTTGTTACTATAGTTAGTGTATTTCATGAAAGTGTAGTGATTGTTTCGACTTGACAGTTACCTTGATAACCACGACGAAGTCTTCATGTAAAAAAAAAAAGAGAGAGAAAAGAGCAATTAGTACTTTTGGACAAATGTGTTACTGGTCATGCGAGCAGGCCCAATAACAAAATCAATGGGATAGTTTAGGAAAATATGGAGGATATACACAGTATAATATATTTTTAATGTATAGTATGCACACACACAAAAAAGAAAAAAGTGCGAAACACGTTGAGGGTCTTCAGACAGATCCACAGATTCCATCGCAGCCTGTCAGAAATCACGTGACTGTCCAATACGGCGGTTTTAACCCACTTTGGTGACACTAAGTCCTAACTGCTTGTGGTCAAGCGAAATGCTGTACCAATTAACCTGAAACTTTATTAGCGATCAAGTGGATGACAGTAATGTCTGTCATTACATTTCTTATTCATCTTTTTCTTCAATGTTCCAGCTGAATCATGCCTTAGATGTCCAGTCCGGTGTTGTTGATGAAGTTGGTGGTTGTCTCCAGGTCTTGCTTGGTACCCCACAGCTTTCCCCACCAGCATAGCTCCGTTTGGCCAGTGCTGGGTCCATTGCTTCTTGATACAGGGGGCAGGACTGCAGGATGTGCTCGGGGGTTTGTGGGCCTGTCTCACACGGGCAGTCAGGTGTGTGTGACAGCCCAAGGCGGTACATGTGGGCACGCAGTCGGCAGTGACCAGTCCGTAGTCGAAATATAGTGGTCTGCTGTTGATGCTGTAGGTGGGGCATCTGATCACCAGATGGGTGCATGGTTGTGTTGGTCATTCCACTCTTTTGTGTGTGTGTGTGTGTGTGTGTGTGTGTGTGTGTGTGTGTGTGTGTGTGTTGTGTGTGTGTGTGTGTGTGTGTGTGTGTGTTGTGTGTGTGTGTGTGTGTCCTCGTTTATTATCAGAGTTTTGGCCTCCCTGTATGAGACTGATGGGTTTATCTGCTCGAGCCTGCTGCCAGATTTGGCCAATCGGTCCACCTCCTCATTTCCTGCCAGGCCACAGTGGGCGGGGATCCACTGGACAGCCACCAAAGTGCATGATATTTTTGCATTGCAGGAGTTGGGACCTTGGGCTTTAATATTACTTTATCACGAAGTTAATAATGACATAAATGGTAGTTTAAGCACTGAACATAACAATAATAATAATAATAATAATTTATTTGCTATAGCGCTAACATTCCACACTATGAGCATGCTCTGTGCGCTTTACAAATTGAAATATAAATAGAACATCAGACATGAAGTAAAAATCAGAAAATAACAAATAATGAATAGCATACACTTGATAAGAAAATACAAGACAACATGGTCCACATACCACAACCGACAAACATGGCGTCTGACATGTTCGGGTTTCTTTAGAAAGTGAGTAGCATCAATTGGGAGTACTTTTATCTGGCCCGGCATCGCATCTTGTTTCTATCACCTCCACTGACCAAGGTTGTCTGTATTTTTGTCTGTGCCTGTTTGCAACAAGAACAAAGAAATGGTGTACTCTCCCGACTTGTATACCAAAAGTGTGACATTGGTGTCCAAAAATAAAAGTATTTAAAAGTATGTTTTTGAGTTTGAATTTTATGGCTTGTACCCACGTGTCGTCACATCCGGCCACAAGGAGCCGCTCCATAGTATGGGAGACCGCCATATTATGTCCTTATTTTTGTTTTAAAAAACGCCAGATCGATGCGGTTTACAAGAAAAATCTAACTAAGATCGCCGCAATTCCGTTGGAAGGGTCGAGATGCGCACGCAGGTAGGGCGCAGGGGGGGGGGGGGGAGCCATAGCTTTTTCTTTCTTCTGTATGATAGCGTAAAGGATTAAAATTGACAGAGATTTTCACAAACATAGAAAAAAATACATTTTTATTGACCGACACAAAAACGTCTGCTCATAACGTGAGACACCACAAGGACAAAATATGTTAACCTTAAATGCACATTATGGCTATAAATTATGTTTTAATGCATCTGTGTGTGTCAACATTGCATGTTATTTCAAATTACACTAATACTTAAAATTTTAGTGTATGAAATGAAGATTTTGAGAAGTTCAGCTCCACAAGCATCAAGTAAAAGTAAAAACAACTATTTTAAAAGGAATATTTTAGATCGCCGGGCTCAAACAGTGATGTTATTGAAATAAATGTAATCAGGAAAATTTCCAATTAGTTCCTGTATGTTTCATTCATTTACGATTTGCTGCAAATATGCTTTTGCTGTTGTGTACAATAATGGTCCGTTAAAAAACAAACTTGTGCATAGTTTTATGATGAATTTCATTGGTTTAGAGGCAATGTACAGTTTATTAAACAATGTTGCTCATGCTGATTTTTTGGGGGTGGCGAGGGGGAGGTTAGTTAAACTGGTATCAGGCCACTTCACGCCCGGACATTTGCCCCCTGGTACTTTTGCCCCCCGGACATTTGCCCCCCATTCACGGCGGACATTTTCCCCACTAGTGAGAGAGAGAGAGAGAGAGAGAGACGAGAGAAGAACGAGACATGAGAGAGAGAGAGAGAAGCGGAGAGAGAGAAAGGAGAGATAGAGAGAGGATTAGAGAGAGAGAGAGAGATGATGAAAACTGAGAGAGAGAGAGGAAGAGAGACAGAGAGAGAAGAGAGAGAGACAGACAGACGGACAGGTAGACATAGACATAGACCCACACCACCAAACACACATATACACACGCACACACAGGGAGGGTGGGTGGGTGGGATGTCCCGCCAGTTGAACAGGGCCGGGGCAAGTGTTTCTGTTAGGCGAAAACATGTACTGGGGGCAAAAAACACTGGTTTTGCAAATGGAAAGGGGGTATGGGGTCTGGGATGAATGGGGGGATTGTGTCTAAGAGACAAATATGGGGGGGGGGGGGGAAGTGGCCTCGACCCAGCTAAACTACATTTTTTGTCGGTGGCTTACTTCTCAAAGTCAGGTAAAAAAACCATTATTACAACTGAAAAAAAATTGGCGAATGGTTTTAGGTTGAATGTCATTGGAGAAGAGACAATGTATCGTTTATGAAAAGAAGTTGCTCATACCGGTTTTTTTTTTCGGTGGCTTCTTCTCAAAGTCAGTTCTGACCATTATTAGAACGGAGAGAGGCAAGAGGTTGAGAGAGAAAAAAACAAGAGAGAAGAAGAAAACCAAAAACAAAGGAGAGAGAGAGAGAGAGAGAGAGAGAGGAGAGAGAGAGAGAGAGAGAGAGAGAGAGAGATGAGGAGAGAGAGGAGTTTTTGATTTTTTGAGAGAGACGAGAGAGAGAGTGCTTTGGTGGGTGTGGGTAGACAGCCAGACAACCAGCCAGACTGGGACCGTTCAGCGGAACCCAGCCATGATGCCGGCCCAACCACTCATGCCTACCCTTGGGTCTGAAGCTTTTAGCGCTCTGCTAACAGCCTCATGAAGAAGGCTTTGGCAGAAGGGGCCTGAACAGTTTGTGGAAGCAGGGCGTTCCACTTTCTGATTTCTCTGATGGCGCGGGGGAAGAAGGAGGAGCTGCGCTGCTGGGTGCGGCATGGGATCCTGCTGAACTGCTCGCTGTGTCCTGTTCTCACTCTTGCAGCTAAGGGCTGCATATGTTCGCACCTGACCTGGAGCTGCCCTTTGACTGAGAATCTTGTAGAATGCTGTGGCGAGGCCGAGGGTAGTTTAAAATGGCAGCGATTTAATGCTCCAAAAAAATAGATGATTTTGACCCCCCAAAAACAGATGCTTGTGGCAAAAGAAAAGACCATCTAACCCTAACCCTAACCACGGAAAGAACCAAGAAATAGAGCAGGAGGGTGTCACTCTACATATTTGCCGAGAAATCGATGAACAAAGCCATACACTTATTCCCACTCTTTATAGGCCCCCCTACTATTTTTTGCTGGAACCATTCCTTTTTTTGGTCGATACATTTTAAGTCGTTTAAAATACTTTTTACCAGCCGCGTCGAAGCTGATAATGTTTTCAGTGGATTCTGAAGAAAAACTGACTATCTATCTATACCATCTATCGTGAACACGATAACGTTTGAACGGAGGGAACCTAGGATGCTTAAATTTTGCATGCGGATAGGTACTAAGAATATCTAGGCCAAGTTCGAAAATGAAGGTCATAGGTCACAGGTCAAGGTCACTGGAGCCGAAAATGCTGCCGAACACCTGGGGTGTCACGATAACGGAGGGACCTATAGGACGCTCAAATTCTGCATGCCGGTAGGAACTTAAGATATGCTATGCCAAGTTAAAAAATGAAGGTCATTGGTCAAAGGTCAAGGTCACTGGCGCCAAAAATGCTGCCGAGCACCCTGGCACGATAACGGCGATTGAACGGAGGGACCTAGGACGCTCAAATTTTGCATGCGGATAGGTACTAAGAATATCTCGGGGAAAATTAAAAATGAAGGTCATATAGGTCAAAGTCACTGCAGCCATAAATGCTGCCGAGCACCTGGCACGATAACGTTTGAATGCAGGGACCTAGGACACTCAAATTTTGCTTGCCGATAGGTTTGCTATGGATATCTAGACCAAGCGCGTTCGAGAATGTAGGTCATAGGTCAAAGGTAACTGCTCCTTCCTCTCCCAATAAATGCCGAATGCCGAATGCTGCCGTGCGGCTGGTGGTCTAGCGTTTTAACCTTCTATAGTTGTAGCATTATATGAACGAAAACTAGTAGACTACTCCAGGCCTATCACACTCACGGTTCTTCTTCTTCTTGTCAATCGGCCACCTTCATCAGGTTGAAGATTTTGCCGATATTGAAGAAAAAAGAAAAAGAAAACGAAGGTCACGCGCAGCGCCAGGTCACCAAAGAAGTAGGAAGAAAATAAATGAACTGAATTCAAATAAATGATACATACTTAAAACAAGCGCGGATTCGCAATCGTTTGTGGCAGTGCGACAATTTAAAAAACGAAACATCATTTTAAAGAGGCAGCCTCGATTTGAAGTCAGCGGTCTATTTTTACCACTTCAATCATTACATACACTGAGTCGCCTAACCTGGCTTTTCAATAATTTTAATCTTAATAAACCAGAATGTTATCTCTGCACCATTTCGTAACTTTTTTATATATTTTGGAAAACATTTAAAAACTATTTATCCTACTTATACTCATAGAAAGAAGCACCACATACTCGTCGTGTCTGTATTACGTATGTTTATTTATTTTGTACGCTTTAAAATGACGATTATGTGCTCTGTTCAGTATATATAATTCTTTCATACGTAAGCAACTGTAGATACCGAAAGGGCCGAAGAGGGCGTAAAGCCTTAATAAAAAATAAAAAAAGCACTGTAGATATGACAACTGACATGTTACTTTATGTCCAAGTATTTTTTTCTCCTTTAAAATATGTGCGACAATTTTGCGAAATGTGCAACAATTTTGGAACGACAGACAAAGATTTGCAGACTCCCTAGTCTTGATATGCCCAGCATAAGGAGTCATAGAACAGGAGACAGAACAAGGGCTCTGAGAGACGAACTGAAGGCCCGTAGGAGTGGAGGGGAACCTGATCTTGTGATCAGGAATGGGGCAATAGTTCAGAAAGTGCCCAGTCAAGAACAGGGAGACAAAAAATGACCGAGACAAAAAGACTTGTGTACATAGTTTTAGCAGTACATGTAAAGGAAATAAACCAGATTTTAAAGCTCTTAACTCTAATGTACATTTAAGGGTGAATGTTGATCCAGGTAGCATTTTTACTAGCGACTGTTTTAATGATTCTATAGCTAATTGTTCTATCAATGTACATAGTTCTAACTGTTTTAGCAAGGACATTGAGCCAGGTCTAACGGTTTTATACACAAATGCTGATGGTCTGTTAAATAAGAAAGACGAACTTCTCTTACTAATTGATGAAGTTAAACCAAAAATCATTGCTGTTACAGAAACTGTGCCCAAAAAAGTAAGTGATTTTGTTCTGTCAGAATATGGGCTGGACACCTATGAAATGTTTCACAACGAAAATCCCAATAGGGGGGGGGTCTTTGTTTTTTGACAGAACATTGCATGCACAGGAATGTACCACTTTGAATAAAAGCAAATTTAAAGAGGCAATATGGTGCCATTTTCAAACAAAGGAAAAAGATAAGTAGTTAGTGGGTTGTGTGTACAAAAGTCCTAACACGACGGACGAGAATTTACTGGAACTAAATAACTTAATTCAAGATAATGAGATACAGAAATATGATAAGGTTTGTATCATGGGGGATTTTAATTTTCCAGATATAATGTGGGATGGCCGGTGGACATCACAAAGAGAAAACGACTTTATTGAAGCCACAAGAGACGCATATTTATTTCAAATGGTTAATAAACCAACACGAACTAGGGAAGGTCAAAAGTCAAACATATTAGATTTGATCTTAGTAAATGATGACCAATTGATGATATCTGACATTACTCACTCATGTCCCCTAGGCAAAAGTGACCATCAAGTGCTTATGTTTCATATGTATGTCAACATAGGCAACTTAAGCAATACAGATCAAAGTCTTAAATTCAATTTTAATAAAGCGAACTTTGCACAAATGAAAGACGAGATTGGTTCACAGACATGGGAGCACTTATACAGCTTGAGTTTTGACGACTGTTGGCAAAACATTAGAGATAAAATACATAACTCAATGGATAATCACACTCCTAAGGCAAAAGCAAATGTTTCTCAGAAAAAACAAGAAGCATAAACCTTATTGGATGTCACTCATTGTCACTGGGGTTGAGGAAGAGTGTCAAGAGGAAATCCAAAATCTATAGAAGATATTTAGAAAATGGCAAGTCAAAAGCGAGTAAACGCTATAAAAAAAAATATGTGGAAACAAGGGATAATTGTTCAAAACAAATAAAGAAAGAAAGAAACATTCATGAGAAAAATATTGCCGATAATTGTAAATTTAACCCAAAAATGTTTGGGAAATATATAAATTCACAGCTAAAAACGAATACAGGTATTGGTCCACTAAGGGATCAACATGGAAATCTAGTTACAACCGATGAAGACAAAGCAAATGTTCTTAATGACTTTTTTGCTAGCGTTTTTACTAAAGAGGATACAGAGTCACTACCAAAACTAACTAATGAGCCACCTGCTTACTGTACAGATGTGAGAGTTACCGTTGAAGCGGTTAAAAAAAAGTTGAAAGAATTGGAGGTTAACAAGGCCCAGGGGCCTGACAAGGTACCAGCCAGAGTTCTAAAAAAGTTAAGTGAGGAGCTAGCAATGCCTCTTACAATCTTATTTAATAAGAGTTTGGAGACAGGTTCACTCCCATCAGAATGGAAAACAACTGAAGTCACAGCTATTTTTAAAAAAAAGGTACTAAAACTAACCCTGGTAACTACAGACCATGCAGTCAGCTTAACTTGTATAGTATGTAAGATTTTAGAGCAATTTATAAGAGACACTATAGTAAACCATATGACAGATTTTAATTTGTATTCAGATTGTCAACATGGCTTTAGGAGTGGCAGGTCTTGCATGACACAGTTAGTCGAGGTTATGGACGATTTTACTAAATTTATTGAACAAAAAGAAGCATTTGATATAATTTATTTAGACTTTCGAAAAGCGTTCGACTCTGTACCTCACCAAAGACTACTTTTGAAACTAAAATCATATGGCATAACGGGAAATATTATTGCTGTGGGTGGGAGACTTTTTAACAGGTAGAAAACAGAAAGTAAAGGTGGGGGATAAATCTTCATCAAACACGGACATTTTAAGTGGCATCCCTCAAGGGAGTATTTTGGGACCTATTTTTATTTACTATTTTTATAAATGATTTGCCTGACCAAGTTGAAAGTGTTTGCAAAGTATTCGCAGACGACACTAAAATTTATAATTCTTCTCATGAATCGGACATAATACAAAAAGATATAAATAAGCTTATTGAATGGTCTGAGAAGTGGAAATTGTATTTCAATGCTGCCAAATGTAAAGTTATGCATTTAGGATTCAAAAATCCACAGAGGGAATATAAAATAACTCATGGCACAAACAGACATATATTAGAGACATGCACAGAAGAAAAAGACTAAGGGGTGATCTTTGATCCTAATCTTAAAGTTTGACAAACATATCACAACAGCTGCTGGCAAGGCAAATAGAATGCTGGGGCTGATTAGGAGGACTTTTTCAGGAATAAAAAATAATGTGTTTATAAACCTGTATAAAACTAAAAGCTTGGTGAGACCACATTTAAGAACTATGGGAATCAAATTTGGAACCCATATCTCAAAAGACAGTCTGTGTAGCAAATTGAAAGATGCCAGAGGAGAGCTACTAAACAGATAAAATCTCTTGAAAAATAAATATGGTGAAAGGTTGCAGCAGGCTGGATTTGCCATCCTTGAAAGAATCTTAAGGAACTGGATACTTCTAAAGCTCAAGGACCTGACCAGTTACCAGGCCAGAGTTCTGAAAGAGATAGCATAATGAGATATGTGAAGTGAACCATTAACTAAACTATTTAATTTGTCTTTGGAACAGGGAGAACTACCAGATGATTGGAAAAACGCAGAAGTTATAGCTATTTTTAAGAAAGGCACTAGAACAGATCCTGGAAATTATAGACCAGTAAGCTTAACATGTATAACTTGTAAGATACTTGAATCAATTATAAGGGATAAAGTTGTTCTTTATTTGAAAGAAAACAAACTATATTCAGATTGCCAGCATGGTTTTAGGCGCAGAAGGTCGTGTGTTACGCAATTACTTCAAGTCATGGAAAATTTTACAAAATTGTTAGATATAGGAGAGACAATAGACATAGTGTATCTTGATTTTAAAAAAGGCGTTTGATTCCGTGCCACACGAAAGATTATTACTTAAATTGTCAGCATATGGAATTGATGGTAGACTTTTACAATGGATTAGAAGCTTTTTTAACAATAGAAAACAGAAAGTAAGAGTAAGTAAATCATACTCGGAACAACAACAAGCAGAAGTAATCAGTGGTATTCCCCAAGGCAGTATTTTAGGCCCAGTTCTATTCTAGGAGTAGGCCCAGTCACCATATTCATAAATGACTTGCCCAATGAAGTAAATAGTGAATGTAAGATCTTTGCTGATGACACAAAGCTATATAATACATCTGGTAATAAAGAAATACTACAGTCAGATTTACACTCTCTACAAGCATGGTCATGGTCAGATAAATGGAATTTATATTTTAATGTCCAAAAATGCAAGGTAATGTACATAAGGAAGGAAAAACCCTAAACATGATTATTATATGAAGCCGAACTGCACAACAAGTAAAATTAATATATGTGAAAACGAGAAAGACTTGGGAATAACTTTTGATCCGAGCTTTGAAATTTGATACACATATTCAGAATGTGTAACCAGTAAAGCTAACCAAGTAATGGGATAATCAAAGATCATTTGACTATCTTCATTGACTATCTTCATAACAAGGATATATTTGTTAAATTATACAATTACAAGGCTATGGTTCGACCTCGCATAGAATATGGCAACTGTATATGGCATCCTAACTTAAAAAGACAATCAATAATAATTGAAAAAGTTCAGAGAAGAGCCACAAAATTAGTTAAAGCATGTAAAAAAAATATGTCTTACGAGGAACGTTTAAATTTTCTGAAATTACCATCCTTGAAGGGAAGAAGACTTAGAGGGGACCTTATTCAAACCTATAAAATTGTACATAATCTTGATGATATTAAATAATTCAATGACTTTTTCATAAAATGCACAGTAGACAAAACAAGAAATAGTGATGGTAACTTGTTTCTTAACAGATCTAATACTATCACCCGCAAAAAACTTTTTTTTTTACTAACCGTGTTGTTCATAGTGTGGAATGATCTACCAATTAACATAAAGAATGCACCTAGCATTAATGAATTCAAAAATCTTTTGGACGAAAATCCAAATTTGATAACAAAATTTAAATGTTTTGATGAATAAAAAAAAAAAATATATATAATATATATATATCATATATAAAAAAAAGCCATTCTCTTAAAGATTTATCTTTTTATTAGTTTATTTGATTTAAGAGGCGCAAACCACTAAATAAATTCTGACAAGTCAAATTCATCGAGAAGGGGCGTAATAAGGGCCGAGAGGTCTATGCATAGCCCTACATCACCTACCTACCTACCTTGAAATACAGGAGGCTGCGACCCCAGACCTGATAAATGTTTATAAATTTTTTAACAATACTGACTTTACTAACAAAAGATTGTTTCAGCTCTCGAACTATTCGAAAACTAGAAGCTGTGAATTAAAAATACTAATACAATACAGCAGAAGTAACATTAGAAAACATTTTTTTGCTAACAGAGTTGCCAAGTATTGGAATAACCTCTCTGCACAAATCAAGCTTGCACCAAACCTTAACCAGTTTAAAAACCTCCTGGACAAAGACCCTAAATTGACAGAATTGAGATACCAACGAGACGGGATTGTGTCATCAAAGCACCGTCACAGCTGTGCTCAAATACAAACCACACACATATTATAAGCACTTCAGAGGCGGCGAAGCCTAGTTGCCCTTCATGGACCCTGACCTGACCACTGACCATAAGACGCCTTCTCTGGCTACCGCAGACCGCAACCGAAACTGACTGCTCATAGAGAAGCCAATTCTCCGCATTGCTCGGGAAAAGGATAGGCAGGGTTAAGATTATGTATGGTGTATTTTCATCGAAAGGGAAAAACAAAGAATGGAAGGCGAGAACACGAGATGGATAGCTAAAAATGGTCCACAACACTAGCCGATACAGTCAGTCAAAATCAAGGGAAGTAAATCAACTAATGTTGTAAACCATAATCCAGAAATTGATGCCCAGTATACAGATATATCAGTTTGACAGAATAAAAAGTCACACTGCCAAAACGTATGCAAAAACAAAAAAAGAGGATTAATCCTTAGTTTAAACCCCACGGGTGTAGGCCTATTTAGCCTACACACAGCGAATCATGTTCATGTTGACGGTCTGCAAGTAGCCACTGTCGTCATGAAAATATGTAGTTCGTGAAAATAGAGTAGCTCAGTGTGTATTGCGACATTGAGCCTAACCACAAATTATCACTTTTTTCTAGGTTAGGATAAGCCATAAGTTAGGGTTAGGGTTAGTTAAATGATTAAAGTACAGAAAAAAAGAAATTTGTGGTTGTCGCAAATACAGACTCTCCTAGTACTAGTAGCGAGCTTTTTATTTTTACGAGC
>CM065711.1:36995164-37018779 GCA_017654935.2 Phymorhynchus buccinoides | reverse complement strand
AGCAGCAGTCACATATTACATTTGGCAGTGAAAGTCTTAACCACTCTGCCACCTTTCTCCCTATGAAGGAGTGTGCAAATACGCCCGGAAACCCACCCGCATATATTATATCCCCATCCTTTCTTACTTTCTGTTAGTGTGTTAGAGTTGTAGAGTGGCACAGTGGTAGCGCGTTCGCTTCGTGTCAAGTAAACCCGAGTTCGAACCTGGGTACAGGGGATTTTTTCCTCTCACTTTGCACTAGGCCTTGCGGTCTGAACGTGGAGTCCTTTCGGATGAGACGATAAACCGAGGTCCCGTGTTGCCCATGCACTTAGCACACGTTAAACCCAGTGGCAACGAAAAAGTTGTCATTTGGTCAAAACTCACCACGTCAGTCACACAAACCCTCCACGTTAGTCACACAAAAATCGCATGCAAAAAAAAAAAAAAAAAGTTGGGTGGCGCGCCTCTGGCTGCGACACGCTCTCCAGGTGGGAGCAACCCGAATTTCACAGAGAGACGCCTCAGAAACTATAATGTACCTAACCTAACCTATACCTATTGGGGTGAGTGCCCTCGCCGGTTTCGTTGGCAAAAATAATCAGCTCCTTCTTCATCCGGACTGCCACGGTGTGGAACCAACAGAGTGAGGCCACTGTCAATGGCCCCAGGCTCCGTCAGCCCATTTTCATATCAGCGCTGACCAGATCACCATCTGAGCGGCCTACAACTACTGACCACTAGTTTTTTTGTTAGCTTGTTGTTTGGGGGTGGGGTGTCTTTTTTGCTTGCTTCTGGAAGTGGGCCCTGGGCCTTTCCGGACAAACTGGGATGGGAGGGGGGGGGGGCTGATCTTCACCCAGGCTAAGCAGTCTTTCTCCTAGCGCCCCTTAACTCAAATTAAACCAATTCAAACCAACCAGGAAACTAAAAAAACAAAAATAGAACTTACAGTGGAACCTCCCTCATAAGACCTTCAAAAATCATCCAAAATGAGGTCTTATAGGGAGGGGTCTTATAAGGGAGGTAGTTTTAATACTTACAAAGAAGGGCAATGTCTCGGAGAAGTAGGTCTTATATGGGAGGGAGTCTTATAATGGGAGGTCTTATAAAGGGAGGTTCCACTGTACTTCCGAAACGTCAGTGATCAAGACCCATTACAGTGTGACCAAAACAGACAAAATCCTCGAAGCGTTTCTCTCTCTCTCTCTCTCTCTCTCTCTCTCTCTCTCTCTCTCTCTCTCTCTCTCTCTCTCTCATATTACAAATTCTCTGTTCGTATTCGCATACTCTCTCTCTCTCTCTCTCTCTCTCTCTCTCTCTCTCCTCTCTCTCATCTCTCTCTCGTCTCTCTCTCTCTCTCTCTCTCCCTCTCTCTCTCTCTATTTCTCTCTCCAGAGATTTCATCTTTTTGAATATTACATTTTTGTTCAATACTATTACTGAAATCGCAAAAAAATAAAATCCACCCTCGAGTAGGCCTACTACATCGGTTATTATTCATTTATACATTATATGACTCAAGTGCATATGTGGATGTGTTTTTGTGTATGCCTATGCGTATATCAGCATATGTGTGTGTGTGTGTGTGTGTGTGTGTGTGCGTGTGTGTGTGTGTGTGTGCGTGCGTACGTGCGTGTGTGTGCATGTGCGCGTTTACAATGTGATATGTGTACATATTTCATATGGTATGATACATGAATATATCAAATATTCTATGTATAAGCTTATTAACCCTTTCACCGCCAATGTCGCATTTATGCACCACAGTGATTTATCACCCATGTCACTAAATGGCATCGAACCAGGGACTGTAATCCAGAGACCCTATTTTCTTAATTTTGGGAGGCAAGGATAGGCCTAATGTTACACATGTCACAGAGGAACTCCCAATGTTGCATATAATTTTTTCTTCTCTACCCAGTTAGGTTTGATGGCAATTTTTTGGTTGAGGAATGGCTGGCGGTGAAAGGGTTAATGTATATATAATTACATTTAATGTACTGAAAGGTTTTTGTGTTGTTGTCTTACCCTGGCTTAAAGACTCCAGGGATCATCCCAACAGCCGAAGCACTTGAACACTATGGCACAAATGCACCAGCTAGGGATGAGAACATTACGTGTGTGACCGTTTTTTGATTACCCTGCCACGTGGGCAGCCACACTCCAACTTGGGAGGATGAACTTTTTTGTAAGTTACTTCTACTTTTCCATATTACACTATGCCAAATTGCCATTGTCAAAATCTTCTTCAGCATAACGATGTTGTTAATCACTTCATGTAATGGGTGCATTTACTAAGCATTCCAACATAAATGTTTAACCCCTTCACTGCCCACTACGAGTAACGCTCGTAGTTGATGACATCATTAACCATTTGACCGCCAACGTCGCATTTTTGCACCACAATTGATTTAACACCCATGTCACTAAAAGGCATCAAATCAGGGTTTGTTATCCAAAGACCCTATTTTCTTAATTTTGGGAGGTAAGGATAGGCCTTACTTTAAATATGTCACAGAGGAATCCCCAATATTACACATATTTTTGTCTCTACCCAGGTAAGTTTAACCCTTTCACTGTCAAAGTCGCATTTTAACTCAAATCTTCTGAGTCAGTTCTTGATTTTGGCGTCCCACAAGGCTCCGTGTTAGGACCAATTTTGTTCATTCTGTATATCACCCCATTGACCCCCCTCATAGCGAAACACTCTGTCCGTCATGAAATGTATGCCGATGATACTCAACTCAATCATCATGCTTCACCGCTAGCTCACGACCAGCTTATTCACACTCTTCAAGACTGTGTCACTGAAGTGAAAACATGGATGTCAAACAATAAACTTAAGCTAAACGATGACAAGACTGAAGCACTTAGAGTGCTTCCCCCATCTGTTGACTCTAGCTCTCTGCCCTCCACCATTGCCCTTGGAGATTCCAACATCCATTTTTCTGAACATATTCGCAACCTTGGTGCTTTCTTGGATGAAGACCTTTCCATGCAACATCATATCACTAAGATCTGCCAGGCTGCCTACATCGAACTCAGGCGAATCAGCTCTATACGCCCCTTTCTCACGACCGAGGCAACCAAAACGCTAGTCAGTTCATACATTTTGTCTAGATTAGATTACTGCAACTCCCTTCTACTTGGTTGCCCACAGGCGCTTCTCAAACCCTTACAACAACTTCAAAACTCTGCTGCTAGAATGGTATTCAAAGCCAAGCGTCTTCAACACACATCACCTCTACTTAAAGAGTTACATTGGCTACCCGTTCAACAAAGAATAAACTACAAAGCTGCCTGTCTCTGCTATCAGATCATATCGGGAACAGCACCGCAATACCTCTCTGAGCTTCTTGAAATTTACGTTCCATCTCGATCTCTCCGCTCAGCAAATGACAATAGGATCTTTCGAATACCAAAATTTAAACGTGATAGGCACGGTGGTAGAGCTTTTACATCATCAGCAGTCAAACTCTGGAATTCATTGCCTTCTGCTGTCAGACATAGTCAATCTTTAGCATCGTTCAAAACAAACCTGAAAACCCATCTGTTCCGGCAGTCTTTCCAATAACACCCCCATCTCCATGTGCACGTGTGCGCGCGTGTGTGTGTGTGTGTGTGTGTGTGTGTGTGTGTGTGTGTGTGTGTGTGTGTGTGATTGTGTGAGAGTGTGTGTGTGTGTGTGTGTGTGTGCGTGTGCGTGTGCGTGTGCGTGTGTGTGTGTGTGTGTGCGTGTGCGGTGCGCGGTGCGTGTGTGTGTGATGTATGTCCGTATGTTTGTATGTATGTAATTTGTGTGTGTGTATGTGTATGTATGTACTTTGTGAGCGTGTGCACGAATGTGAGTGTGCGTGCGCCCACGGCCGCACTTCCAAGCAGGTGTGTGAGTGTGTTGTGTGTGTTGTGTGTGGGTATATCTGCTTGCATGTGTATGAGTATGCGTGCGCAGGAGAGATTGTGTTCACTAGAGGGGGGGGGGGGGGGAGAGGAGAGGAGTGTGTGTGAGTATGTGTCTGTGAGTGTGAGTACACGTGAGTGCTTTGCGTATGTGAGTGCGCGTGTGTGTATGTGTGTGCGTGCGTGTGCGCGTGTGTTTGTACAAGTGTATGCTTGAGTAAGTTTGTGTGCGCTTCAGTGAGAATGTGTTTTCTGTGTGTTTGTGCGTGTGTGAACGTGCGTGTGCGTGCGTGTGCGTCTGTTTTGCGTGTGTGAGTGTTTTGCGTGTGTGTGTGAGTGCGTCTGTTTTGCGTGTGTGAGTGTTTCAATACTGATTGTAAAGCGCTTTGTGCTCGATAAAAAGCGCTATATAAATATCCGTTTATTATTATTATTATTAACACCACCGTGATTTAACACCTATCAGGGCTTCTGATAACGCAAAAACTAGCGTCCCTGACGCATTGAAAGTTAAAAGGACGCATTGAATGTTTGTCAAGCGAGTCCCTGGGGACGCACTCAAAAAATCATGAAAAACTAATACAAAAACGAATAAAGACACTGTCTAACATTGAAAGTCGGCCACAGGCATCGTCTGCTATGATGCGAGAGTTGCTTCCCTTAATTATAAAACTTTCCCTTTCCCATGATGCCTCTCGCTGTACCGGAAAAAGCCTTTCGCACTACTCGACTAACAACAAAATGTCTTTAAATTCGTGGGTGTTAATGCCCGGAAAGCGCCGAATTTGAGGTATGTGTAATAAGTGTATTTGTACATGTTTATAGACATGTTTCTTGATGTGGTACAGGGTGTGACAAGGTGGAACGCACCCCCACTTTCTTTATCTGATTATCAGCAGGGCATCATGGTCAGGACATTTATCCCTGACTCACAAGCTGCAAGACGGGGCCGTCGCAAAGACGCCACCGCACCCAGAATCCGCGAGGAGACCACGCCTGAACCGTGCCATCCCGCGACGCCGCAACCGGAACGACTGGGAGCTACTCTACACCAGAGCAAGCCAAGTCACCCCAGCACTCGCCGATCCCTACGGAGGAACTTCAACACAGCTAAGTCCCTAAGACAGTGCCAAGACCAATAACTGGAACCCCAGACACTGGACAATTAGTGACCCTTCCGGCTTGGGGCCTAACCTTCTAGTTCTAGAAAGACAAAAGTCTTGTAAATCTTTTCGGATTTCATTGTTTTTCATTCATATTTTGTTTTGGCGCCATTGAGCTGCTTTATTCTTATTGCTGCATAATCTTATGCAGATTTGTGAGTAAATAAAATACAAGTGTACAAATAATTCTGAACCCTTTGGTCAGACTGATGAGAGTGGAAGTTTTGTAATTTTCACGTAAAAACCTACTTCTCTCTGTCTGCCTGTATTTCATTCAATCATACGAGCCAGAACCCGGGCACAAATATAAATTTATTAGATGAAAAGGGGCCGTGAAAGTTGCTCACCTCTCACACCCTAGAGAAGTGGGCTAAAGGCAAATTTTCTACTTGAAAATTTAACACACTAAAAGTCTTCCCTAGAGACTTAGCCTTTTAACCCATTCCCTCGTCACACAGGGGACCCACTGAAGTTAGCCTGGGACTCGTTTTAAATCTGATGAAGGGGTCTCTGGGACCCTAAGAAACATCAGCTTATCAGAAGCCATGACCTATCATGTCACTAAAAGGCATAAAATCAGGGTCTGTTATCCAACGACCCTATTCTCTTAATCTTGGGAGGTAAGGATAGGCCTTACTTTAAATATGTCACAGAGGAATCCCCAATATTATTAGACATATTTTTGTCTCTACCCAGGTAGTTTAATGGAATTCTGTTGCTGAAAAATGGCTGGCGGTGAAAGGGTTAATGTCATAACTTTTTATGTCATAGACCTAGAATGATGGTTCTTGGCTTAGATAAGCCAGGAAAGGTATATCTCTAGATCATTTTCTCAGATTGAGTGCAAGAGGTTTGGTTCAAACTTTACAATTAAAAAAATCAATATTTTCTCATTTTTCTTCTGGCAGTGAAGGGGTTAAAAAACCACAATATATCATTATTGGGTAAAGGTCAAGATGTGCCCCCCCCCCCCACCCTACATTTCTCCGTTAATTGTATTTTTCCGCTTTTGCCTTTCTTACCATACAAAAAGCTGTATTTTGGAAGCATTAATTTAATTGTGAACAAATTGTTAGTAGTTAGTAGTTATCACCCCATATTTTTCTATCAAAAAATGTTTGCAAGTCGCTGACTGGTATCCTGCGGTTTCAAGCTTCGGCGCCATGGTTGCTATGGTTTTGACCGAGTAAGTTGAGGTAATCAACTCTAATTTTCACAAAGTGCTCTCCCCTAGTTTTTTTTCCAAAATCGTCTATTACTGTATTAGTTTTTTAATCCCATTTGTTTAGTATATATTTTCGAACATTTTCGATTAAGGTTATATATTATAAAATTTATAATCACGATATTGCCGATATTCTCCCCCATTGGGAGAAAAAGTAAATCAGCACATTATTTTCTTTTATTCTTTTCAGAACACAGAACAAATCGTAAAGTTAAAATTAAAGTTATTGAGTTTCGTTCACACAAACTTAAATATTGGACACAAAACAAACAAAAATGTTTTATTAAAGCAAACTATATATATAAGAGGAAGGTTTAATGGTGTGGTTTTTTTTCTTCTTCAATTCTTGTACGTTTATAAAATTTATATATGTTTCTTGAACCGCTCCAAACCGCATTTTCATATTCTAAAATTGGTCTACCTAGACTAATGCTTCGAAAAGAGGAACCATTATTTCTTTGGATTTAAACTGAATGAAATGTGATATCATAGTTCATACCAAAAATGTTGTTAGCTTTTTTACAGGGTTCTTCTTCTTCCAGCTAAGTGCCCACAATCAACAATTTGATTTTTATGGCACTATTTCGGTCGAGGTCCGAAGTCGGAGAAACAAAAGAATAAAATAAAATGAATTAGTAACATAAAAGAAAAGAAAAAGAGAGAGAGCGAAAGAAAAAGAGAAAACCCTAATCTACAACGACCCAGCCAGCTGGTTCTCCCTGTGGATCCCCAACATGATGCCGCGTCAAAACAGGAACACCTTTTTCTTTCTTTTTTTAAAATCTATTGTTGTCTGATGGATGCCTGGAAGGTGCTGGGACAGGTGGCAGACACAGCCACCTCAGGTAGCCCGTTCCAGATGGTTCAAAGGAAAAATGAATTTTGTCTGTACTCAGTGTGACAGTGGATGGATGACAGTTGTTGGTCATGTCCTCTTCTCTGGCGGCTCGGTGCTGGGATGAGCCTGGTGTTGTCAACCTGGACAATGCCTTGCTGGATGTACTAAAGCATTGTCAGCCTGCTGGTCTTCCTGCACTGCTCAAGTGTGGGCTACCCTAACTGAGATATCATGTCAGTGACACTGGAGGTGTTGTGGTAGCGGTTGAGTACGAAGCGAGCCGCCCTTCTCTGTATAGCCTCAATTTTATTCACATTCCTCCGAGTGTACGGGTCCCAGACAGAACTGGCATACTCTAGCAGGGGTCTGACTAGGGTCAGGTATGCTCTTCCTCTCAGTTCTGTCGAGCAGATCTTGAGGTTTCGCCGCAGGAACCCCAGCATTCTGTTCACCTTGGCAGTGATGTTCCCTATGTGACCATCCCAGTTGATGTCCTTCTGGATGGTGACTCCAAGGTATTTCACTGATGTTACGGTGTCCAGAGTGTGACCATGCAGGTGGTAGCTATGGTGAAGAGGTGTTCTGCTTCTGACTTTTGACCCCATTCACTGATTCAGCAAGGCGCTCTTCTTCCTTCTTCTTCCAATATAGTTGTCAAAGTCAGTTCTGACTATTATTGCAACTGAAAAGGGTGAAGAGGTCGAAGAGAGAAAAAACTAAAGAAAAGAAAAACAAAAACAAAAAGGGGGAGAGAGAGTGTGAGAGAGAGAGAGAGAGAGAGAGAGAGAGAGAGAGAGAGAGAGAGAGAGAGAGAGAGAGAGAGAGGAGAGAGAGGGAGAGGGGGGAGGGAGGGAGAGAGGGGGGGAGGGAGGGAGGGGGGGGGAGGGGGGGAAGGGAGGAGAGAGAGAGAGAGAGGGGGGGGGGGAGATTTGGTGGGTAGACACTGGACAGCCAGACTCAGACTGGGACCGTAGTAGTACTAGTAGTAGTAGTAGTAGTAGTAGTAGTAGTAGGTGGGTTGGTGGGTAGACACTGTGACTGTCACTGGACAGCCAGACTCAGACTGGGACCGTAGCCGTTACTCCGTTAGGGTTAGTATCAATACTAAACATTTTCTTGCATATAAAAATACAATTCACATACCTTTCTTCATCTTTGGGAAAACAAAAAAACGATTTCCCCTTACAGTCTATTTTGTATCTGCCGTTGGAACACCCTAACGCAGCGCACACATTCCCCCCTCGTCTGCTCCAAGTCGCCGCCATAGTTCAAAGGAAACATAACTCTTGCTGAATATTCAAAGGGGAAGTTTACTCGCATTGAAACTGAAGAAACTTCCTGGCAAAAAAAAATATTTAAAAAAAATGAATGCATCGAGAGGAAGAACTTGTAAGCAGTACTTTAAGAGTTTACGTCTACAGCTCATAATTTTACATCCGAATCTTGGGATTGAACCGATAACTTTATGTGGGCTTGCTGGACCTGAAGAGCATTGACATTGTGCCTCACTGCCTGACCCGTGTCAGGCAGCTCCGCTAATGCTGACGCCTGTAGAACTGTAGATCGTACAGTGGCGGCTGCTGTCGCATGAAAATAGGTAGCTCGTAAAATAAGTAGCTCGACATGAGAGTCTGTATTTGCGACAACCACAAATTTCTTTTTTTCTGTACTTTAATCATTTAACTAACCCTAACCCTAACCTTATGGCTTATCCCTAACCCTAGAAAAAAGTGATATTTGTGGTTCATGCTCAATGTCGCTGTGTGAGCTACTTATTTTTACGAGCTACCTATTTTCATGCGACAGTGGCTACTTGCAGACCGTCAACATGAACATGATTCGCTGTGTGTAGGATAAATAGGCCTACACCCGTGGGGTGTAAACTAAGGATTAATTCTCTTTTTGTTTTTGCATACGTTTTGTCAGTGTGACTTTTTAGTCTGTCAAACTGATATATCTGATACTGGGCATCAATTTCTGGGTTATGGTTTGCAACATTAGTTGATTTACTTCCCTTGATTTTGACTGACTGTATCGGCTAGTGTTGTGGACCATTTTTAGCTATCCATCTCGTGTTCTCGCCTTCCATTCTTTGTTTCCGTTTCATGAAAATAACCATAACATAATCTTAACCCTGGCCTATCCCTTTCCCGAGCAAGGCAGAATGTGGCTTCTCTATGAGCAGTCAGTTCATGTTGACGGTCTGCGAGTAGCCAGGCGTCTTATGGTCAGGTCAGGTCAGGGTAATGAGGGCAACTAGGCTTCGCAGCCTCTGAAGTGCCCTTTCAATATAGTTTTTGTAGTATTGAGCACAGCTGTGACGGTTTTTGATGACACAATCAGTCATGTTGGTATCTCAATTCTGTCAATTTAGGGTCTTTGTCCAGGAGGTTTTTAAACTGGTTAAGGTTTGGTGCAAGCTTGATTTGTGCAGAGAGGTTATTCCAATACTTGGCAACTCTGTTAGCAAAAAAATGTTTTCTAATGTTACTTCTGCTGTATTGTATTAGTATTTTTAATTCACAGCTTCTAGTTTTCGAATAGTTCGAGAGCTGAAACAATCTTTTGTTAGTAAAGTCAGTATTGTTAAAAATTTTATAAACATTTATCAGGTCTCCTCGCAGCCTCCTGTATTTCAAGGTAGGTAGGTAGGTGATGTAGGGCTATGCATAGACCTCTCGGCCCTTATTACGCCCCTTCTCGATGAATTTGACTTGTCAGAATTTATTTAGTGGTTTGCGCCTCTTAAATCAAATAAACTAATAAAAAGATAAATCTTTAAGAGAATGGCTTTTTTATATATATATATTATATATATTTTTTTTTTTTATTCATCAAAACATTTAAATTTTGTTATCAAATTTGGATTTTCGTCCAAAAGATTTTTGAATTCATTAATGCTAGGTGCATTCTTTATGTTAATTGGTAGATCATTCCACATATGAACAACACGGTTAGTAAAAAAGTTTTTGCGGGTGTTAGTATTAGATCTGTTAAGAAACAATTTACCATCACTATTTCTTGTTTTGTCTACTGTGCATTTTATGAAAAAGTCATTGAAATTTATATCATCAAGATTATGTACAATTTTATAGGTTTGAATAAGGTCCCCTCTAAGTCTTCTTCCCTTCAAGGATGGTAATTTCAGAAAATTTAAACGTTCCTCGTAAGACATATTTTTACATGCTTTAACTAATTTTGTGGCTCTTCTCTGAAGTTTTTCAATTATTATTGATTGTCTTTTTAGGTTAGGATGCCATATACAGTTACCATATTCTATGCGAGGTCGAACCATAGCCTTGTATAATTTAACAAATATATCCTTATGAAGATAGTCAATGAAATAGTCATGATCTTTTGATTAATCCCATTACTTGGTTAGCTTTACTGGTTACCTTCTGAATATGTGTATCAAATTTCAAAGCTGGATCAAAAGTTATTCCCAAGTCTTTCTCGTTTTCACATATATTAATTTTACTTGTTGTGCAGTTCGGCTTCATATAATAATCATGTTTAGGGTTTTTCCTTCCTATGTACATTACCTTGCATTTTTGGACATTAAAATATAAATTCCATTTATCTGACCATGCTTGTAGAGAGTGTAAATCTGACTGTAGTATTTCTTTATTACCAGATGTATTATATAGCTTTGTGTCATCAGCAAAGATCTTACATTCACTATTTACTTCATTGGGCAAGTCATTTATGAATATGGTGAATAGAACTGGGCCTAAAATACTGCCTTGGGGAATACCACTTACTCTTACTTTATGATTTACTTACTCTTACTTTCTGTTTTCTATTTGTTAAAAAGCTTCTAATCCATTGTAAAAGTCTACCATCAATTCCATATGCTGACAATTTAAGTAATAATCTTTCGTGTGGCACGGAATCAAACGCCTTTTTAAAATCAAGATACACTATGTCTATATAGTCTCTCCTATATCTAACAATTTTGTAAAATTTTCCATGACTTGAAGTAATTGCGTAACACACGACCTTCTGCGCCTAAAACCATGCTGGCAATCTGAATATAGTTTGTTTTCTTTCAAATAAAGAACAACTTTATCCCTTATAATTGATTCAAGTATCTTACAAGTTATACATGTTAAGCTTACTGGTCTATAATTTCCAGGATCTGTTCTAGTGCCTTTCTTAAAAATAGCTATAACTTCTGCGTTTTTCCAATCATCTGGTAGTTCTCCCTGTTCCAAAGACAAATTAAATAGTTTAGTTAATGGTTCACTTATCTCATTTGCTATCTCTTTCAGAACTCTGGCTGGTAACTGGTCAGGTCCTTGAGCTTTAGAAGTATCCAGTTCCTTAAGTTTCTTTCAAGGATGGCAAATCCAGCCTGCGCAACCTTTCACCATATTTATTTTTAAGAGATTTTATCTGTTTAGTAGCTCTCCTCTGGCATCTTTCAATTGACACAGACTGTCTTTTGAGATATGGGTTCCAAATTTGATTCCCATATTCTAAATGTGGTCTCACCAAGCTTTTATACAGGTTTATAAACACATTATTTTTTATTCCTGAAAAAGTCCTCCTAATCAGCCCCAGCATTCTATTTGCCTTGCCAACAGCTGTTGTGATATGTTTGTCAAACTTAAGATTAGGATCAAAGATCACCCCTAAGTCTTTTTCTTCTGTGCATGTCTCTAATTTATGTCTATTTGTGCCATGAGTTATTTATATTCCCTCTGTGGATTTTTGAATCCTAAATGCATAACTTTACATTTGGCAGCATTGAAATACAATTTCCACTTCTCAGACCATTCAATAAGCTTATTTATATCTTTTTGTATTATGTCCGATTCATGAGAAGAATTATAAATTTTAGTGTCGTCGGCGAATACTTTGCAAACACTTTCAACTTGGTCAGGCAAATCATTTATAAAAATAGTAAATAAAATAGGTCCCAAAATACTCCCTTGAGGGATGCCACTTAAAATGTCCATGTTTGATGAAGATTTATCCCCCACCTTTACTTTCTGTTTTCTACCTGTTAAAAAGTCTCCCACCCACAGCAAAATATTTCCCGTTATGCCATATGATTTTAGTTTCAAAAGTAGTCTTTGGTGAGGTACAGAGTCGAACGCTTTTCGAAAGTCTAAATAAATTATATCAAATGCTTCTTTTTGTTCAATACATTTAGTAAAATCGTCCATAACCTCGACTAACTGTGTCATGCAAGACCTGCCACTCCTAAAGCCATGTTGACAATCTGAATACAAATTAAAATCTGTCATATGGTTTACTATAGTGTCTCTTATAAATTGCTCTTAAATCTTACATACTATACAAGTTAAGCTGACTGGTCTGTAGTTACCAGGGTTAGTTTTAGTACCTTTTTTTAAAAATAGCTGTGACTTCAGTTGTTTTCCATTCTGATGGGAGTGAACCTGTCTCCAAACTCTTATTAAATAAGATTGTAAGAGGCATTGCTAGCTCCTCACTTAACTTTTTTAGAACTCTGGCTGGTACCTTGTCAGGCCCCTGGGCCTTGTTAACCTCCAATTCTTTCAACTTTTTTTTAACCGCTTCAACCGTAACTCTCACATCTGTACAGTAAGCAGGTGGCTCATTAGTTAGTTTTGGTAGTGACTATCCTCTTTAGTAAAAACGCTAGCAAAAAAGTCATTAAGAACATTTGCTTTGTCTTCATCGGTTGTAACTAGATTTCCATGTTGATCCCTTAGTGGACCAATACCTGTATTCGTTTTTAGCTGTGAATTTATATATTTCCAAAACATTTTTGGGTTAAATTTACAATTATCTGCAATATTTTTCTCATGAATGTTTCTTTCTTTATTTATTTGTTTTGAACAATTATCCCTTGTTTCCACATATTTTTTTATAGCGTTTACTCGCTTTTGACATGCCATTTTCGAAATATCTTCTAAAGATTTTGGATTTCCTCTTAATACTCTTCCTCAACCCCAGTGACATCCAATAAGGTTTATGCTTCTTGTTTTTCTGAGAAACATTTGCTTTTGCCTTAGGAATGTGATTATCTATTGAGTTATGTATTTTATCTCTAATGTTTTGCCAACAGTCATCAACACTCAAGCTGTATAAGTGCTCCCATGTCTGTGAACCAATCTCGTCTTTCATTTGTGCAAAGTTCGCTTTATTAAAATTGAATTTAAGACTTTGATCTGTATTGCTTAAGTTGCCTATGTTGACATACATATGAAACATAAGCACTTGATGGTCACTTTTGCCTAGGGGACATGAGTGAGTAATGTTGGATATCATCAATTGGTCATCATTTACTAAGATCAAATCTAATATGTTTGACTTTTGACCTTCCCTAGTTCGTGTTGGTTTATTAACCATTTGAAATAAATATGCGTCTCTTGTGGCTTCAATAAAGTCGTTTTCTCTTTGTGATGTCCACCGGCCATCCAACTTTATATCTGGAAAATTAAAATCCCTCATGATACAAACCTTATCATATTTCTGTATCTCATTATCTTGAATTAAGTTATTTAGTTCCAGTAAATTCTCGTCCGTCGTGTTAGGACTTTTGTACACACAACCCACTAACACCTTATCTTTTTCCTTTGTTTGAAAATGGCACCATATTGCCTCTTTAAATTTGCTTTTAT
Source organism: Phymorhynchus buccinoides (assembly GCA_017654935.2). Lineage (NCBI taxonomy): Eukaryota > Metazoa > Mollusca > Gastropoda > Neogastropoda > Raphitomidae > Phymorhynchus > Phymorhynchus buccinoides. The sequence continues at coordinate 37,005,054 of CM065711.1, read as the reverse complement.
TCAAAGTGGTACATTCCTGTGCATGCAATGTTCTGTCAAAAAACAAAGCCACCCCCCTATTGGGATTTTCGTTGTGAAACATTTCATAGGTGTCCAGCCCATATTCTGACAGAACAAAATCACTTACTTTTTTGGGCACAGTTTCTGTAACAGCAATGATTTTTGGTTTAACTTCATCAATTAGTAAGAGAAGTTCGTCTTTCTTATTTAACAGACCATCAGCATTTGTGTATAAAACCGTTAGACCTGGCTCAATGTCCTTGCTAAAACAGTTAGAACTATGTACATTGCTAGAACAATTAGCTATAGAATCATTAAAACAGTCGCTAGTAAAAATGCTACCTGGATCAACATTCACCCTTAAATGTACATTAGGGTTAAGAGCTTTAAAATCTGGTTTATTTCCTTTACATGTACTGCTAAAACTATGTACACAAGTCTTTTTGTTCGGTCATTTTTTGTCTCCCTGTTCTTGACTGGGCACTTTCTGAACTATTGCCCCATTCCTGATCACAAGATCAGGTTCCCCTCCACTCCTACGGGCCTTCAGTTCGTCTCTCAGAGTCTTGTTCTGTCTCCTGTTCTATGACTCCTTATGCTGGGCATATCAAGACTAGGGAGTCTGCAAATCTTTGTCTGTCGGTCTGTCGTTCCAAAATTGTTGCACATTTCGCAAAATTGTCGCACATATTTTAAAGGAGAAAAAAATACTTGGACATAAAGTAACATGTCAGTTGTCATATCTACATATCTACAGTGCTTTTTTTATTCTTTATTAAGGCTTTACGCCCTCTTCGGCCTTTCGGTATCTACATTGCATACGTATGGAAAGAATTATATACTGAACAGAGCACATGAATCGTCATTTTAAAGCGTACAAAATAATAAACATACGTAATACAGACACGACGAGTATGCGGTGCTTCTTTCGATGAGTATAAGTAGGATAAATAGTTTTAAATGTTTTCCAAAATATATAAAAAGTTACGAAATGGTGCAGAGATAACATTCTGGTTTACAGATTAAAATTATTGAAAAGCCAGGGGAAGCGACTCAGTGTATGTAATGATTGATGTGGTAAAAATAGACTGCACTTCAAATCGAGGCTGCTCTTTAAAATGATGTTTCGTTTTCAATTGTTGCACGCCACAAACGATTGCGAATCCGCGCTTGTTTTAAGTATGTATCATTTATTTGAATTCAGTTCATTTATTTTCTTCCTACTTCTTTGGTGACCTGGCCCTGCGCGTGTGTGACCTTCGTTTTCTTTTTCTTTTTTTCTTCAATATCGGCAAAATCTTCAACCTGATGAAGGTGGCCGATTGACAAGAAGAAGAAGAACCGTGAGTGTGATAGGCCTGGAGTAGTCTACTAGTTTTCGTTCATATAATGCTACAACTATAGAAGGTTAAAACGCTAGACCACCAGCCGCACGGCAGCATTTTCGGATTGAGTTACCTTTGACCTATGACCTACATTCTCGAACGGCTTGGTCTAGATATCCATAGCACCTATCGGCAAGCAAAATGTGAGTGTCCTAGGTCCCTGCATTCAAACGTTATCGTGCCAGGTGCTCGGCAGCATTTATGGCTGCAGTGACTTTGACCTATATGACCTTCATTTTTAATTTGGCCGAGATATCCTTAGTACCTATCCGCATGCAAAATTTGAGCGTCCTAGGTCCCTCTGTTCAATCGCCGGTTATCGTGCCAGGTGCTCGGCAGCATTTTTGGCGCCAGTGACCTTGACCTTTGACCCATGACCTTCATTTTTTAACATGGCCTATGTATCTTAAGTACCTACCCGCATGCAGAATTTGAGCGTCCTATGTCCCTCCGTTATCGTGCCAGGTGTTCGGCAGCATTTTCGGCTCCAGTGACCTTGACCTGTGACCTATGACCTTCAGTTTCGAACTTGGCCTAGATATTCTTACCCATCGGCATGCAAAATTTAAGCATCCTGGGTTCCTCTGTTCAAACGTTATCGTGTTCACATAGATATATAGATAGTCGACTTCAGAATCCACTGAAAACATTATCAGCTTCGACGCGGCTGGTAAAAAGTATTTTAAACGACTTAAAATGTATCGACCAAAAAAAGGAATGGTTCCAGCAAAAAATAGTAGGGGCCTATAAGTGCATGGCTTTGTTCATCGATTTCTCGGCAAATATGTAGAGTGACACCCTCCTGCTCTATTTCTTTCCGTGGTTAGGGTTAGGGTCGTTTTCTTTTGCCACAAGCATCTGGGTTAAATCATCTATTTTTTGATTTTTTAAACTACCCTCGGCCTCGCCACAGCATTCTTTTGCCACAAGATCTGTTTTTTGGTCAAAAGGGCAGCTCCAGGTCAGGTGCGAACATATGCAGCCCTTCAGGTGCGAACATATGCAGCTGCAAGAGTGAGAAGAGGACACAGCGAGCAGTTCAGCAGGATCCCCTGCCGCACCCAGCAGCGCAGCTCCTCCTTCTTCCCCCCTCTCTCTCTCTCTCCTTTGTTTTTGTTTTTCTTCTTTTCTTTTGTTTTTTCTCTCTTCAACCTCTTCGCCATTTTCAGTTGTAATAATGGTCAGAACTGACTTTGAGAAGAAGCCACCGAAAAAAAACACCGGTATGAGCAACATCCTTTCATAAACGATACATTGTCTCTTAGCCAATGACATTCATCATAAAACCATACGCAATTTTTTGTAGAAAAACCTTTTTTTTTAAACCAGACCATGTTGTAGATAACACCAAAAAAAATGTAGTTTAGCTGGGTCTAGGCCACTTCCCCACTCCCCCCCCCCCCCCTGCCCACACACATGCATGCACGCACACATACATACACAGCCACAAACAAATGCTCACAGACGTACATGCACACGCACGCGCGCACACACACACACACACTCTCTCTCTCAAGTAAGAGAGAGAGAGACAGACAGACAGACGGGACGGACAGGTAGAAAGAGACACAGACAGGACACACACACACACACACACACACCACACACACACACACACACACACACACACACACACACACACACACACACCGGCTCTCTCTGTGGGGGGGGGAAATGTCCGCCGTGAATGGGGGGCAAATGTCCGGGGGGCAAAAGTACCAGGGGGCAAATGTCCGGGCGTGAAGTGGCCTGATACCAGTTTAACTAACCTCCCCCTCGCCACCCCCAAAAAATCAGCATGAGCAACATTGTTTAATAAACTGTACATTGCCTCTAAACCAATGAAATTCATCATAAAACTATGCACAAGTTTGTTTTTTAACGGACCATTATTGTACACAACAGAAAAAGCATATTAGCAGCAAATCGTAAGTGAATGAAACATACAGGAACTAATTGGAAATTTTCCTGATTACATTTCTTTCAATAACATCACTGTTTGAGCCCGGCGATCTAAAGTATTCCTTTTAAAATAGTTGTTTTTACTTTTGCTTGTGGAGCTGAACTTCTCAAAATCTTCATTTCATACACTAACATTTTAAGTATTAGTGTAATTTGAAATAACATGCAATGTTGACACACACAGATGCATTAAAACATAATTTATAGCCATAATGTGCATTTAAGGTTAACATATTTTGTCCTTGTGGTGTCTCACGTTATGAGCAGACGCTTTTGTGTCGGTCAATAAAAGTGTATTTTTTTCTATGTTGTGCGAATCTCATCAATTTTTATCTTTACGCTATCATACAGAAGAAAGAAAAAGCTATGGCTCCCCCCCCCCCCCCCCCACCTGCGTGCGCATCTCGACCCTTCCAACGGAAGTGTCGCCATCTTAGTCAGATTTGTGTGTAAACAGCATCGATCTGGCATTTTTCAAACAAAGTTACTGACTAAGATGGCGGTCTCCCATAATATGGCACGCTCCTTGTGGCCGGATGTGACGACACGTGGGTACAAGCCATAAAATTCAAACTCAAAAACATACTTTTAAATACTTTTATTTTTGGACACCAATGTCACACTTTTGGTATACAAGTCGGGAGAGTACACCATTTCTTTGTTCTTGTTGCAAACAGGCACAGACAAAAATACAGACAACCTTGGTCAGTGGAGGTGATAGAAACAAGATGCGATGCCGGGCCAGATAAAAGTACTCCCAATTGATGCTACTCACTTTCTAAAGAAACCCGAACATGTCAGACGCCATGTTTGTCGGTTGTGGTATGTGGACCATGTTATCTTGTATTTTCTTATCAAGTGTATGCTATTCATTATTTGTTATTTTCTGATTTTACTTCATGTCTGATGTTCTATTTATATTTCAATTTGTAAAGCGCACAGAGCATGCTCATAGTGTGGATTGTTAGCTCTATAGCAAATAAAATTATTATTATTATTATTATTATTATTATTATGTTCAGTGCTTAAAGTACCATTTATGTCATTATTAACTTCGTGATAAAGTAATATTATAGCCCAAGGTCCCAACTCCTGCAAAGCAAAAATATCATGCACAACATTAAGAACGCACTAAATGGGAGATCTTTTAAGATTGTGCAGTGAAATGTTCAAATGGCCGGGCTGCCCTTGCTCATGAATTGTGCCAATAAAATTTGATAGGATAGCAGTGTTCGGTCATGACTGATGAATAAAACGGCACCTTGAATTCTCTACTTTCTCCGTCATTTCCGCATCAAAGAAATCCAAACACTGAGCCCAGAAAAGCCAGATTTGCATTCTGGCCTCTCAGAGGCCAATGATGAAGTCATAGAGGTTAGAAATGTAATGTGCTGGTCAGCGGTCGGCAAACTACCGAGCTGAACTCACTGCTCTACGAGAGACTGTCAGACTAGTTAGCACAGAAGAACGCCCACCCACACACGCCGTCTTCCTGACAGATTGCAGATCCGTCATACAGAGTCTGCAGTCGCCCAGTGAGAAGTTGGAAGGAGACACACAGCACCTGCTAAGTGACCTTTCACAAAGCACTTTGGTGGCTGTCCAGTGAATCCCCGCCCACTGTGGCCTGGAAGGAAATGAGGAGGTGGACAGATTGGCCAAATCTGGCAGCAGGCTCGAGCAGATAAACCCATCAGTCTCATACAGGGAGGCCAAAACTCTGATAATAAACACACACACACACACACACACACACACACACACACACACACACACACACACACACACACACACACACACACACACACAAAAGAGTGGAATGACCAACACAACCATGCACCCATCTGGTGATCAGATGCCCCACCTACAGCATCAACAGCAGACCACTATATTTCGACTACGGACTGGTCACTGCCGACTGCGTCCCCACATGTACTGCCTTGGGCTGTGACACACACCTGACTGCCCGTGTGAGACAGGCCCACAAACCCCCGAGCACATCCTGCAGTCCTGCCCCCTGTATCAAGAAGAATGGACCCAGCACTGGCCAAACGGAGCTACGCTGGCTGGAAAGCTGTGGGGTACCAAGCAAGACCCGGAGACAACCACCAACTTCATCAACAACACCGGACTGGACATCTAAGGCATGATTCAGCTGGAACGTTGAAGAAAAAGATGAATAAGAAATGTAATGACAGACATTACTGTCATCCACTTGATCGCTAATAAAGTTTCAGGTTAATTGGTACAGCATTTCGCTTGACCAGAAGCAGTTAGGACTTAGTGTCACCAAAGTGCGGTAAAACCGCCGTATTGGACAGTCACGTGATTTCTGACAGGCTGCGATGGAATCTGTGGATCTGTCTGAAGACCCTCAACGTGTTTCGCACTTTTTTCTTTTTTGTGTGTGTGCATACTATACATTAAAAATATATTATACTGTGTATATCCTCCATATTTTCCTAAACTATCCCATTGATTTTGTTATTGGGCCTGCTCGCATGACCAGTAACACATTTGTCCAAAAGTACTAATTGCTCTTTTCTCTCTCTTTTTGTTTTGCATGAAGACTTCGTTGTGGTTATCAAGGTAACTGTCAAGTCGAAACAATCACTACACTTTCATGAAATACACTAACTATAGTAACAACCTCATACCTACGCCCAAGCAAAAAGCTAAAAATAGTTGTTGTTTTTATTACCATTCCTTATTACCATAATTATTGAGTGCTATTTCCAATGAAGAAATGCAGGAGGAGAAACCAGGACCAGGGAGATGTCTTTCCAGTTTTTACTCTGCCATATTTTCCTCAGCATTCAAGTTAGATTCTTCCTCGAAGGAGTATGGGATATTCATGGTATCTACAAACCTCAGAATCGCTCTCTTCTCTATTTGTTTAGACGCGATGCAGATTTTGGTCAGTGTCCAAATGGCTGACGGCTGCCACTTAGGTACCTCAGTTTGAAACTTCCCCAGCATTCTCTGCTCCCTTTGTTCCATGCGGTGTCTTTCCCACTGTTCCAGCAGACCGTTCAAAGTGTACAGGAAAGGATTCAGTGCAGAGTTGACCGGCAGAACGAAGATGGCTGTCCACACGTTGACCTGGACAGGGATGGGGATTCCGTGGAAAGCCAGAAGGCCCATGACCCCTACTGGACACCAGCAGCAGAAGTCGGTGAAAACGACCAGAAACAGGCGACGTGCCAGAGTCATGTCCTTGTCTCGCTGTTGTTGACCTCCGATGGCTTTCCTGGCTTGACGCACAGCTCTGTAGATCAGAACCTGGCCCACAGAGATGAAGAGGAAAATGGCGAAATTGACGACGATGAAAATGCTGAAAGCGTACGTCTGGCCAGAGTAAGGTTGCTGGGTGATGGGCAAAGGAAGGCAGATGCCGTTCAGCCCGTAGAATTCCATCTCCAGAATTAAAGGCAATATGGCCAGGACGATGCCAAGGATCCAGATCACACCACAAATGATGGCAGCAAACTTAGAACTCGGATGGAGATCGCGTTTGAAAGGAAAGCAGATGACAATGACCCGGTCCACGGTGATCATGCAAATGAGAAGAATGGACACTTCGCTGGAAATGAAGGAGATGCAGCCTGCTATGGTGCAGGCTGCACTGCTGATCCACTGAGCTTCCCTGGCCACATAGTTGCCCTGGAACCTGCTGTCAGCCACGCCAATCATGGCCAGGTAGACCCCCATCAGAAAGTCTGCAGCACACAGGTTCTTCAGCAGAATGCCTGATGCTGACACTGAACTGTGGTTATCAGTAATGACTCTGTATGTAAGGACTCCTGCATTGCCCACAACAGCCAGTGCAGAGACCATCCAAAGGAACACCCTGAAGAAATTCTGAGCCAGCAGATCGTCGCAAGTGGACAGTTCGTCAACCGGAGCATGGCACTGCACTGGATGAGAATGGAAATATCGGCAGCACAATTTGGACTGATCTGTGAACAAGAACGCCAGAGCTTCTAGTCCATGAAATGATCCCTGGTAATAGTTTTGAAGAGGATTGTCTCTAAAGTCAAGGGTCCGGAGTTTAGTCATAGAGTCGAACATCTTATCAGGGATACTGAAAAGATTTGTGTTAGTGATTGTGAGACTTTCTAGTGAGGTCAGCTCGCCTGAATCCATTAAAGTGTTGAAGATACCACTCAGTGCTTTTCCGATAGGATTGCTGGAGAGATTTAAGTGAAGAAGACCAGAGAGCTTGTGAAAATGAACAGAGGTTATTTCTATAATAGAATTAAAACTGAGATCCAAGATTCGGAGATGAGGCATGTTATTGAGATGGACTTTACTTACATCACAATATGACATGTTGAGAAAAAAGAGGTACTCCATAACGTGGATGTTTTCCAGTGACACGTTCACAGCATGGCTGAGGTCCAAGTATCGCACATGGAGATGTTGAAGAGGGTCGATCATCTCTGAACAAGTGAAGGCATGTCCTTCACACGTGCATCCATTTGCTTGCGGACAAAGCATGTCACAAAACATCTCATCATCCCTGTAAGGACAATGATAAATGCCATCACATAAATAGTCCTTGTGAACGCAGTTCCCCTCCCCTTTACACCTGTAGTACCCTGTACAGGATACGTCACCATCAGGAATGTTCTCATCTTCTCCGTGGACACAGTCTTTTTCTCCGTTGTTGATCAGGAATGACGGGATACACAGTCCATTCATGCATTCATAGAAACCCTCAGGACATTCATCTGAGACAGGATTCAATTTTGACATACCATAGCCATCGAACTCCACACTCCCAACACCCCTAATATTTGGAATAAACCTTGCAATTAGAAACTGTTTTTTACAATTGGTGATGGTGTCTGTGATATGCCCCGGGACGCAACCGATGCCAGAACAAAAGTAGCTACTTTGACACTCAGAACAGTACTCTTCGTCACTTTTGTCAGAGCAGTCTAGAACTCCATCACACTGTTTCCTGGCTGGAATTCTTTGAGAATTTCTGCAGACAAACGTCGACTCCAGCAAAGGAGCAAACTGGGGTTTGTGACAGCCTGTCTCATCGCTGTTGTCAGCGCAGTCAGCGTTGCCGTCACACAGGAGGGAATAGTGAACCGGGGGACCAAAGCGGCATGGGAACAAAGGAAGGTTGCCTGGAGACCATTGCAGGCTGTGGTCATTGTCGAGTTGTCCCAAGTGGTCATTGTCGAGTTGTCCCCAGTAGCACTGGTGAAATGTCTGAACCACAGAGCCATCAGAACACCTTTTTGTAGGGAACTGGTCTGGCTGTTGTGATGCTTCACCAAGACTGATCTTTTCCAGAGATTTGAATTGAGTCAGTTGACCCGCTTTGGGTCGCATGCAGATGTAGCCATGTATATAACTTGTAAGTGTCTGGCATTCAATGGATTTAATAGAAGGCTTGGGTGAAATGAACAAAGCTCCACAATCGTATGAAGTTCCAGACCTCTGCAGCCACTGCTGTTTGTAAGCGATGCTACCTCCTGGACCCCCCCACTGCCACATGAACCGATACAGATTTCCTGTGTGTTCAGAGACTGGCCTGAACTTCCTTATTCCTACTACAGCGTGTAAGTATCCACTTTTGCGGATCAGATTAGTTGCAATTTCTATTCCTTTCTTATCGGGTAGTTCAGCTAAGGACGCATTGTACTTGGAGCGACATGTTTTTTCAGCTTGGCGAGGGATTGTTTTATAGACTGGCATGCTCATGAATTTGGCTTTGAGGCAGTGATCGTTGTAAGGAAACCAGTCCCCACAGCCCTCCTCAGTGTAGCTACAGTTCAGTTCATCTTCTCCCTGTTTGCAGTGACGCACACCATCACACATGATTGTTTTAGGCAACGGTGCCCTGCCTTCACAGAAATATGTAACGTAACTATCTCTAGGCTTACGAACTATAAAAAATTTAGCTCTCGGTAACAGTGCTTTTGGATGCGTTGAAAAACTGATATTGAAAAACGATGTCGGGGAATTCCAATGCGCAGCTACAGTAAGAGAAACTCGAATTGTTACCCAGTCTCCTCTCAGCATCAATGGGGCGAAAGAATCGACATTATGTTTTGTGATGTTCTTCATGATGTAATGTTGGTCAGAGATGACCAGCAAAGTGTCTTTAAAGAACATTTCAACGTGATGAAATTCTAACACACAGCCGTGGTCTGGAAAAGGAACCAGTACCCAGTTGAATTCCCTCACACAGTTTGCATTTTTAAAGTTTGGAACCAGAGATCCTGATGTCACGTTTCTTAAAGTGATGGTTTTGGGCAAGCATAGTTCATCCCGGCCAGAATTCAACAAATCTGGTGTGGTGGTTTCAAATGAAGAACTCGTATAATGTTGGACCCACCTTATTTGTTTGTGTATTTCTGAGTCATTTCCACCTTGAATGGTCGAAGATAAACCCACAGGGTCTTTGACGACAAGAAATGAAAACAGCGGCATCTCAGTGCTGGCACTAGTCTGGGTTCTAAATTGTTCCAAGGATTTGCTGCTCAATATTCCAACTTCATCCACACCTGTGCTCCTTACAAA
>CM065711.1:36985164-36990164 GCA_017654935.2 Phymorhynchus buccinoides | reverse complement strand
GTGCTAGTTTAATAGCCTTACTATCTATGCTTTGTAACCTTTTTAGTAGTGTCTGAGGAGCTGAAAAATAAACTTCTTCATGTATTACATTTGAAGAATTTAATGAAGCACTAGAGTCCTTTTCTTGCAATACAACTGCTGTTGGAATCGATGGCATTTCATACCAGTTGCTCTACCATATGCCTTTATCTTGGAAGTGATTACTTAATTCATTTTACCAAAAATGTTGGTTTAATGGAACTCTCCCTACTATCTGGAAGAGGACAGTTGTCATTCCGGTTCCTGAGCAAGGTAAAAGATGCACGATTGATCATCTAGTTAAACTTACAAGTCATGTTAAAAAACAATTTTCTCGTAGAAAAAGTACACTTGCTACATGTTTTGTCATTAGAAAAGCATATGATAGTGTGTGGCACGCGCGTTTGCTTTATAAGCTGAACAATATTGGAATCAGTGGAACAATGTATACATTCGTTAAATGTTTCTTGTCTGGGAGATTTATTTGTACTAGAATTGGTATATGTTATTCATCGTTTAAGAGTATCGATATTGGAATTCCCCAGGGGTCTATTATTGTTCCAATTCTGTTTCACTATCCTTATACATGATCTTCCAAAGGTTTCATCTAACAATATCCATTTGGTGCAATATGCTGATGATATTGCAGTATGGATGAATACGAATATTAGAAAACATACAAACAAGAGAATAATAACACATGTTCAAAAACTTTATCAAGTTGAATTAAATAAACTAGACAAATATATGAAAGAAAATGGGTTAGAACTTTCAGCAGAAAAGACACAATTGATGGTTTTTTTAGTAATAGTGAAAATCCACAACATCTACCTCAGCTTGTTTTAGAAGGCAACATTCTACAAAAAATTTTTAAAAACATTTAGGAGTCTATTTAACTCCCAAATTAAACTAGCGTTGTTATATTGAACATCTTATCAGTAAAGCTAGACAAAGGTTAAACTTTTTGAAAATAGTTAGTGCTCAATCGTGTGGGGGGAGGGGGGGGAGGGGTGTGTGTGTGTGTGTGTGCATGTGTGTGTGTCAATGTGTGTGTGTGTGTGTGTGTGTGTGTGTGTGTGTGTGTGTGTGTGTGTGTGTGTGTGTGTGTGTGTGTGTGTGTGTGTGTGTGTGTGTGTGTGTGTGTGTGTGTGTGTGTGTGTGTGTGTTTGTCTCTGTGTGTGTATCAGAATCAGTTTCATTGTTCTTAAAAATTGTAACAAGGTTTTATTTGAGACAACAAATAAACAAATGATGGAATTGTTAATGTTATATTTTTGAATGTCAACTTTTAAAAGAGTTGTACTTGTATGCATTCTTTGTAAATTTGTGTTGAACCGTCTGTCACTGTGTGTGTGTGTGTGTGTGTGTGTGTGTGTGTCAGTGTGTACTTGTGTGTGAGAGTACTTGAATTATATGTGTGCCCATGTGTATAGTGCAAATATCTGTGTGTGTGTGTGTGTGTGTGTGAGTGTGTGTGTGTGTGTGTGAGTGTGTGTGTGTGTGTGTGTGTGTGTGTGTGTGTGTGTGTGTGTGTGTGTGTGTGTGTGTGTGTGTGCGTGCGCATGCTGCGCGTGCGCCCCTGTACCCTGCACGGGCCTGGCCGGCCCCTGGACCCCTGCCTTTCAGTTTTGTCCGTTTTGAGGAGTAGCACCCAATATACTGGTATAATACCGGTACGGACATCCATACCGGTGCACAGCTCTATTTAGAATGACAACCAGGGCCAGTCTCAAGCGGCAACAATGCAGCAATAGGCAAATGGGTTTGACAAACTTCAGTCAAAATAACACATGCTAACAGAGGCTGTTATCCGCATTGAAGCTTCGCAAACTCGCCTCAACTCTACGGTTGACGATCGTCTCCAGCAACTGAATGACAAGATAAGTGCCTAATGTGACTATTTGGACCACAAACATGACTTTCTGCAAAATAACATCGACGATCTCGCACATAGGTTTGACCGATTAGAAGTAGAAAACGACATGTTGTGAAGCTCAAGCAAGATGAGTGAACTAGAGGAAAATTAGACTCGGGTGAAAACATAAGCAGAAGCCTGCTGTTTGGGGGTATTCCTATGAAGGCTCTGACAAGAATGTGAGAGATGTATCAGATGTGATAAAAAAACAAAAACTAGACATTAAAGAAAATATCTGCATTGAGCTTGCCCAAATATACATCTGTATTGTTACAAAATCGGGACTTTCCTGGAGTTACACTGCCTCCGGGCATTGCCTCCAGGATCGTTCCCACCATCTTTATATCTACTAATGTCCCATATGTGTCTTTTTCAGACCGGAGGACATTAAACGGATTTTCACTCGAGCGTGCCCAAAGCCGTTGTGAAGAGAACATTCTACCTCATGAAATAAGTACCCATTCCTCATTCGAATTGTTTTATCGTCCGCCATTGTGAATTTTACGAAACTAAGTGCATGGCTTTGTGCATCGATTTATCGGCAAAGATGTAGATTTACACCCTCCTGCTCTATTTCTTGGTTCTTTCCGTGGTTAGGGTTAGGATGGCTATAGTTCGCATGCGAAGGGTACTTATTTCATGGGAGCTACTTATTTCTCATGACACCGTTATTGTAGCTTTCCAATGATTCAAGCAGAAGCAGTTGGTGCTTACTCGATGTAAACTCCTGAAAGAAAGTGACATTTACGTTCATGAGGACTTTTCTAAGCCAGTTCAACGCAAGCGTCAATGACTCTTTCCTTCACAGAAGACGAAATGATGGTGTCAAGGTAGACATGAACTTTAATCAACTCTTACAGATCAAAGAACTTATGGGTTTAACTTGAAAGACAACACAATTATCAAACTGAAAAATCGCAACAAAAATCCGATCAGCATTTCCCATATGGTGCATTCTCAGGGCAACGCGATGCTGACCTTTAACCCTAAAATGGGAGAACTCAACCACCTGCTGACAAGCTGCCCTCGCGTTTGTCTGCCAGTCAACAGCTTCACAGAAGGGAGGTGAATCAACAACCTGCTATTTCCTCCGAAGTCGGAGTGTGGCTGCTCACGTGGCGGGGTAATCAAAAACAGTCACACACACGTAATGTTCTCATCCCTAGCTGATGCATTTGTACCATAGTGTCCAAGTGCTTCGGCTGTTGGGATGATCCCTGGAGTCTTTTAGCCAGGGTACGACAACAACAACAACAACCACCTGCTATTGGAAAGTCTGCCTCGCGCCGCCCCCCCCCCCCCCCCCCCCTTTACAATTCTTAGTTCTTTACACACAACCTATTTTTAACATTGCTACTCACCGTGGCATCTCCCACCACTGCTTTTCTGATGACAACCAGGTTTACAGGTCTGACGATATCTCTCAGCTTCCTTCTATCATTGAACGAACTCAATCATGCATTTCTGACATCAAGGCTTGGATGACTGACAACAAACTCCAACTTAACAACGACAAGACTGAAATTATTGTCATTGTCCCCAAGAGACTTTTGTCTACAAACTCGCTCCCTACTTCTATCCAACTAGAGAACTCTCTCATTTAGACTTCTGCAAGCGTTCGCAATCTTGGCTTCACACTGGACCAAACACTTTCTTTTCAAACTCAAATTTCCTCTGTCTGTCGTGCTTGCTATCTGGAACTCCGTCGCATTGCTTCTGTTCGTCATCTTCTCTCTGAAGACGCCACCAAAACTCTTATCTCTGCCTTTGTTCTCTCTCGCTTAGACTACTGCAATTCCCTTCTTGCTGGTTGCCCACAAAGTCTCCTCGCTAAATTGCAGAAAATTCAGAACAATGCTGCTCGCCTTGTACTGAGGTGTTCCAAATTATCTCAATCTACCCCAATGCTTGAATCTCTTTACTGGCTTCCTATTGGAAGGCATACCGAATACAAGCTCTCTCTGCTCTGTTACAAATCCCTGAATGGTCTGGCTCCTTCTTATCTCGCTGATCTTCTGAACCTTTACACACCTCTTAGACAGTTACGCTCCTCTTCTGACACTTCTCTCCTCCAGATCCCTCTTACCGCACCAAGACCCTTGGCGAACGCTCCTTTTCTTTCCAGACCCCCTCCACTTGGAATAGACTCCCTTTACCTCTCCATTCTGCCAACTCCATTTCTTCATTTAAGTCTTCTCTCAAAACTACTCTTTTCAAATCATAGCCTGCTATATTTATTTTCAAAGTACTGTGCCCCTTCCATCCGCGTGTGTTAAATACAAACTCTAATCTTCCGTATAAGAACCAAAGCACACTATACTGCCAGTTCCAAAACACAATTTGCGAATGCCAAAAAAACTTAATCTTGAACATCTTTTCGAACCTTGCACCCATATTCAAAATGATTTTGCAGAATTTTTCCATAACCTAAAAATAGCTAAGATACCATTCACACAAAATTCAATACTAACACACGGCCCAAAGGAATGGTTCCCCTATTGTCTGGCTCGCAGAGGCCATTCACCGATCCATTTAGATATCACTTTTTAAATTATTCCATCTCGGCCGCCATTACATTACCTTAAAACCAACTTAACAACTTCTTTTGGCCGACATTTCTAACAGTCATTTTGACCTAAATCTGATCCTCTCTTGGCCGCCATTTCTAACAGCCATTTTGACCTAAATCCGATTCTCTCTTGGCCGCCATTTCTAACAGCCATTTTGACCTAAATCCGATTCTCTCTTGGCCGCCATTTCTAACAGCCATTTCGACCTAAATCCGATTCTTTCTTGGCCGCCATTTCTAACAGCCATTTCGACCTAAATCCGATTCTTTCTTGGCCGCCATTTCTAACAGCCATTTTGACCTAAATCCGATTCTTTCTTGGCCGCCATTTCTAACAGCCATTTCGACCTAAATTCAAATGACCGAAGTCAAACAAATAACAGTTTTTCATTGGTGGGGGTGGGGTCCCTCCGGACAGCGGCCGGGTACCTAACTAATATCCTTGAACCCGTCCGAGTGAACAAATACCCGCCCTGTTTTACCTTTCAAAATACACTT
>CM065711.1:36949569-36984664 GCA_017654935.2 Phymorhynchus buccinoides | reverse complement strand
AAATTCGGACGTTATATGCAAGTTGCTCTTGTAGCGAGCTCGTTATGCAGAATTATTTAACAAGGAAACAGAAGGCTTGTGGTCGGGAATGTCGAAACCACGCGTTAAACACGGGCTCTCGTTTAAAAACAGTACCTGCTACAAATGGGTTTACCTGTATTTGAGTTAGCAGGATTCTGCTGCAGAGCTTAATTAGAGAGCGGGATTCGTAAAATCCCGAAATTTGCTCCTTCCTGCGAGAATCGGCGTGGCGTGGGGAGCGGGGCCGAGTCCCGCCACATTTGCAGAACGGCCCGCTAGTTTTACCAATCGATCGGGAAGACTTCGTCCGTATGCTAAAACTCATAGTCTGGACAAACTGAAAGTAGCGAGCAGGAGTGAAGGATTTCTCGCTATTTCATTGGTTCTTGACCAAAATGTTAGTGTAATCAACAATCGCGTTTCTCCTCGTTATACCAACAGGAAGTGCGGATTTTCTGCCGCCTATCTTGAATGTTCTCAAATTGAAATGTGGGCAGGGACCCCGTGTCGATTTTTTTCGGAGTCAAAGTGAAAAAAAAAAATCCTGTCCAAGCGAGGTGAAGACCTAAGAAAGGCTTCTACATCTAAAAACGTCGAAAAGAATGACAACAGTGGCAGTGCAAAGAACATCGGTTCCAAAATGACTGGGAAAAAGTGTCCGGGCTGACGAAGATTGAGACAGGGATGCAATGTAAATTGTGTTTGAAGCACAATAAGAAGAATGCTTCCAACTTCGCCCACGATGTGGGGTGGATAGGGGGGGGCCCTTTTTGATATGAGGTGGGGACTGACCCCTTTTTCAGAAATCCTAGATAAGCTCTGGCCGCTGTATTTATCAGTGGATCCCCTTATTAAGACCTGACAGGGTTCATAAGGGCCATTACCAGTCCCTATAAGTCTTGACAAATTGAAATCTCCAAGTAAAGCCTTACAATTGATTTCATTCCTCAAGGTCTTTACAAGTCCTGACAGCTGCCAAACACTGCCCTGAGCAGCAAGACCATACTCAAAATAGATAACAGAAGCAGCACTTTTACACTTGAGAAAAATCGCTCAGCACCTACTTCACCTTACACCCCTCCCCAACTTTCCCGTTTCAACTGACCGCTTAGCAGACGAACGATGCACCGCGAGTTGTCAAAAGAAATTGGACTAAAATCTCGTTCTTTATCCTGGTGTCGTTTTGCAGGAAAACTCGTATATCTGTGTCAGCCATACTTTTTCTATCTGCTTAGGCATTGTTCACAATGCTGGGAAAGTGTTCCTTTCAAGATCGTTGGCTACAAGATGGACATTATCCTTAGGCCTACAGGTCCTTACAAGGTCCCTACTTGGGGATAGCTGAAAGCCCTGGAAACCCTGTATCTGCTTAGACATTGTTCACAAAGCTGGGAAATTGTTCCTTTCAAGATCTGTTGGCTAAAAGATGGACATTATCCTTAGGCCTACAGGTCCTTACAAGGTCCTTACTTGGGGATAGCTGAAAGCCCTGGGAACCCTGTATCTGCTTAGACATTGTTCACAATGCCTGGAAAGTGTTCCTTTCAAGATCGTTGTCTGAAATATGGACATTATCCTTAAGCCTACAGGTTCCATACAAGGTCCTTACTTGGGGATAGCTAAAAGCCCTGGGAACCCTGCTTGAAATATCAGCCCCAAAAGGTCTTCATGGGGAGGTGGACATTCAGTAGTCGGGATATGAAAGGGGAAAACATCAGTGAAAATTGGGTCACATCTTAGAGGGAGTTTTAATAGGGAAGGTGTTAACAGACCGCACAGAGCCGCTGATTTTAAACGTCCTATGTTTTTTTTTCTGGTTGGTGTGGCCCAAATTCAGACTTTCCTCCTATACGATCGAGACTGCTCTTTAACTTTTTTTCACCGCCAGTTGGTCTTCATTTTGCACCCACAATGATTTGTAAACACCCATTGTCCATAAAAGGCAAGCAAATCAGGGCCTTTTATCATCCAACAGACCCTATTTTTATATTTTATTTTGGGCCTAATGTTTTGAAATGTCATAGAGGATTTTGCATATTGCAGATTGTTTTATTGAAACCGCATTTAAGTTTTATGGTATTTTTTTTTTTGGGTGAAAAATGGCTGGCGGCGAAGGGTTTAATACTACAGGGACTTAATACATGTAATTGTATTGTAAATGTAACTGACTGTCTTTTAAACATTGGACAGGGCAGTATGTGAGCACCTTCTGTAACAGGGTTCCCAGGTTTGGAACATGAAACCAAAAAAGGACCTTTAACCCTATGTCTCCCGATCAATCGAACCGAGAATCGATCCTGAGTTTCGAGTGATGGGAATTAACTCCGAACGTCACACCAAATCTTTTATTTAAAAAAAAATCACCCAGAATAAAAGTCTAACTCACATTTCATTTCTGAAAATGGCTGGGAGGTGAATGGTATAACGGGATGCTCTCTTTTAATGCATGATGGACATTTGTGTAGGGAGTCAAACCTGGTCAAAACAACTAGATATTCTTACCAGCTATAAGCATGGGTGCATCTTCTTCCGTTTTTGGACGGAATCCGGTTTTTTTAATATTGCCCAAAACGGAAATTCCGTTTTTGAACAGAATTCGCCAAAAAACCCACAAAAAAGCGTGTTGACTTATAAGTTCTATGCCTTGGAATGCATCCATTGTCTTTTAATTTATGAATTATCGTCAGCATCTGGGGGGCTTCGCCCCCCACACCCCCTACCAGGGTGTTGCCCCTGGACCCCACCAGGGGCCTAGGCGGCTCCTGGACCCCACAGTTCAAGTTTTTTTCTTTTCAGTTCAGATGACACCCATGTATAAGAGGGAAAACAGGTAAAAAACGTGATTTGGACACGTGACGTACTGGGTCTGATAACCCTTTCACCGCCAATATCGCTTTTTGCATGCACCCACAATGGTTTAGCACCCATGTCACCGAAAGGCATCACATCAGGGCCTGTTATCAATGATCATATTTTTTCCTCATTTTGGGAGGTAAGAGAAGGCTTAATGTTATACATGTCACATAGAAAAACACCCCACTAGTTCAGTGACTTTTTTTCTTCCCAGGTTAAGTTTAATGGACATTTTTTTGCTGAAAAATGGCTGGCGGCGAAAGGGTTTAATAGGGAGGTTCCACTGTATTTTGGCTCAGTCAGTCAATCAAGTAATGATTTATCAATCAATCACGTTATGTGTCCTTTCGTGCAGGAAATTCTTAGTGCAGTGGTGTGTGGTGTGTGTTGAAATATTGAAGATGTACTACATTACTGACAGCTCTTTAATTATATCACACATTTAAGGCCTTCGCACACTAGCATCAGGCGTCAATTGTTTCTCAGAGAAACGCCTTGACGCGTTGACGCCTGCATCACAGCACACATTTCGGGTTCGAGCCAAGTCTGCCATTTTTTTTCTTCAATCAGTGTTATGGTCCTTCCGTCCGTTGTGATTGGTTAGTTTCACGATCTCTGCGATCTTGATCATCAAAAATTAGAGCCGGTTCTATTCTCGAGCAACAAAAAATCACGCAGCTGCGCATAAAAAATCCTGCCGCGCAGCGAATCTTCGCCGCAAGCGGTGCATCAACTGCGCCTTTGCCAGCAAAAAAGCGCCGCGATGTCGAGATCTTGACGCTAGTGTACGAAGCCCTTTATTTGCCCATAGCCATCTGAAAAAGTACAGCACATACCAAGTCCACATGGTTTATTCTTTGATTTTCACACCCAGGGCAAGACCGAGATCAAAAGGCTGATGAGGACTGTGGATGGACACATTTGCTCTGTGCACTTTGCTTCAACCTGTAATTTCGCGACTGACCCTGAAAGACCGTCTGTGAGAGACAGGATGTCTTAGGCATCAAGGAGCGGCTCATACCAGAAAGCGGCTGGCAAGAAGCTGATCTGAATCTGGAGACCCGCATCACTATGTGTCGTGCTGATGAAGCTACTTCCCACGCAGCCCAGTGAAAACGTGGACAGACTCGAGGACACTACTTGCAGTCAAGCTGGTCTGTTGTCTCTTGGGCTCAGAGGCCAGGAAAAGAAGCAGGAATTGGTTATGTGCTGAGGTGAGACCAAAAGGCCGGTTCACCATTAGATGCGCAAGTTCCGTACGGAAAACCCTAAATAAGTAGAAGAAAGCAAGAAACATTTTACGCATATAGGGCAATTCGGACACGTGCGCAAATCTTTCCCTATTTGTTCACTTAATTTATGGAGGTATGGGTTTTCGCATGGAATTACCACTTATGTGTGTACACAGCAAAGACAGTTGTGAAACAGGCTTTAAATTTCATCTTGTCGAAAGAGTGAGTGGGTTATGTGTGTGGGTGCATGGATGTTGGTGTGTATCTCTAGTAATAATTGTGTGTGGTCGCCAACATGTGTCACAGTGTGTGTTCATGTGTGTGCACTTGTGTGTGTATTAGTGATTACTTTTTATATAGCTTATTTTACCCTATCGAAGAAAGAAAGTCCCATTGGCTGCTGGAATGAGGTTATTATGTTCCGAGGATGTGTCTTTCTTGGGATATTATTTGTAGTGTGATGTTTGGCAGGTTTTCTCCAGATTTTCTTCTATTTCTAGATCTCCTACTTCACAATCACAATATCTTCAGATTCCTACCGGGTAATTCAGGGGGGACGTTTCAGAGCGCTCGCTCAAAATCGGCAAAAGAAAACACCCTTCTGTTGCTCATAGTTCGGTGATGTTTTGTCTTGCCAATACGAGCAAGCGAGCGAACTATCACGTCCACGTGTTAGGGGTTAATAATTGCTGGTTGTTGATTGTCCATAAAAGTTGTTAAAATATTGCTCTTTTTTTTTACCAATCGGAAAGAGCTTGTAATATTGTAACTTTCTCGCAACGTTTCTAAATTGTTTCCTTAGACCCCTTTTGTAGTAACGTATGCGTCTGCGACCGTTTCGTCGAGAGAAAACCGGCCAGGAATTTATATCTTCCACCAGAAAGTTGAGTTTTATTTTTATCCTGTCTGTCAATTGATCTTAAAAAAAAATAGTGATTGGAATACAAATTACATTTGTACAAGCATTTGTCTATATAGCAGCACAAACGATGATGAGAATACAAATACATTTGTAAAAGCATCTCTATATTATAGCCAGCACAACCGATGATTGAATACAAATTACATTTTATAAAGCATCTGCTCTATATAACAGCACAAACGAGATTAGAATACAAAGTACATTTGTAAAAAGCACTGCTCTATATACAGCACAAAACCGATGATAGGAATACAAAATTACATTTGGTACAAGCAAATATTCCGCTTTATATAACGCACAAACCGAATGATTGGAATACAAACTACATTTTGAAAAGATCGCTCTATATAACAGCACAACGATGATGGAATACAAATACATTTGTAAAAGCATCTGCTCTATAAAACAGCACAAAACAAAAAAAAAATCGATGATGGAATACAAAATTACAGTTTGTAAAAGCATATGCTCTATATAACAGCACAAACCGATGATTAGAATACAAACACATTTTGTAAAGCATTGCTCTTATATAACAGCACAAACCGATGATTAGAATAAAAATTACATTTTGTAAAGCATCTGCCTATATAGCAGCACAAAAACGAGATAGATACAAATACCTTGTGTAAAAGCATTTGCTCTAATAAACAAAGCAAAACCGATGGGAGAATACAAAAATTACATATTGTTAAAAGCTCTGCTCTATATACAGCACAAACCGATGATTAGAATACAAATTACATTTTGTAAAGCATCTGCTCTATATAATCAGCACAAACGATGATTAGAATACAAATTACATTTGTACAAGCATTCTGCATATATAGCAGCACCAAACGATGATGAGAATACAAATTACATTTTGTACAAGCATCTGCTCTATATAGCAGCACAAACCGATGATTAGAATTACAAATTACATTTTGTACAAGCATGGACTCTATATAGCACACTAAAACCGCTGCTTAGAATACAAATTACATTTGTACAAGCATTTGTCTATATAGCAGCACTGTGGAACCAATCTCTGGGACTACACCTCTTCTTTCATCACTGAGAGTCTCTGTATAATTATGCTAGCAGAATCCAAGCAGCCATGCACAGTCACCCCAACATATACACTATTGTGAGAGAAAGAGAGAGAGAGAGAAGGGAGGGAGAAAGAGGTTTAGAGAGACAGAGAAGATGGTTGTGGGGGTGGGGGGGGGGGAGGTGGGGCGGGGGAGGTATAATGGGGAGAGGAGGGGAGAGAGAGAGATGGAGTACGTAATTTCATTATATTTTGTTCAATCATCTTACGTCAGCAATTATCCGTAAGTCTGGCACCAACCTATCTTTTGTTACAAACTTATGGCCTCATTGCCTTGGAGGAAAGTCTTTTTAAGACGAAAATTTAGGGGTTTTTACTTCGCTTCTTTTCACATGTTTGTGTAAAGCTGTAGCGGTTGTGATTTTTTTTTAGTTCAGTTAAAAGCAACCGTCTCTATCTGAGGAAATGAATGTGTTAATGTTTGGTGTTCATCAAGTCAGTGGCACAAGCTGTTGCCAGACCTGTTTTCCCTACGGATTTGTCCGTAATTATTGTTTTGAGACCTCCGATTACGCTATTCCGGTCAGCAACAGCCAACAAAAAAAAATCTGCATTTCTGCTGAACGATTGCGAAAAAAAAGAAAAAGAAATCGAAAGAAGGCATGGCGTTTGAGCTGTACTCCCTACTGTGTCGTCTGCTATCAAAGGTATCACTTCGGGTGATGTCCCTTGAATGAATACTTCCAGGGTTTTTTCTCCATGCCGCCATTTTTCTAGGTGCGAAGTTCAAAATTTCGGCAGTTGTCGAAGTTGGGTTTGGATGGGGAAGTTGCAGCATGCGTGTACGGAGCACCCCCCGCCCCCCCCCCCCCCCATCATGCTAAGTCTCATGCTATCTCAACGTGAATACAGGCCCTGGTTTACGTGCTTTGCTGTGTGTTTTCAGACGCTGTGAGGAAACGCTGCCCTCTAATAAAGCAGAAATGTTTGAGGTCAACTTCAACTCAGAGCTGGATGATTCTGATGATGACTCAGCACTTCAGTGGACTACAGAGCACCAGAGTTCAGGTCAGTGGCACTTGGACTGTCTTCGAAAAGTTTCAAACGGGAATGTTTGCCAACCTTTACATTTGGGCTGGGCTCAAGAACACTTTTAAACATTTGCTGATCTACTGCGAATATAAGAATACTTGCTAACATATTTATCGGTGCAAATCTTGTTTGCTGACAGGACTAACTTTAATTCAAAAAGTAGTTCTATTTAAAATCTGGCAAAAATTGTTCTGTTTCGGGGCTTCTGATTTTCCTTTCTGTTAAGGGGTACGCTCAAATCTTGTTTAAAGTTTTAAGGGGTATTTTCACCCCCAGTTTCAAACTTTAAAGGGTCAAGACCCTACTTCCTACGTAAGTAAGCGGCACTTACACAGACACACGCGCGCACACGCGTCACACATGCACACAACACACTCTTCACTCACACACCTACTGATCACTTCTTTTTTGTGTGTTTGTTTTTGACGAGCAACCTGTTTCTTCTTCTTTGTTTTCAAGTTTTCTTTAACACTTGCCAAACTGGTGGCATGTTGATGAAAGGAATGTCAAGTGTTTGAAATGATTTTATTGGATTTTGAGAAAAGGGTCTTCTGCCAATGAACAAATGAGTTTTCGATGTTTACTGCGTTCTGGCAGTTTCTGCACAATCTTTTAAGAATTTTAGATCTAGGTTAGCGACTCCTCATTGTGGCAGTAGCCTAGTTTGGCCAAGGTAGCTGATTATTGAAATGAGCAACATCATTATCTTACTGAAGATTAACGGCTGTGTTAAACGCATATATAATAATAATAATAATAATACTGGTTATTTATAGAGCGCTTAATTCCCTTTGCAGGGAGCTCAAAGCGCTGAACAAAGGCCTAAACACTAACACAGATAAACATACACATTAAAGACAAGCCAAGAATAATCAACATGAAGACTAGTATCAATGAATATAAACATTAAAAATAAGTTAGACTTAATACAAAATACATGTATTAATCTCCCCCCCCCCTCCCCCCCCCCCCCCCCCCCCCTCCCCTCCCCCCCCCCCCCCACCCCACGCACGCCCACGCACACGCACACACGCACACACACACACACACACACACTGCAGGTTAATATCATCAAGGACTACGTGGATTAGAGGTGAGAGTATGAGGTTTCAAAAAGATGAGTTTTCAGAGAAGTTTTGAAAGACTGGACAGAGGAAGAGTGGCGAACACTGTGCGGTAAGCTATTCCAGACCGAGGGAGCAGAATACGAGAAAGAAGATTCACCAAAGGATTTAGTTTTAATACGGGGAGTGGAGAGCAGGCATGAGTCGGAGGAAGATCTGAGATGTCGGGTGGGAGTAGGTTTGTACAATGTCAGATACTGAGGGGCAGTTCCATTAATAGAGTTGAAGGTCATCGTTAAATCATCGTTTTAATGCGTCACCTCACCCCCTACTTGAGATTTTAAAGGGTAAATCTCAGGCATGGTTTGACATTCTAGGGGGTGATTTGAGACCTCTAGTGTGTAAGTATGCACAATCTCTGCGTTTTCAGAAGCCTTATGTTTTGTGTAAAATTGAACTTTTGTTTGACCTCGTGGTTTGTGGCCTATGCAATTCATTTTTCTGACAATAAAAAAAATGTTACTTATAATAAGAAAAAGTCGGCAAAGGTAAAGGTGCGCCCCACCCCCCTCCTCCATTTCTCGGTTGTTTCCACTTTTTCAGTCTTGCCTTTCTTACTGCAGATTGAGTACTTTATCCTCTATTGTTTGCTATATTTAATACTAATTTCCATCCATTTACATAATTAATCACATGCATTCAATAATAGTAGAAGATAAAGGCAAGACGTAAAAACACAATGAACCAGGACTGTGACAAATGCACTGCGGCTGTTGTGTCTACTGCACTACATATATAATGGCCTTTATCATGACTGCGATTAATTATTCAACAAAGATAATTTGCTGAAAAGGTTAATAAAATACAGCTTAATGTTTGGTAAGAAAGGCAAGTGTGAAAATGCGGGGAGAGCCGAGAAATGTAAGGGGGGAGGGGGGCACATCTTGACCTTTACCAAAAAGTCTATTAAATGTTATTTAAGATATAATTTATCACAAAATAAGGAAGTCAACTTCTGGAAAAGATGGTTCTGATGTCAAAAGTAAATGGTCAATGATTGTCTTGCAGGTTTCTCGTGTCAAAGGACAGAGCAGAATGTAAGTACTCTCATCACCTTCTGTATGTTTTTGTGGAAGATGGGAGAGAGAGCGAGAGAGAGAGAGAGAGAAGGAGGGAGGGAGAGAGAGAGAGAGAGAGAGAGAGACAGAGAGAGAGATAAATTGATGATTTAATGTCAATAGCTACATAGCCATCATGACATGAGAGGTGTAAAAAAAAAAAAAAATAAAAAAAATTTGGTGGCGCGCCTCTGGCTGCGACGCGCTCTCCAGGTGGGAGCAACCCGAATTTCACAGAGACGCCTCTGTGACTATAAAGTACCTAATACCTAAAAATGAAATAAAGGAAAATGCAAACGAAAAATATCAGTACAAATAATCACATTAATTCTCACACAATCTCAATGTGAGTATAAAAAGATAAAATACTAGTACAAAATATATGCTCAGCGCGCGTATTTTCATCAAACCAAAGTCATTATCGTCCTATACATAATGACCAGCGGGCTCTAAATAAGCCAATTTATAATAGGGAATCAAGAGAGAGAGAGAGAGAGAGAGAGAGGGGGAAGGAGGGTGAGAGCGGGAGAGAGAGAGAGAAAGGGAGGGAGAGAGGGACGCAAGATAGTTGAATCACTTAAAGGTCATAGCCCATCATGATTGGGCATGCAAACATAAGCACATACATATACACATGTGGATGAGAGGGAGAGAGAGAGAGAGAGAACGAACGAACGAACAAATAAATCTTTTCTAATGTTGGAAAAGAATAAGCACAATACATGCTTGTTTGCATCTCGCCAACAAAGAACAAAATATTAATAAAAAAAACAACAACCAAGTCAACACACATGAATGACTAATATTTGTAAATACCAATTATCCACACAGCCACACACATAACAGCTACACACACACACAACAACAACAACAACATACAGTATTTATACGGCGCTGAATCTTGATAGAAATCAAATCAAAGCGCACACACACGTTAGCATTCAAAGCGCATTCAAGCAAAACCGCAATACAAAGCGAACACACATGGATAACATAAATGGAATATAGTAGAAACAGACCTAATGGCAAGAGAGAGAAGATAAAGAGAGAGGAGCTTTAATGACGGGGGAACAGGTGGGTTTTGAGGTTAGCTTTGAAATCAGAGAGGAGGGTCGGTCGCTGACACTTCACATACACCATACACAACATAGAGAGAGAGAGAGAGAGAGAGAGAGACGAGAGAGAGAGAGAAGAGAGGAGAGAGAGAGAGAGAGAGAGAGAGAGAGAGAGAATGAGGAGAGAGAGAGAGAGAGAATGGGAGAGAAGGGAGGTAGAGAGAGCAAACGGAGAGAAAGAAGAAAAGGTTTTTAGGCCTGACGGTCACAAGGCTCTACTGTTAACAAGTTCTAGGGCTAAAGGCTTTCATTTGGTTTTTTTGTTTTTTTATGCCTGCTCTTAGCATGACTGCAACATGTGACAAGGGACCTTGGCTTCTTTTCTTTTTCAACGTCGATCGCTCCAAAATGTCCTCCCCCCGTGGGGGATACTGGGGGTCTTTCTATAAATAGTTACCCCCCACCTTCTGTACAGTTCCTGTGCTTTGTAACTTCGCCACCCCCTATCTGCCACTCTCTACTCAACGCTCTTTGACTACTGCCTTTGTCCCTTTGTCTAACTATCATCTACTATATCCCTTGCCTAGTTCATTGCATAGCCCTGCTTTTAAAAAAACCTCAACACGTTTCAACCGATTTTCCTCCCAGCCGAAGTCGGACTAGCTGGGCCTAACTGATTTCTTTGTTAGGCGCATAACGGCAGCATGATTTATCTGCGCTCATAATTGACACGGATTGTCTTAGCGATCAAAGAAGAACGAAAATGTCCTAAATGTCCTGTCCTATTTATGAATGCAAATGCGTAATGTTTGGCCGTTAATGTCGCCAGAATAGTTCCGGCCCAGCATGCCCATCTTTGGCTGGAGAAAATCTATAAAGAGTTCCTTGAAACAAAGGCAGAAAAATGAACGCAGTAATGCAGAAAGATAGAAGATGACGCCCGCAAGTTCCCCCCGTGGGTATACCCGGTGGTCTTTTCCGTAATAATAGTTCCCTCACCTTCTGGAATTCATGTGCTTGTAATTTCCTCTAATCTGTCACTTTTTTTTTTACTCTGCCTTTTCCCTTTGCTTTGTATCTGTCATCGACCATCTTGCTGCCTTGACCGGTCCATTCTCCTGCCATTAAAAAAACAAAAATCTTCCAAAACTTTTCGCCGTAACGTTAAAGCCCCCCCTACATTACGGTAAATTGTATTTTTTCGTTTTTGCCTTGCTTACCATACATAAAGCTGTATTTTAAGAAAATTTTCACCAAATTATATTTTTGGAATACTAACCCAAACCTAACCTAGCCCTAAACCTAACCCTACCCCACCCTATAAGACGGAAAAACGTAAGGAACGACAACTGTGACAAATCGCGGTGCACTGCAAAATGTACTGGGGGGTAGGGTTAGGTTTAGGTGTAGGGTTAGGGTTAGTATTCCAAAAAGATAATTAGCTGAATATGTTCCTAAAATACAGTTTTATGTATAGTAAGAAAGGCAAAAATGGAAATTATACAATTAACCGAGAAATGCAGGGGGGGCGTGGCACCATCTTGACCTTCACCAAATTTTATTCTCTTTGAGCTCGCCCGAAATCGGAATGTGTACTGCCTGCTATGCAGCGGGTGAGACCACTGACAACCTAGAAAACAGAAAAACATATGTACCTTCCCCATGCCTGGGAACGCAAGAAGAAGAAGAAAGAGATGACGCTAATTCAAAGGGAAAGACAGTCAAAGAGAAGTGACAGATAAGAGGTTAAGGTACAAGCACAGAACTTCCAGAAAGTGCGGAACTATTTGTACAAAAGATCCACCAGGGAGTGGGAGGGGGTGGTGGTGGGTAGTCTGTAGCAAAAGAAGATTAAAAACATGAATTTGGGTGTAAAGAAAACTCGTGTGCAACTGGAAATAGATGTGTAGGGCTTGCTATTTTGTTAGTTGCTGTAATTGTATGAAATTAAAATGTTCTTCTTCTGCGTTCAAGGCCTATGGCCATAATCATTGATACTGCGGGTAAGGTACGTATGTGTGTGTGGTTTTCAGTTTTCACTGGTCTCTTCTCTGCATTCAGCCGACATATTCCGATTCGGAGGAGCTCAAAGGAGAAAAAAAAGTATTATTTGAAAGATTTTTTGTGGAAAAAGGAAGGAGAATGGGTCAATAAGTCAGAAAGATAGTTAGATGGTAGAAAGCAAAGGGAAAAGGCAGAGTCAAAGAGTGGCAGATTAGAGGAAACTACAAGCACAGAACTCTACAGTGTGGGGCGATTGAACTCATTATGCGAACCCCCCCCCCCCCCCCCCCCCCCCCCCCCCCCCCCCACCCCCCCCCCCCCACCCCCCCCCCCCCCCCCCTCCCCCCCCCCCCCCCCCCCCCCCCCCCCCCCCCCCCCCCCCCCCCCCCCAGTATCCCCAAGGGGGGCAAATGTTCTAAAAGAAACTGTGATGCTTGTTGTTTGTTAAGACTGCACAACGTTTTGAATAGGGAAAGCATGCCTTTGGTCAATGATTTTAGCAGTCGTTGAATCTTTGTTTTCACAGAAGCTGGAACCAGCATGGCCCATGGAGGAAGACTCACCAGAATCAGCCCTCAGCTGTCTACAGCACAGTACAGCCCTTGTCTGACAACACTTCTGGGTCACTGATGTCTCCGAACACAAGTCATGTGTGCTACCTTTGTTCAGCTGCCTTTGTGTTGGTCAGCAGTTTGGAACTCCACCTGGCGTCAGTTCATGGAGAAGAAGTGCACGTAGTGTTCCCTGGATCATCTAAGCCAGTTTTGCCTGAGTCGTCTAAGACTGACAAATGCAATGTTTTGCCCGAGTCGTCTAAGACTGATACATGCAATGTTTTGCCCGAGTCGTCTAAGCCTGACAAATGCAATGTTTTGCCCGAGTCGTCTAAGCCTGACAAATGCAATGTTTTGCCTGAGTCGTCGATTGCTGACAAAGGCTGTGTTGGCACCAAAAGATACGGCAAATGTGACACGTTTACAAACACTGACATTGCCAAGCGAGTGGGAAAACTCAGGAAGAGGAAAAAGAAAACAAAAAAGAAAGTGGATAAAAAGGATACTAGGAATAAAGATGCAGAGGTTACGGACAGACGACAAATGTGTGAAGTTTGCGGTAAGCTTTTTTGTACGGCCGCAGGACTAAAAGAGCACAAACTGATTCATACTGGTGTCAAACCATTTGTGTGTGATATATGCGACAAGAGGTTTTATACATCTTCGCAACTGAGGTCTCACAAACTGACGCATAGTAGTGAGAAGTGTTTTATGTGTGAGGTCTGTGGAAAGTCTTATTACACGCTAGCAGTACTGAGGGCACACAAACGGATTCATACTGGTGTCAAACCCTTTGTTTGTGATGTATGCAATAAGAGTTTTTTCCAGGCTTCAAATTTAAGTTCGCACAAACTGATGCATGGTAATCAGAAACGTTATTTGTGTGAAGTGTGCAGCAAGAGGTTCAAGCAGGCTTCGCAGTTGAAGACGCATAAGCTGACACATAGCGGTCTTAAACCCTTTGTGTGTGACATTTGCAAACAAGAGGTTTGCAAATAATGGGAACCTGGCAAGGCACACATGAGAATGCACACAGGGGAGAGGCCATACAAGTGCCCCCACTGTGACCGTGATTTCAATCAGCCAAGTTATATAAAGACACATATTAGGAGAGCTCATACACACGAGAAACCCTTTGTCTGTGATACCTGTGGGGAAGCTTTTTACGAGAAAATCCTATTAACTGTGCACATGAGAAGCCACACTGGAGAAAAACTTCACGTGTGTTCAGACTGTGGGAAAGGCTTTGCCTACCCCAGTGCTCTAGCACAACATCATCTGACCCACACGGGGAAAAAACCACACGTGTGTTCAGACTGTGGGAAAGGCTTCATCCAGTCCGGTAATCTTGCAAAACATCGTCTGACCCATACACCAAAGAAAAGCCCCACGTGTGTTCAGACTGTGGGAAAAGTTTTACCCAGTCCAGTTCTCTATCAACACATCGCCTGACCCACTCCAGAATTAAACCCCACTTGTGTCCTGACTGTGGGAAACGTTTTACCCTGGCCAGTTCTCTCAGAGAACATCGTCTGACCCACAGCGGCGAAAAACCTCACAGCTGTCCCCACTGTTCTTTCCCGTTTAGATCGTCGAGCAATTTAATCAGACATATCCGCAATCTACACAAGGAGCAGAATGTGTAATTTTCAACCCCTTCACTACCAGAGAACAATTGACAGATTAGTGAGCAGAATGTGTAATTTTCAACCTCTTCACAGCCAGAGAACAATTGACAGATTAGTGAGCAGAATGTGTAATTTTCAACCTCTTCACAGCCAGAGAACAATTGACAGATTAGTGAGCAGAATGTGCAGGGGGTGGGGGGGGGGGGTACCAGAGGTGGTTGCGGGGGGGTGCCGAGCAGAATGTGCAATTTTCAAACCCTTCACTACCAGAGAACAAATTGACAGCTTATTGAGCAGAATGTGCAGTTTTCAACCCTTCACTACCAGAGAACAATTGCGAGATTAGTGAGCAGAATGTGCAGTTTTCAACCTCTTCACAGCCAGAGAACAATTGACAGATTAGTGAGCAGAATGTGCAGTTTTCAACCCTTTCACTACCAGAGAACAATTGACAGATTAGTGAGCAGAATGTGTATTGCAACCTCTTCCCAGCCAGAGAACAATTGACAGATTTAGTAGCAGAATGTGCAGTGTTCACCCTTTCACTTACGAAGAGAAACATTCACAGATTAGTGAGCAGAATGTGTAATTTTCACCTCTTCAGGCGCCAGAGAAACAATTGGACAGATTATGAGGCAGAATGTGCAGTTTTCAAAAAACTCCTTTCCACTACCAGAGGAACAATTGACAGATAGTGAGCAGAATGTTATTTTCAACCTATTCACAGCCAGAGAACATTGACGATTAGTGAGCAGATGTGCAGTTTTCAACCCTTTCACGACCAGAGACAATTCCAGAGTAGTGAGCAGAATGTGCATTTTCAACCTCTTTCACAGCCGAGAGACACTCGTGAGATTAGTGACAGAATGTGCATTTCAACCACTTCACTACAGAGAACAATTGAAAGATTAGTGAGTCAGAATGGCAGTTTCAACATCTCAACAGCAGAGACAATTGCGATATAGTGAGCAGAATGTGCAGTGTTAACCCTTTCCTAACGAGACATTACAGATTAGTGAGGCAGAATGTGTAATTTTCAAACCCTTCCAGCAAGGAGTAGTTCACACAAAGGAAAATAAGAGAGAGGGGGCGAGAGAGGAGATAGGGGGTGGGGGAGAGAGAGAGAGAGAGCGAGACACTGGCAGGGTTGTACGTCCTTACGTGCTTATTGGTTTTTTATATTTGTGGATGCCTCTAATGCCTTATAGGTTCTTATATTTAACCTATCGGTCCGTACAGAAAGTACTTAAGTACTTATGGAAAGAAAAAGTCATCTATATTTTGCAAAGGATGAAAAAAATCCGAAGTGTGCCATTTAGTTGTAACCTTCAAATCTCAATGGCGCATTGACAGAAGTAAACCGGTCGACAACGTTGCGCTTTCTCATGACGAAAGCAAATGCAGGAAGATGCGCTGTTTTAAAGACGGTGATTTTAAGTACTGGATTAGGACAGTACAAAGATCCCAGGAAGGCGCAATTGTTTTTTGTGTGGCGCTATTCACTGACTTGGCGTCAGTGGGCGAATCTGCTTTACGTCCTTTGCTTGGTTTGCGTCCTTATGAGAAGTAAATGGTGGCTTATAAGGTCCGTATACAGGTCTTAAGGTACGAAACCTGACTGTGGTGATTAGTGAGCAGAATGTGTATTTTCAACCTCTTCACATCCGAAGACAATTGACAGATTATTGACAGAATGTGCAGTGTTTTGCACATTGTTACTAGTTGTAATTAATGCGCAGTGTTTCCATATGCTTTTCTTCCTCTCCTGCTCTCTTTCGCTCTCTCTTCTGTCGCTCTTTCTCTACCTTCTCTCTCTTATCACTTTTATTTTTTCCCTCTTTCTTTTCCTTCTTCTCCTCTTTATTGTTTAAGGTTTGTGTGGATGTGTGTCTGGATATATTGTATGTGATGTATTTAACTCTCTACTACAGTCGGCGGGTTGCCCGCGGGTTTATACCGTATAACAGTTGCTAGCCATGGGCGGTTTGACCGCCCAGATCTAGGGAAACCCGGTGTCCCCCTTAGTCGCTTTAATATCAAGTGACATCACATCTTTCTCCGACATGCACAGTTCGCTTCAGGGAAAGCACAATTTTCCCGGAATGAAGCCATCGTCATTTTTGTAGGCTAAATGTTGTAATTTTCATCGTTTTGGGGGCGTCGCGTTTTCGACGATGGAATTGACAAACTTTTTGCGTGAACCTCTACAGGATGTCGATAGTGCCGGACAAGCATTTACTGGTGGAAACAGTGGCAGAAATCTGAACTTAGGCGAATCAAAAAGAGCTTCGAAAGTGTTGCAACGATCTTTGGTTTGCGCAGCAATCGAGCACAGGTAAATTATAGTGATGATTCGAGCGAGTATTTTTTTTAAGATTTTTAAAGTGGTGTGTGCGAAATCATGTAGCGCAAATACTTGGTGGCGCAAAGGTAACAGTCCTAAGTAATACTTGTGTTAGTAGAAGGTTAAGTAAAACCCAACCGCAACCCAACCTTCTTTATGCCTTGAAAAAGAAAAGCAAATGCAGACAACTTTTTTCTCGGTTTATCATCTTATTTCAAGTAATCACTGTTTATTATTCATGAATGTTGAATCAATACAGGTATATATGATGTTCAATTATACAATTTTTTTCCTTGAGTTCAAGCTAGACACAATTTCGCTTTAAATATCATATTAGTAAATGCCTCTGCATTAAAAGTTGCTCTCCAATATTTTATAACAAAAAACCAGTGTTGTATTTGAAAAAAGTTCTATTGTCAATTGTTAGAGTCAGATGGTATGAAGGTCAAAGGTCATAGGTCAATGTTGGAACGTGTTGTTTTGAGATAAAATAAGTATGTTTTCAAATGTAATGCACGCGTCTTGTACAATTCTATCTAGTGTAGGCATGGGTGCAAAGCATGCTACTCACTATATATCTGCACATTTAGTGTGATGTGCATTGTGGCTCTGCTGTGTGTTTGTGTGTGATAGATGTGTGTTGTGATAATTTTGTTGTGATATATGTGTGGTGTGTATTGTGTGTGTGTGTATATGTGTGTGTGTATATGTGTGTGTGTGTATATGTGTGTGATATTGTGTGTGTGATATATGTGTGTGTGATCTATGTGTGTGTGTGTGATATCGTGTGTGATGATATATGTGTGTGTGTGATATGTGTGTGTGTGTGGGTGGGGGGGGGAGGGTGTGTGTGGTGTGTGTTGTGATATATGTGCGTGTGATATATGGTGGGTGTGATCTAATGTGTGTGTGATATAGTGTGTCTGATATATGTGTGTTAGATATAATGTGTGGGTGTGATATGTGTGTGGTGCGTTGATATAGTGTGTGTGAGATAGATGTGTGGTGTGATATATGTGTGGTGTGTGGAGATATATTGTGTGTGATATGTGTGTGTTTGTGATATATGTGTGAGCATATATTGTGTGTGTGGGTGGTTGTGTGTATCTGTGTGTGAGTATATATGTAGATATTGTGTTGTGTGATCATTGTGTGGTGTGATATTTGTGTGTGCATATTGTGTGTGAGATATATGTGTGTGGATATATGTGTGTGAGAGGAGAGGAGAAAATAGTACCATAATTTCTCGGACTTATAAGGCGATCTCTTTTTTTTTTCCAGACTCAGAACCCCTGCGCCTTATAATGTAAATGTGACTAATAAAAAGTAAGAAATATACTACCAAAATTCTGAAATTTGGGTAAAATTATGGGGGTGCGCCTTAAACCAAAGGTGTGCCTTATAGTGCCCTGAAGAAATACGGTTAGTTTAATATTTTCTGTTTATTCATATAATCTTTGATTTTGTTTGGTGGTTTTGCACAAGTTTTTAGCAAGATATGTGACTCACGTAAATGTACATGGTTAGTTGAAGAAGTGATTGTTTAGTTAAATTTATTGGAAAAGCTGAAGTATTATGTGTGTGGATGAGGGGTGGAGTAAAATGCTTTTTCGCTATGAAATGTATTTCAAACAAATGTTTATATACACCATAAGTGTACTTAACATTAGTTGCTCATGTGAAAACTTTAATTGTGCACTGTTCCTATTACAGTGGACCTCCCCTTTTAAGACCTCCATTATAAACTCCGTCCCATATAAGACCCAATTCTCTGAAGACATTCCCTTCTTGCTAAGTATTCGTTACCTCCCTTGTAAGACCTCATTTTTGGATGATTTTTGTGAAGTCGTTAAAGGAGGTTCCTCTGTATGTCCATGCCGATCTGATTAAAGAGTTACCTTTCCTTACGTGACCCAGCTTCGCAAGAAAATGGCGATCACTAGCAGTACACTGCAAGAATGCAGACGTACACTTGAAACAACTGCATGAAGAAGCAAAAGGAAGATTTTTCAATAGCTTAACAATACGTGTAGAATATCATCGACTCGACGCTGTCGATTCATGCGATCTAGAATCTACAACAATTGGTGGTCACCTGCTGAACAAAAGATAAGTTGAAGCTAGATAGGCAGGATTCGTTCATCATGCCAAGAATTTCGGTAGTCTACAAGTCAGACCTGAGTTTACCTGAAACCTGGTTTTCGTGGAAAAGACTTGTTTTTTAGAGGAATACACCAGTGCAATTGGTGTACGTTTCGTTTTTGTAGGTCAACCATCATGCAGTCCTGACTCCCTGCCAGAAACATTGTCAGATCGACGGAAGCATACTTTGCTACCACATAACCGCTAGTCCCCACACTGTCCATTTCACCATCCCCTGATACGAGTCTCACATACCACTAATTCCACAATGTCTCTCTCTGTGCTTGGGTGTGCCAAAACCCACCAACCATATCAAGCTCCAGCCAAATATAACTACATACGGCGTTGCACACACGCACAAGCAGAACGGTGTGTGGTACTACAGTATGCGATAACAAAGTATGCTTCTGTCAGGTCTAGATCTAACCTAGTCTACCGCGGTGCGTGTCGTTTTTGGGGATATTACCATGATTCGCACAACCAAACTGCCGATAGATCTAGTCAGAAAAAGAATTTTGTTCTGTCTAGAAGTGTGTGGGAGGGGGGGGGGGGGGGGGCAATTTTTTGATCAGCTACATTACCATGTCTGTATTCAGATACAGAGAGGTTGTCCAGACAAACGGCTCCATCGTCACCCGCAAAACAAGGAGTCCACAGCAGGGACCCTTCACTTACATATAAGGGTCCTAAGGCGGATAGAGATCCCAGACATTTTTTATGCTAAAAAATTTTTTCTAATCATCCCTGGCCCCCTTCATATTCTTTTAGAGGGTCCCTTAGAAATTCTAGTTAACTTTATAGACCCACAAATTGGGGCCCCTGAGCCCTCCCAGAATGTGGGCTAAAAAGCTATGCTGCCATCG
Organism: Phymorhynchus buccinoides; assembly: GCA_017654935.2. Taxonomy (NCBI): domain Eukaryota; kingdom Metazoa; phylum Mollusca; class Gastropoda; order Neogastropoda; family Raphitomidae; genus Phymorhynchus; species Phymorhynchus buccinoides. The sequence continues at coordinate 36,964,739 of CM065711.1, read as the reverse complement.
GAGCCATCCCTGTAGAAATATGCAACAAATATTGAATAGATACTAATTAAAGTGCATACCATTATCTTCTAAGTAATGTGGAACCTCCCTTTAGGTCAAGATGTGCCCCCCCCTGTATTTCTCGTTAATTCCTTTTCCCTTTTTTTTGCCTTTCCTTTGCCACATAAAGCTGTATTTTATTATACGCTTTTTTAGCTAATAACCTTTTTAATACTAAACCCTATTCTAACCCTAGCCATTATCTAATAGGTGGAAGTTCAGTTTAACGTCGCGTATCGGCTTTCACACAGGGGGGGGGGGGGGCCGTACGACGGGCTGAACAAACAACCAGGATATAAACAAAAAATTATGTTCTGATCCTGTCCCAGCCAAGCGAGAAGCGCTCAGATTTGATCTAATAGGCCGCCCCCCCCCCCCCCCCCCTATATTTACAGTACATGGCCCATTTGTCACTAGTCTTGATTCTTGCGTTTTCCCGTCTTATGGGGGGGTGGGGGGGGTGGGGGGGGGGGGGGGGGTAGTATTCCAAAAGGTTATTAGCTAAATGGTTAATAAAATACAGCTTTATGTTTGTAAGAAGCAAAAACGAAAATTGCAATGACCGGAGAAATGCAGGGTGTAGTTTGTGTGTGGGGGGGGGGGGGGGGCCATCTTACCTTTATCGTGAGGTCATTTAATACTTACAAGAAGGCAATGTCTCGTAGGACGTAGGTCTTATATCATGTGAGGAGTCTTAATAATGAGGGTGTTCCACTGTATGTATAAACATCTTTGTGCTCATCTCTCTCTGTTCTCTCTCTCTCCTCTCTTCTCTCTCTCTCCTCGTCTCTCTCTCTCTCTCTCTCCATCTCTCTCTCTGTCTCTGTCTCTCTCTCTCTCTGTCTCTCTCTCTCTGTCTCTCTCCTCTGTCTGTCTCTCTCTCTTGTGGTCTCTCTCTCTCTGTCCTCTGTCCTCCTCTCTCTCGTCTCTCTCTCTGTGTCTCTTCTGTCTCTGTCTCTGTCTCTCTCTCTTCTCTCTCTCTCTCTCTCTCTTCTCTCTTCTCTCTCTCTCCGTTCTCCTCTCTCTCTCTCGTCTCTCTCTCTCTTCTCTGTGTGCGTGCACGCGTGTTAATATATGTGTGTGTGTTGAAAGAGAGAAGGATCTTGAAATAGATGCGAGTTTTCAAAACTTACGCAAGTTTAAATGGGCAAGTGAACTTTAAAAAACAACCCACTAAAAATAACCAACACAACTCCAGCTGTAGTAGGCCTCTAAAACAACGTTTTGTCGGGCACCACCAAGTAATTCCCTATTTTGTTTAACAATAACAGATAGTTGTACAGTAACCACGCCTCGGTTAACCTCATCGCTATGGTACCCGTCCACAAAGTGTTATAGTAGAAGGGACACAACCGCACCCCGCCGCGTTATAATGGGAGGTCTTATAAGGGAGGTTCCACTAGTATTACCAGTCATGCGTGACTGCCTTCTTTATGACTTTGAACCGATTTTGAACGAAAAGAAACACGGTTATGAACTTCATTTTCCTCCAAATTGGGGACAAGCATAATAATTTAACGTGTAAACATTTATCTACTTTCTGCAAGCAGTAAGTCTTTATGTGATATTTCAATGCATCCTTTTGGCTGGCAATAGTAAAGAAAAAAATGGAAACCGGAAAAGTTGAATGGGTGTTTTAGGCCTTGAACCGATAACATATATCTTCTTCTTCTTCTTCTTCGTGCTTCTTCAGGCGTATCCACAATCCTCCGTTCTTTTATGACAGACTAGGAAAGTTGAAATTACCATCTCTGAATATAGAATTCGTGGGGATCGATAAACACATACAAAATTTTGCACAGTGATAACAGTACTAATAAATCTTTGTTCCGCTAACAACTGACTCAAGAACCCGTACATGATTGTAAAATCTAACCTAGTATAGCCGAACGCAATATTATAAATAGAAAATTTCCTTTTCTAACAGTAACCACGGGGCAAGTCCGCCTCTTACGCTGGGCGTGACCGACGTATGCAGGTCCGCCCCAGGAAGACAAGGCCTTATACCTAGTTGGGTAAGGCTATGTTGTGTTCCATCTTTTTATTTTTATTAGGGACACTTCTTAGTTTTCGTAATTTTGTAGCTTACGTGACGTGACATCAACAGGCACAGAGACGAATTAGACAACAGAAGAGCGAGAGAGAGAGAAGAGAGAGAAGAGAGAGAGAGAGAGAGGAGAGCGAGCGAAGAGCGAGAGAGAGAGTGTTCTGGAAGAGACAAAACAAAGAGAGACAGAGATAGACCACAGACAGTAAGAAATTCTGGGTTGATGAGAGAGACAAGACAAAGCCTGGAGAGAGACAGAAGGACGAGAGAGAACAGAGACAGACAGACAGAGTCGAGACAGACAGAGACAAAGTCTGGATAGATACAGATAGACACAGAGACAAAGTCTGGTTGACCGAAGAGAGGGAGACGACGGACGAGAAAGAGACACAAGACAGAAGACAGTCGCTTGACAGAAGACAAAGGAACAAGATACTTGCACAGTGAAAACTAATCAGACATACACTGGAGAGAGAGACAGAGTAGAGAGACAGCCACATGTCTGAGGAGAGAGAGAGAGAGAGAGAGAGAGAGAGAGAGAGAAGAGAGAGAGAACAGAGACAATGTCTGGAAGAACAGAGACCGAGAGGACACAGACGCAACAAAGTCCTGGTTGGAACAGAGAGAGAGACATGACAGAGAGCAGAGACAAAGCCTGGAGAGAGACAGAAGGAACGAGAGAGAGATAGAGAGTCAGAGCAGTACAGCGAGACAAGTGGAGAGCGAGAGAGAAAAGAGAAGAGTGACATAGAGGACAGAGAACCAATGTCTGGAGAGGGCCAGACAGAGACAGAAACGAACCGACAGAGACCGAGTAAACAACAGATGGGACGAGAAAGATAAAGCAGAGATTACGAGAGACAGAGACAATTTCTGTAAGAGACAAAAACAGAGGAGAGACAGAGACAATTGTCTGGAACGAGACAAAACACACTGAGAGACACAGACAGAGACAAAGTCTGGTGGGATTGAGAGAGAGACACAGAACAGACACGGAAGGAACGAGAAAGAGACAGAGACCAGTCTTGGCTTGACCGAGAGAACAAAGAGACCGATACTTTTGCACAGTGAACTAAATCGACATACACTGAGAAGAGAGGCAGAGATAGAGAACAGCGCAATGTCTGTAGAGAAGTAGAGAAGAGAGAGAGAGAGAGAGAGAGAGAGAGAGAGAAGGATAGAGAGAGAGTGTGAAAGAGCAGAAACCAAAAATGAGAAATAGTATCGTATCACCCTTGAGTGGGGTTTTATCCTTTTTTCCCCATTTAAAGAGGGTGGACTTTTGTCCGGTGGTGGGCCCTACCAAAGTGGCTTTTGTCCTGGATCCGTGAAAACGGAGGGAGTTGGGGATGGGGTTGGGGGCGGCCGTTGGGGGGGGTGGGGTGTTACAGGGTGTATGAGAGAGAAAATGTTTGCTATGCGAGTGCGGACTTGCCCCGGGCTGTAGGCGGACAGCCCCGCGAGAGAGAAGATTGTTTTAGTTGATTGTTTCAAATCTGGGTCTATGTTTTATTGTCAGTGAACGATGGAGATGGGATGTTGGTGGGCAAGGGTGGAGGTTGTATTAATGAAAGTGGCGCGCAGCGGGCGTGCAGTTGCTAAGTGAGCGGGGCTTGTGAAGTGTGAAAGGAACTTTTAAAGCCTGTAATTACAATTTATTTCGTTCTTTTATAAATTGTTTGGTTTGCTTTGTGTGTCCGGCAGAAATATCATTGTTTTTTATGAGAAAAAATAAAAGTTGAGTCGAGTTTGAATATGTGTGTGTGTGTGTGTGTGTGTGCTTGTGCGCGTACGTGCTGCGCGTGTGTTTGTGTTTGTGCGTGTGTGTGATGCCTGTGTCTGTGTCTGTGTCGCATATGGCTGCCTCTCTTTTTATTTGAATTCTGACAGCCGTGCTCTGACAGCCGTTCACCTGAGAGCCGTGATTGAGAAAGTCTTGGCGCCCCGGAAAAAAAAGGATAGCACTATATCACCCATTCGGTCCCTAACAACACTAAAAAGTAAAATAAAGACAATGTGGGGGGGGGGTGACGATCTGCAGGCTATACAACTTTCAACTTGCAATTATGTCATGAGATAAAGCTAATTTCAGTCACCTTTGCCCATGAGACGAATGCTAAACATTACACTCGTCTCATGGGCAAAACGGGACTGAAGTTTGCTTTATTTCATTGTGATATAATTAGCATGGGCTTCTTACCCGCCCTTTGGCTTTTTACCTCCGTATTTCCACTAACTGGGGCGCCTACCTAAAGTCCAAGTAGATTGGACCCTCGTCCTGGCGGCTCCACTCCCAGTTTGTCCGTGGAAATAATGAGTTCGAAAACGGTGTTGGTATATCTATCATCTCCCAGCATCAATCATTTTATTGTCCTCTACTCGCTGCCTGGCCTCAGTGCACGTTTTCTTTCGAAAATACACCCACTAAATTTTGACACGACACAATTCGTTTACAGAGACTATTCAGATAGATAGGAATATCTGGCATTTCAAATGGTCATGCAAAAGTCAAGTCACTGACCCGAAAATGCTGCCTGGCGGCTGAGTTGATCCACGTCTTCACGCTCTAGTTCTACAATGAAATTGTATGGCCCGCGGATGGTGCGTCTATAGGTGATGTATCGTTCTATAACCCCTTCATCCCAGAGTGGACAATTGTATCGCCGAGATTATGGCATCCTGGAATATTATTTTAAAGAACCCCCCACGTCACGATCAAAATCACGTTTTCATTTGTTTTCCTCTTATATTTGGTAAGGAATCTAAAGAAATCTCCTAGCATAAGATGAATGTTACACTTGACGTGGTAGGTCTTTGAAGTCCTGTCGAATCCATGAACCATATGGAACACGGACATCCTGTTCTAAGACCATTTTGAAACCTCATGAGTGGTGCACGCATCGCGCGCGGCACGGGGCGCAACCCACGCACGCACACGCACGCACACACCACACACACACAACACACACACATACACACACACACACACATACACACACACACACACACACACCTATGCCACAATGCACAGCTACGTATGCCATACGTGCACGCGCACGCGACTGTCGCTCTCACACCACATACCACGCACTATAACAGACATCAACAAACGTGGTTACTGGGAATGCGTGTACCAGTATATCGATGCAATTGGAATGCTTTCATACTTGTTTATAATATGCTGGAAAAATATTGGTTGTTTTCTAGATGTGAATTCAATGCTTGGTGTACCTCATATATAAACTTACAGTCTTTATTTATCCATTTCTACATACTCGTGTTGGCCGTATTATGCTTGGACTTGGGACCCGAGATATGGTCCTGTGGAAAATTGTGGTAATGTTGTTTTGGATTCAGGAGATTCGTTAAATGATTTGTATGAATTTTCTCTTGTTTCGTGCTGGTGTTTTGTTTAGTTGTTGTCAGTCCTCTGTATTCGATATATTTTGATTGTATTCCTGTTGTTTTGTGTGGTTAGTTTTGTTTGGTAACTGACGGGCTTTTCTCATCACGCATGAATCATGCTACTTGACATTCTTTAAGCTGCTTGTTGAATTTTTTTATAACTACATTTTTTCCCTCAATGTTTTTCCACTCTTTCACTTGATTGCCTATCTTCAGACATCATGTCACTTAAACTTAGTACTCCAAGTGGTTGGGGAAATGGCTTTAAGATAGGATTTTGATGCGTGTCATCTGTTAATACATTAACAGACATTCACTTCTATTTTTATCTAATTCAGATGATTGCTTTTCATGCTTTGGCTTCTTCCGGAAGTAGATTATCTGATGTTGCTTCGATACATAGTTACTATTCCCTGATATAGGCCTGTAGTAAAGAACGCTACTAGTATTAGAAAGGTTATTGACTACATTCATCAATCAGTGAAGTATAGCAACTTATCATGTGTAAATCAGGGCCCTGTTATTCAAAGGACCCTATTTTATTAATTTTGGAGGTAGATATCCTAAATGTTATGCATGTCACGAGGAAATAGCAATATTGCAGGTATTTTTTTCTTCTGCCCAGTAAGTTTATTGGTCTTTTGGGCTGACATATGTCTGCGGCGAAAGGGTTATAGTATGTTATACATAACCCGAGCGCGGCCGAATGGTTTGATCATTTTAATTCAATGATAGAGGATGCGTTAGATTATTCGCAAAATTTAAAATCAGCTCCCTCCCTGTTCCATGGTGGATTGGCCAATCAGCTCCCTCCGCTAGTTCATGGTGAAGTTGGCCAATCACAGCTTACGAAAAGGTAGATCGGAGGGAGCCTGATTGGTCATAACCCTAAGCCTTCACCCTGGAACAGCGTGGAGCTGATCTTAACATTAGTGTAGGGAGCTGATCTTAACATTAGCCGATTATCCAATGAAATTATACTACAGGTATTTTAACATAGACTTACTTCAACTTGTAACACTGAACAGGGTTATTGACTCATACAATTTACCTAACTAATAACTAATCCCTACGCGAAAAGCATTAGATATCCGAAACATTGATCATCACATTTGGTAGGTTACCAACGTTACCTAACATTGTAGAAACATCAGTGCCGTTTTTGACTGATATCATTTTCCCATTCGCGTACTTAATTCAAATTAACCGTGCATAAAAGGGTGTAAAATGCCTAGGTGCTACCATAAATACATTTGTTACAGAAGTTTACCAGACTTTAACCCCGATCTTTCTTGGTTTGATCTATGTAATGCGAACTTCCTGAGGTGGTTATAACATAGTGAGACATGAACAGAACATATTTACTGCATTGGGCCTCTTGCCATGTCAAAGGGGACATCGGGTAGGGTCATCATCAATAAAAAATAAATATAAAATACACTAAACCAGTACATGGAAATCAAGCTTTCAAAAGTATGCAGGTAAAGAAAAACTTTCATGAAAAGTGATATTAAAATTTTGCATATCCAAGACTTACTTTATACCAACAGTACACCATCATCATGCATTCCACCTCCAGCACCGTCATCCCCACCACACACACACACACACAACACACACTGCTCACACGGCACGCACACGCACACCACACGCACTGCACGCACACACGGCACGCACGCACACACGCACGCACGCACACACACACCGCGACGCACGCACGCACTCACTGCACGCACGCACGCACACGCACACACTCACAACACACAACACACACGCACACACACACACACACACAACACACACACACACACACCACACACATGAGGTACCAGAGCAATGACTATTGAAACGCTTGTTCAACAGCTTATACAAACAAAGGCAAAAGTTTTCTATTTTACCTAAGTGAAACGTTTTGTGTTTTAGAGAACACCTATCAAAACGTATTTCACACAACCACACCCGGGATTTCAAGGAACAATCAGTATAAGACTACCCCTACATCCTCCTACCCCCCCCCCACCCCTACCCCACAACTCCCAGATTCATTAAACAAGATTATGGGTTTCTGGTGTTAAGCATACATGAGATTACAAGACAGAAATGAAATAAACTTTATTTTATTCCATGCAAGTCGATCTAAGTAGTATTTGTAGTATTTGTGAATCCTTTGGCATATTACTGTTTTATTATTATCATTATCTTATTATATTGGTGTTACTATTTCGTCTTTTTTTTTGCTGTCGTGTTTTATGATGATGGTATATATTGCTGTTGTTTTGTCTGATTAATCTTTTCAATTTTGCTCGCTTATTATTTTTATTTGTTTTGAGACCTGATGAAAGATGTGTGGTATATGCTTATTCATTTCATCCTCATTAACATTTCAATTCAGTTCAAGTTCTCTCTCTCTCTCTCTCTCTCTCTGTGTCCCTGTCTCTTTCTGTCTGTCTACTTCTCTCTCTCTCTCGCCCTTCTTTCTCTCTCTCTTCTCTCGTTCTCCTCTCTCTTCTCTCTCATCTCTCTCTCTCTCTGTATGTCTGTCACTCATTCTCTCTCTCTCTGTGTCTCCTCGTCTCTCTGTCCTCTCCTCTCTCTCTCTTCTCAGACCTAGATACTCTTTTCTCTCTCTCTCTCTCTCTCTCTCCCTCTCTCTCTCACTCTCTCTTCTCCTCTCTCCTCATCTCTCTCTCCTCTCTCTCGTTCTCTTCATCTCTCTCTCTCTCTCTTCTGTCTGTCTCTCGCTCTCGTCTGTCTCTCTCTCCTCTCCTCTCTCTCTCTCTCATCTGTCTCTCTCTCCTCTCCGTCCTCTCTATATATAGATATATATATATATATCTCTCTCTCCTCTCTCTTCTCCTCTCTCTTCTCTCTCTCTCTCTCTCTCTTCTTCTCTCTCTCTCTCTCTCTCTCTCCCCCTCCCACACTTTTTAACTAAATTCTCTTCTACAAAAAACCCCCCTTAATATATATAATATAATAATAAGAATAATATGAGCATTTGTATATGCACCTATCTTTCGCAAGCCCTAGCGCTTACTCATCACAAATAAATGATAACCCCCCCACAAAACAAAGACAACAACAACACACAACACAACAACACTACACACACACAACAACTACAACTATCAGTAGAAAATATGAGAAGTTAACATTTCCTCGCATACACCCACACACTTCGCGCGCGCACACAAACGCGCGACACACGAAAAAATCCCAAAACACACACACCACACCGCACACACACCACCACACACTCCCCGTCACAAACCACCCACACTGCACACAACACACGCGAGAGAAGGACAAAATGCTTTCCAAAAGAACGAGCAGGCTACGATGTGAGAGAGTGGTTTTGAGGGAAGACTTCATGAAACAGGAGTTGGCAGAACGAGAGGAAGAATTGGAGTTTGTTCCAAGTAGAGGAGGCCCTGACAAATAGAAGGAAAGTTTCACCGAGAGTCCTGTGCGGTAACGAGGGATCTGGAGGAAGAAGTGTCAGCAGAGAGCGACTGTCTAAGAGGTGTGTAAAGAGTTCAGGAGATCAGTGAGATAAGGAGGAGCAGACATTCAGAGACTTGTAACAGCAGAGAGAGCGTGTAGTCGATAACGCTTTCCAACAATACTTAATAATATATAATACTACTAATAGTCATAATAATAATAACTAATGCTGCTGATGATGATGATGATAAAAAAAAAGTGTCTGTCAGTCGTATGTCCGAACTAAATGATCCCAATAGCAGACGGACAACGCTAATCGCTATTCTGGATGGTTGGGGTGGACTTTGTTTACAGCCGGAACAACCTCACCCATGCATATGGGAAGACGGGTATAAGCGCTGGGCGTAAGCAGCCCACCCAATTATCTCATGAAATGAAGCAATCAGTCTCTTTGCCCATGAGACGAGCGTTAATGTCTAGCATTCGTCTCATGGCAAATTTGACTGAAATTGTCTTTATTTCATGAGATAATTGCTTTTTTACCCGTCTTCCCCTAATTGGATATACAGCGACCCTTATAGTCACAAGGACGATCTCCAGTATAGCCCTTTGTTGCGGAACCGCAAGGGAGGGTCCGCCTACTGATGAAAAATCTGTTTAACGTCTCTGGTCTGGAACAGACACATACGGGACATTAGTATCTCAAAGGTGTGGGAACGATCCCGGGGCAGCGCAACAGCAGGAAATTCCAGAATATTTAGCTATAGCAGTCTTAAAATTGTAGTGAGTCCGCTTACTTTTCAGCTTTGCGGATAATCAATAGACAATTCTAAACTCAAGTATAATAGTTCATTTATAGACCTTTAGTTAGTAAATGCATGACGCGTATGTATATAGAACATTCAGTGAATCCTAAGGGCGTTTTATGTGTTCGAATCGAGTGCACCCACCTTACGTATTGGCAACTGAACGGACCACCTTGCAATGAGTGCTGCTCCTTGGTGGGTGGGGGAAATGTTTAAGAATTGACAACCCGAGAATGCTCTCGCCACTAACCATATTTGGGGCCCACGGTAGTGGCACGACGGTGTAGAGTGGCACAGTGTAATCGCGTTCGCTTCGTGTCAGTAAACCCGAATTCGAACCTGGGTACAGGGGATTTTTCCTCTCACTTTGCACTGGGTCTTACGGTATGAATGTGGAGTTCTTCGATGAGAACCATAAACCGAGGTCCCGTGTGGCCCATACACTTATCACACGTTAAACCCGTGGCACAAAAAAGTGTTCATTGGTCAAATCCCCCTCCCCCCCGCCCCCCGCCCCCTCATTTCTTCCTCATCAATCACACAAAAAATTCGCATGCAAAAACACAAAACGGTTTTGGCCGCGCCTCTGGCCTGCGACGCGCTCTCCAGTTGGGAGCAACCCGAATTTACAAAGAGTGCCTCTGACTATAAGTACATAATACCTAATAATAATGATTGGTGTGGTGTGAGAGTTACATATTTTGTTGTGTAAAGAGAAAATTAGAGATTTTAACGCCTTGTCCATATATACATAACTTTGTACATCCCAATTAGGTTTTTAATTTTAGTCATGAATAATTTATTTTAAGTGTTCTCAGTTTAACAATAATTTGTACGTCATTTAACTGAAGATTATATTAAGATAAGATTGAACTTTAAAGCCATAATTATGACGAAATATACTTAGAGTAGTACACTCTGTTTACAACGTTACTAAAACAATGCTAAGATATGTTTTTGATTAAGCTTTTCTTTAAATGTTTCTACTTTTGTGATTACAACTCGATTTTAAAAAGGTTTTAAAATATTATTTTAAAGTAATGTTGTATTTACAATGGTAAGATAGGTTTCTTAAATGTTACTGTTAAAATGTAATTTGTTTATGTGGTTTTTGCTGTCTTTTGGCTAAGTCTTACAGCAAGGGCTTTAGCCATATTAATATGGGCTCGAGCTATTTACGTATTTTCAAGTAGTGTCATTATTTTTTATGAGATAATATTTCAAGTGATGCTCCCGCATGCTATGTGCAAGTGTCATAAAAAATAATAGTCTGAGAACTAAATTATGGGAAACTGTGTCTGTTTTGTTGCTGTGTTGCGTTTAAGCAAAAACACTGAAAAGAAAAGACTAACATCCGGTCCCTTTTCCCTATATGAGTAGTGAGGACAGAAACGCTGGTTATGTCCCTTTTAAACGTGACACATTTAGGTTAAAAACACGTCGATAGGCCAGTTGAATAATTCTCCGTTCAAATTCCAGTCTGAGTCTTTGGATAGCCGCCACTGTGAATGGTGTAACTACCCCACTAACGATAACTCTATCAGCCCGGCTCGCCGTAACTCTTAAGTAGTCCATCTTACCTTTTTAGAGTCTTCGGTTTAAGTAAGAATAGTTTGAGTGTAAATTTAAACTTAAATGAGGAGGCATTTCGCCAGAGGCCACCGATAACTTCAGTACTACAGCGTGGGTATTTTATTTCTATTTTTTATATATAATTAATTTTATGTTTTTAAGATTAAGGGTTCAGTTAAGGATTCCCTTTTTATTTAGGGGCGTTACCTCGGGCAGGTCGCCAATAGGGGAGACGCCCCCCCCCGGTGGTGGTTCGGGATGGCTTTGTTGATGTAAATTTATGTTTCATGATACTTTTATTTAGTATTTTAATTTTTGCACGGTGGAAGACAAGTTTCCATGTGCGTTGTACAATGCCAATGGACAATAAGGAAACTTATGAGTTATGAATAGTTCTGTTCAGCGCCGATAACAGCTATCCTGGTAACACGCGGTGCTTCAACACTCCTCAAAATTAATGTGTTACATGCAACAATGACCGCGGTAAGAGCGACGACGTTGGCGTTAAGAGATGGATAACAGCACGCGTGCACGCACGTACGCGCGCGCGCGCGCACACGCACGCACGCACACGCACACGCACGCACACACACACACACACACACACACACACACACACACACACACACACACACACACACACACACACACACACACACACACTCGCACGCACACTCGCACGCACGCACACATCAGAGCTAAAAAGAACAGGAACAACGAGAGGGTTGACATAATTACGCAGTTGCAGCAGCAGTATAGTATCAGTAGAGATCGTTGCAGCAGCGTTCTCAACATTTCAGTGTGAGTGAAAATCTGTTTAACGTCCTCCGGTCTGGAACAGACAGACGCACATGGGACATTGGTAGGTATAAAGATGGTGGGAACGATCCTGGAGGCAAAAGCTAGCCACAAGTTTTAATTGAACATTTTAAAACAAAAGTATAAATATTTATAGCCCAGAGTAGTCTTGTGCGAGCCATGACACCTAAAGAAAAACCTTGACCTTTATTCAAGATAAAACCATAGTGTCAAAATAAAAATAAATTATAAAATAAAAATATCTATATTTTGAGAAAATCTCTTTTTTTTCTCCCCTTCCCCCCTTTTCCCCCAAAAAAATCTAAAATTCACAGAAATGTCCCGTATGGCCTTGCCGAGAGGACGTAAAACTTTAACTTCACCTGGAGGCAATGCCCGGAGGCAGTGCAACACCAGCAAAATCCTGATTTTTTGTATCAATACAGATCAACATGTCAGTGTTCTTGAAAGACTTAGCCAGTAGAAGCGCAAAACCACAGAGATTGCGGTTTTTGTTTGTTTGTTGTTGACTAAGTTGACCACAGTAGACGCTAAAAATAAGCCCAAACAAACAAACAAAAGAAGGAAGGAAGCTCTTACAAGATTTGTAATGTCCATGTTAGTTGATTTTATTTCTTTCCCTGCGCCTTAATGTTGTGTGGATTCCAATGAAATTCTGCTTAACGTCCTCCGGTCTGGAACAGACACATGGTATGGGACACTAATAGATATAAAGAGGGTGGGAACTATCCTGGAGGCAATGCCCGGAGGCAGTGCAACACCAGGGAAAGTCCCGAATTTTTAACAATGCAGATGTGTGTTAATTATTTGTGTGGATTCGATGCAGAGAGGGTTTTTTTGAGGGTAGGCCTACTTTTGTTGTGACACACGGTAATAGTGTCATCATCATCATCATATAGTAATTTGGTAAGTGTCCCGTGTGTGTGTGTGTCTGTGTGTGTGTGTGTCTGAAACACGAAACGGGCCTTATAACTCCGCCGTTTTTCGACCGAATCGCTTCAAATTTGCTGTGAGCCCTAACGGGGCGATGGCAATGGCAAACGAGGCGGCCGTGTCATTTGCGCGGTTCGGCAAATGCGCGAAACGCGCATCCGCCGGCCTCTCGGCGCCCGTATCTCCGGTGTTTCTGGACCGATTGCCTTCGAATTTGGCAGGACGATGACCGGGGACGGTGACTATCTGTGTGCCACACCGAAAGTGAATCGGTTCAGAAACACGCGCGCTATACGACTCTGCCGTTTCTTAACCGAATCGCTTCAAATTTGCTGTACTTAGCGTTACCAGCGCTTGACGTTACCGTTACTAGGCGTTACTGGTACTCAGCGTTGCGCTAGTCACTATTATAGAGAATACCAAGCTTTTTGTTTTGATTTTTCTTCCTCCTCAGGTCAGTACAACTTATCATCATATAGTAAAAAGCCAAGTGTCCGTGTGTGTGTATGTGTGTGTGTGTGTGTGTGTGTGTGTGTGTGTGTGTGTGTGTGTGTGTGTGTGTGTGTCTGTGTGTGTGTCTGAAACACAAACCGGGCCTTATAACTCCGCCGTTTTTTGACCGAATCGCTTCAAATTTGCTGTGAACCCTAACGGGGCAATGGCAACGGCAACAGGGGTGGCCGTGTCATTTGTGCTGGTTTCGCAAATGCGCGAAACGCGTATCCGCCGGACTCTCGCTGACCGTATCTCTGGCATTTCTGGACCGATTGCCTTCAAATTTGGCAGGTACATGACCGAAACGGTGACTATCGGTGTGCCAAACAGGAAGCGAATCGGTTCAGAAACGCGCGCGCTATACGCCGCTTCACCTTTTCACGAATAACTCCGCCGTTTCTTAACTGAATCGCCTCAAATTTGCTGACAGGCTTGCTACGGCCCGGGCAAAGCCTAGCAGCAAATTGGAAGAGAATCGGGAGAGCGCGTCACCCTCAGAGCAGCGCCAACGTGAAACGGGGCCTTATAACTCCGCCGTTTCTTAATCGAATCGCTTCAAATTTGCTGTACTCAGCGCTACCAGTACTTGGCGTTACCGTTACTAGGCGTTACCAGTATGGTGCATTGCCAGTACTAGGCGTTGCGCTAGTTCTATTTATTCAGTGAACTATCCTTTCTTCATCTGCTTCTTCTCAACTGTGTCCCCTTCCCTCCCTCTTTCTTCTGACCCATTTACCCCCCAGTCGATTCAAATGTATCCATCTAGCAATCTGTTCAACCACCACTCCATTTATCTTTATAATTCTTCATCTATCTGTCTCCCCCTTCATATTTTCCCTCTTCACCTTGCTGTCGCTCTGTCTCGTCCTATCTGTGCCTCCTTCTCCACCTCCCCCTCTTTTATATACTATTTGTTTATTATAACCCACAAGGATTGAAGAAGAAAAAACAACCACACCATTAAACTTTCCTCTTATATATGTAGTTTGCTTTAATAAAACTTTGTTTGTGTCCAATGTATCAGTTTGTGAACTTAAGAAAGAAACTGAATAACATTAATTTTAACTTTACGATTTGTTCTGTGTGCTGTAAAGAATAAAAGAAAATAATGTGCTGATTTACTTTTTCTCCCAATGGGGGAGATAGACAATGCCTATATAAAGACAGCTGTTTCGTCTTTGAGAAAGACTCTTCAGTCTGCATATCGGCCTTGTTTATTTATAGATTTATTTGCTTAATTAATTATCTATTTTGCTTTGTAATATTGAAGAATAACGTACCATTATCTACTTTAAACTGAATGCGAGTGTGTTTGTGGTTGTCTTGATAAATATTATTAAATAGAAATGTCGACACTTGTTACCAAGCTTTTTGTTTTGATTGTTCTCCCTCCTCAGACCTATACAGAGAATAGTCAGGTCTGTTGTTTCATTTTGCTCAAAGATACACTGACCCACCACGGTTAAGTCCCTTGTTTTTTTCTGGGTAGCTGTAACCCACATACAAATTGCTGTTTCGTTTTAAATTTGAGGGCATTTGTATGGGAGTGACACCTGGTCAAATCAAGATTTCCTACCAGCTATAAGAGGGAAAACACGTGAAACCCGTGA
>CM065711.1:36942069-36944569 GCA_017654935.2 Phymorhynchus buccinoides | reverse complement strand
TTGAGTCTCACATAAGCTATGCTTCCACCATCTGGGATGGGGCTAGTGCCAACATATTAAGACCTCTGTCTAGTCTTTATAGACGAGCTCTAAAATTGGTACTTTTAAAATCATCTAAGCTAACAATTTCCGACTACATAAAATTAGATATTTTACCATTTCATTTAAAATTAAAACACAACAAGGCTGTTTTTATGTTTAAAATTCTATCGGGACGTGCACCTTCACTGTCAGATGAATTTGTTACAAATGATCGACGCCATACTCATAAAATAATGTTGCCCTTACCAAAACTTGACATATTCAAAACCAGTTTAATGTATTCAGGTGGTGCTCTTTGGAATTCAATCTTAAGTAACGATAACGTTGGCACTAGTCTCAATTCTTTCAAACAATTCTATCACAAGCATCTAATGACAGACTTTGTGAATTCCAGTTAAAAATACTATGTCAATTTTTATCTTACATTGGATTGATATTGCTAAGTGATTGTGTTTTCATTTGTTTTGTGAAGTGTGTGAGTGCATGCGTGTGTGTGCATGTGTGTGCATATGTGTATATGTGTGTGTGTGTATGTATATATATATATATATATATATATATATATATATGTGTGTGTGTGTGTGTGTGTGTGTGTGTGTGTGTGTGTGTGTGTGTGTGTGTGTGTGTGTGTGTGTGTGTCTGTCTGTCTGTCTGTCTGTCTGTGTATGTGTGTGTATGTATAGGTGTGTGCTGATAATTTGTAATTATTCATGTGTTGTGTCTTCATATATGGATAACTTTGTTATTTTGTATTTTTTCATTTTTTTTTCTTGACATTAATTATTTTCTTAACTGTTGGCAAGATGAAAAGAAGTGTGTTTAATATGCTTATTCTTTTCCAACAATAAAAAAGATTCGTTCGTTCGTTCGTTCTCTCTCTCTCTCTCTCTCTCTCTCTCTCTCTCTCTCTCTCTCTCTCTCTCTCTCTCTCTCTCTCTCTCTCTCTCTCTCTCTCTCTCTCTCTCTCTCTCTCTCTCTCTCTCTCTCTCTCTCTCTCTCTCTCTCTCTCTCTCTTTCTCTCTCACATACATACATACACATACACACACGCACGCACACACACACGTGCGCGCGCACTCACTCGCACGCACGCACACATCAGAGCTAAAATATGTCCTCACTGCTCTATTGAATCCACATTATATCACTCTATGCAAACCTAGCCTAAAGAAACGCAAGAATTGAAGGTAATGTTGAAGCGAAACCATTGCAAATTTATGTCTTTAAGTCAATAAAACAATCACATCTTCTGACAAATCTGATGTAAGCTTACATGATCTATGTATGATTGTAGACGCGTTTATACATAAAATATATCGTCAGTGAAATTCACAAACATAGTCAGCTCTCTATTTTTTTCCCCGCCACCTTCCACCCAAAGCTCGTATCTCTAACGACTTTCTATCTGGGCTAAATGAGGTTGTGAAAATAGAAGAAAAACTCGTAAGTCCCAAATTCACATGTAGTTAACGACAAAAACCTCGTATCTTCGTTCTTTTCAAGTGTAAGCAAAAACGTTTTAAAAGTAAATTTAATAAAATGCAGGACTAAACTCTCTGATGTTGTCTTGAACAACATAAATTATTCATCATAGTTAATCAATTGTGGTCAACGCGGTTAATGCTTAAAAGTTTTCTTTTTGGTCAAAACTACCAACATTGAGATACGAGATTTTTGAATTTCACCGACAATATATTATACACACACCTGTTACTCCCTCCCCCCTCCCCCCCCCCCCCCCTCCAAAAAAAAAAGAAGAAAAAAAAAAGAAAGAAAGAAACCTGAAGCCTTTTTTTATTTTATTCCTTTTTGTTGACAGGCGCTCATATTAGTTTTGACACGACTGATGTCAATCTCCATACCAGTAATCCATCACTCGGAAGCAGATACAAAAGGACGTTGGTCCATTTTAACGTCATCATGGACTCTTGCCCCGATGGTTCCCTGGGTCCGTACCGCCTCATCATCCGAGCTGCTTACGGTCACGTTGACGACATAGCAAGTTCTGTCGAGGATTTATGTAACACCACCTCTGACTGGAGCACTCCTTTCTGCGGTTGTCGGAAGACGAGGCAGGGGCTGTCCTGTTATGCAGGAGATCTGTTTCTTTCAGGACTACCTTCAATAACTTGGAAACTGGAGGATACTGGCGGCGGTGGTCGAATCGAGACAAAAATCGTGCACTTCAACGTTCTTTGTGAGTATAGGCCCTATATCTGTCTGTCTGTCTGTCTTCGTGTGTGTTTGCGTCTCTCTCTCTCTCTCTCTCTCTCTCTCTCTCTCTCTCTCTCTCTCTCTCTCTCTCTCTCTCTCTCTCTCTCTCTCTCTCTCTCTCTCTCTCTCTCTCTCTCTCTCACACACACACACCCACACACACCCACACACGCGCACGCACACACCCACCCACCCACACGCACGCGCAATATTTTCATTTACCACAGGGCTGGGTGTAAAAAAA
>CM065711.1:36932069-36937069 GCA_017654935.2 Phymorhynchus buccinoides | reverse complement strand
CCTGACGACCTAACATAGATTCGCTCCCCTTGGACTGCTGGTCTCGGTTTCTGCGACCTGAACAAGCCGCGAATTGGGATGCAGAATCAGCGGTGTGAGAGCAACGCCACTGTACGACCCAGAAGATGGGACAGCAAAAAACCCACCCCAAAAAGTTCTTAAACGCACGAAACGAGGGCTGGGAATTTACCTGATGGTAGAGTAACTTCCCCTATTTGACCGATTGAATTAGGTGAGATCACTCCCACATACCATGGAATTACTCCCCTTAATTATTTCCGAACAATTCCTATTGGAAGGCTTTGCCGATGCTGTATCATGATCATTATTAGACGACATGAGAATACAGAGTAACCTCCTTTCGTATCACTGTTGTTTTTATCATTGAAAGCTACGTCAGCTTCATTTCGTGTGTGTGTGTGTGTGTGTGTGTGTGTGTGTGTGTGTGTGTGTGTGTGTGTGTGTGTGTGTGTGTGTGCGTGCGTGTGCGTGCGCGCGTGCGTGTGTGCGTGTGCGTGTGCGCGTGCGCGTGCGCATGTGTGTGTGTGTGTGTGTGTGTGTGTGTGTGTGTGTGAGGTCAAAATCAAAAATGTTATTTTCAGATGGAACATTGAATAAGCAATAATGGTTTGCTTTTTTACACCAGGCCATCTATAACACAAAAATGAAATAAGGCAATACACATGAAATACACACACACACACACACACACACACAACAACAACAACAACATACAGTATTTATACGGCGCTGAATCTTGATAGAAATCAAATCAAAGCGCACACACACGTTAGCATTCAAAGCGCATTCAAACACAAACGCAATACAAGTTTTACAACGCGAACACACACAGATAACATAAATGGAATATAGCAGAAACAGACCTAATGGCAAGAGAGAGAAGATAAAGAGAGAGGAGCTTTAATGATGGGGGAACAGGTGGGTTTTGAGGTTAGCTTTGAAAGCAGAGAGAGTCGGTCGCTGACGGAGGGAGAGCGGAAGTTTGTTCCAGGAGGTCGGTCCTGAGACAGCAAAAGAGCGCCGACCAACAGTTGAAAGCTTATACCTAGGGATCTGGAGAGAAAGAGGGTCAGAAACTGAACGTAAAGTGCGAGCTGGCGTATAGATGGAAATATTGTCGCAGAGGTAAGATGGAGCAGCTTTATGAATAGATTTATAGCAAAGTGTGTTTAATTTATACTCAATTCTGTCTGCGACAGGAAGCCAGTGCAAAGAACGCAGAAGAGGGCTAACATGATCGAACTTTTTCTTCCTAAGGACAAGACGAGCAGCTGTGTTTTGAATACGCTGGAGACAAGATAGAGAAGAGACTGATAGGCCAGAAAGGAGAGCATTACAGTAGTCAATACGAGATAGGATGAGGGAAGTAACAAGCTTTGCTGTGGCTTCATCTGAGAGGTATTTACGAATATAGCCAATGCAACGAATTTGATAGTAGCAGGACTGACAGGTCTGAGTCAGGAAACTCTGCATGGAAAGAGTATTGTCCAAAGTGACACCTAAGTTTTTGACTGAGTCTGAGAGGGGAATGATATTGTTACCCAGTTGGATTGACTCTATGGAAACAGAGGCTAGTTTGTTTTTTGTCCCTACAAGCATTGCTTCGGTTTTTTTCACCATTTAATTGAAGTTTATTTTGAACCATCCAATTTTGAATATCAATATAGCAGTTGTTACTTTCTGTAAGAATGGAATCTAGATCTTCAGGGGTTGTACTGTTTTGGAGTTGTGAGTCATCTGCATAGAAGTGATGTTTCATGTTGTGCTGATCGATGACATTGGCAAGAGGTGACGTATACAAAGTAAACAAGACAGGACCAAGCACAGACCCCTGGGGGACTCCACAAGAAAGCCTAACCTGTTCAGACTGACGACCATTGACCAGAACTGATTGAAAACGATCAGAAAGGTAAGAGGAAAACCAAGAAAGAGCAGGGCCCTTAATTCCAAAAGTATGTTCAAGACGAGACAGAAGAATGGAGTGGTCTATGGTATCAAAGGCAGCAGAGAGATCAAGAAGTGTCAAAAGAGAGATTTGACCAGCATCAGAAGCAAGTAAGAGGTCATTGACGATTTGAACAAGGGCTGTTTCTGTACTGTGGTTGGTTCTATAGGCAGACTGATAAGGATGATGAAGATTGTTTGAGGATAGATGATCGTTAAGTTGTTTCAGGACAGTCTTCTCAAGGAGTTTGGAGAGAAAAGGGAGGTTAGATACAGGTCTGTAGTTTTTCAGATTATTAGGATCCAGATTGTTCTTCTTGAGAAGGGGCCTTACAAGAGCGGTTTTGAAAGCAGAAGGAAACACACCTGAAACTAAAGAAGAATTGATGATGTTGGTGATTGATGGCAGAAGGTGTTGATAGATTTGTGAGAAAAGAGAGGCTGGGATGGGGTCAAGATCACAGGATTTAAAATGCATTTCTTTCAAAGTAGAAAGAACTTCGGTCTCAGACACCGGCTTGAAAGAGAGAAGGGGGACACCAGTGAATGATGGGTCTGGAATAGTTGGTTGAAAAGGCATGGAGTCGATTTTTGATCGTAGATCGATAATCTTGGTGGAGAAGAAGGAGGAAAAGGTTTCTGGCAGTTTGTCAGGACTGATATTTGATGGCAGAGGACTTGATTTCTTGTTGCCTAGGAGATCAGACATGGTGGAGAACAGGACTTTTGTTGTGTTGGCTTCAAGAATTTTAGATGAAAAATAGCTTGTTTTTGCCTTGGCCAGAAGAAGAGTGAAGATGTTACGAAGAAACTGATATATCTGACGATGTATTTCTAGTTTTGAGGCCCGCCACTGACGCTCAGCCTTACGACTAGTGCGTTTACTTACTCTAAGTTCAGGCGTGTACCAGGGAGCGCAGGGACGATCGGGCACAACACGAGTGGATGGGGGAGCGTGTTTATCAAGCAAGTTACTCATAGTAGAATTAAAAGTCGAGGCAGGGTCGTCGGAAATACTCACGTTAGAAAGGAGTTCTGTTGCCTCTGAACTAAAAGTATGAATATCTATAGACTTGAGATTACGGCGTGTGACCGTACGTTTATTTCTGGGAGTTTTGGAAAGATTAAGACTGGCGAGGACGGCAAAATGGTCAGAGGAAAGGATCTTAGACACTGACACTGATGAAACAAGTTGGTCGGAATCACGCGCGATTAGCCAGTCTATGATGTGGCCCTTGTTGTGTGTAGGCTCAGTTACAAGCTGAGAGAGGGAGTGGTTAGCAAGTGAGAGGCAGAGACGCTTTGTGTGAGAGGACTGTTGGTTGTCGAAGTGAAAATTAAAATCACCTAGCACAATAAGAGGACTGCGGTTCAGAGAATAGGAGTCAAGGAGGGCTTCAAATTCAGGATGAAACATTGAATCGGTGAGATTGTTAGTTCTGCTAGGGGGAGGGCGATAGATACAGGAGAAGACAACAGATTGACCAGACATGCTAAGAACAACTTCTACAGCCTCGAAAGACAGATGGGGGAAGGGGAGGGTTGTGTTGAAGGAAAGGGATTTATCTAACACGTCCCTATACAGTACAGCGAGGCCCCCACCTAAAGAAGAACGGGGGAAGGATTTAATTTTGTAGCCAGGAGGAGTTAGCTGCTTTAGTTTAGGTTCATGTCCATTACTTTTGAGCCACGTTTCGGTTATAAAAACTAAATCAAAGTCATGCTCAAAAACATAGTCCGCAATATAGTCCGCTTTGTTCTCAGGGCAGACAGACTGGGCATTAAATACACATACACTAAAACTATCAGAGGATGGAATAGAGTTCAGTGACACAGATGATACGTCACACTGGTGGCTGGGTGCTGTAGGGGGAGGTGGAGACGGAGATCTGGGCGTTGAAGGCAGCAGTAGAGAAGCAAAGGGCTGGTTAGAAGACACATCACAGTCAGAGTCACAGTCGTTGGTCACGCAGTTGTCAACACATGGTTCAGGAACACAACACGGGGATGAAGGGGTGGTGGATAGAACAGATACAGAGTCACAGTGCTGGAAGGCTGATGAAGGAGAGGTTGTGGCAGATGAAGCAGGAGACACAGGAAAGTTGAGTGGTGGCACAGGAGTGGAGTCGTCATGGTCGTCAGGCAGGCAGGAAGAGGTGGAAGGAGGCAAACATCTAGATGGTGAGGGTGGAGTGAGTTGGTCAGATGATGAAGTTGAGGCAAGCGGCGCAGATAGAATTGGCACACTTGTCCGGGGTTTGTTTTTACGGGGGTATCTTTTTCTGGGTAAAGACACGCCGAGGCCAAGTAGGCGAAGCTGCGAGATGGAATTAGCTTGCAGGCGAGCACATGGAATCGCCAACAGCTCAGAGCGCGAGTACTTGATGCGCGCGCAGTCTGGGATTGGGTTAGGCCTAGCACATTCTCTTGTCTGATGGCATGGTTGCTGGTGATCAGTTGGTATAGCGCGGTCAGCAATGACAGGAGCATTGGAAAGTGGCTGTTCTTGCCTGGTTGAACAGGACTGCTGAACAGGCAAACAGCTGGCGTTGGACGAAAATGGCTGTGCCGGCAGATTCAAATTGGCAGCTTTTGCCAACAGAAAAATATGAATGAAAAGAATTCTAAAGCTCGGATGGACAAACAAAGCCCATGGAAATAAAAAGTCCCACATAATGAACTATCATGCACAGTATGGAGAACAAGCACACACTAGAACACAGCAAACAGAGACAAAAGCGGGAGGAGCTCAGTCACTCGAACCGATGGCAAGCGACCTCGACCACACACACACACACACACACACACACACACACAAGAGCATTAATACGTTCATGCCACGCATACACCCGAGTACTCGTATACTCTCTCTCTCGCTCTCTCTCTCTCTCTCTCTCTCTCTCTCTCTCTCTCTCTCTCTGTCTCTCTCTCTCTCTCTCTCTCTCTCTCTCTCTCTCTCTCTCTCTCTCTCTCTCTCTCTCTCTCTCTCTCTCTCTCTCTCTCTCTCTCATGAATAAATGTGTGTGTGTGTGTGT
>CM065711.1:36913994-36926569 GCA_017654935.2 Phymorhynchus buccinoides | reverse complement strand
TGTATATATGGACTTAATCGTAATGTACATAGTTATGTATATATGGACTTAATCGTAATGTACATAGTTATGTATATATGGACTTAATCGTAATGTACATAGTCATGTATATATGGACTTAATCGTAATGTACATAGTCATGTACATATGGACTTAATCGCAATGTACATAGTCATGTACATATGGACTTAATCGCAATGTACATAGTCATGTACATATGGACTTAATCGTAATGTACATGGTCATGTATATATGGACTTAATCGTAATGTACATAGTCATGTATATATGGACTTAATCGTAATGTACATAGTCATGTATATATGGACTTAATCGTAATGTACATAAGTTATGTATATATGGACTTAATCGTAATGTACATAGTCATGTATATATGGACTTAATCGTAATGTACAAAGTTATGTATATATGGACTTAATCGTAATGTACAAAGTTATGTATATATGGACTTAATCGTAATGTACAAAGTTATGTATATATGGACTTAATCGTAATGTACATAGTCATGTATATATGGACTTAATCGTAATGTACAAAGTTATGTATATATGGACTTAATCGTAATGTACATAGTCATGTATATATGGACTTAATCGTAATGTACATAGTCATGTATATATGGACTTAATCGTAATGTACATAGTTATGTATATATGGACTTAATCGTAATGTACATAGTTATGTATATATGGACTTAATCGTAATGTACATAGTTATGTATATATGGACTTAATCGTAATGTACAATAAGTTATGTATATATGGACTTAATCGTAATGTACATAGTCATGTACATATGGACTTAATCGTAATGTACAAAGTTATGTATATATGGACTTATCGTAATGTACATAGTTATGTATATATGGACTTAATCGTAATGTACATAGTCATGTATATATGGACTTAATCGTAATGTACATAGTCATGTATATATGGACTTAATCGTAATGTACATAGTCATGTATATATGGACTTAATCGTAATGTACATAGTCATGTATATATGGACTTAATCGTAATGTACATAGTTATGTATATATGGACTTAATCGTAATGTACATCGTAAGTACATGTATGTATATGGACTTAATCGTAATGTACATAGTCGTAATGTACTCAAAGTTATATGGACTTAATCGTAATGTACATAGTCATGTACATATGGACTTAATCGTAATGTACATAGTCATGTACACTTATATGTAATGACTTAATTTGACATATGGATTAATCAATGTACATAAGTCATGTATATATGGACTTAATCGTAATGTACAAAGTTATGTATATATGGACTTAATCGTAATGTACATAGCAAACATGTATATATGGACTTAATCGTAATGTACATAGTCATGTATATATGGACTTAATCGTAATGTACATAGTCATGTATATATGGACTTAATCGTAATGTACATAGTCATGTACATATGGACTTAATCCCAATGTACATAGTCATGTACATATGGACTTAATCGCAATGCAACATATTCATGTACATTACTTAATCGTAATGTACACATGTTATATGGACTTAATCGTAATGTACAAAATGTACATAGTCATGTATATATGGACTTAATCGTAATGTACATAGTCATGTATATATGGACTTAATCGTAATGTACATAGTCATGTACATATGGACTTAATCGTAATGTACATAGTCCATATACTTACAATGTATGGACATATGGAGTTCTGTACATAATCGTAATGTACATGGCTTCAATGTATATATAGACTTAATCGTAATGGAAATGTATATATGGACTTAATCGTAATGTACATAGTCATGTATATATGGACTTAATCGTAATGTACATAGTCATGTATATATGGACTTAATCGTAATGTAGAAAGTCATGTATATATGGACTTAAAATTAACAGACATAGACTATGTCAGAATATGGACTTACTCGTAATGTACATGTTCTATATGGACTTAATCGTAATGTACATAGTCATGTTGTATGGACTTAATCGTAATGTACATAGTCATGTATATATGGACTTAATCGTAATGTACATAGTCATGTATATATGGACTTAATACTAATGTAGTCATGTTCATATACTTAAAAAAATGTATCATGGTCATGTATATATGGACTTAATCGTAATGTACATAGTTATGTATATATGGACTTAATCGCTAATGTACATAGTCATGTACATATGGACTTAACAATAGGCATAGTCATGTACATATGGTAACTTAATGTACATAGTCATGTATATATGGACTTAATCGTAATGTACATAGTCATGTATATATGGACTTAATCGTAATGTACATAGTCATGTATATATACTTAATCGGCGTAATGTACGACCAGTATGTATATGGACTTAATCGTAATGTACATAGTCATGTATATGGACTTAATCGTAATGTACATAGTCATGTACAAAAACATGTATAATAACAAAACTGTACATAAAACATGTTAATGTACATATGGACTTAATCGTAATGTACATAGTCATGTATATATGGACTTAATCGTAATGTACATAGTCATGTAAATATGGACTTAATCGTAATGTACATAGTCATGTATATGGACTTAATCGTAATGTACATAGTCATGTATATATGGACTTAATCGTAATGTACATAGTCATGTACATATGGACTTAATCGTAATGTACATAGTCATCCGAATATGGACTTAATCGTAATGTACATAGTCATGTACATATGGACTTAATCGTAATGTACACAAGTCATGTATATATGGACTTAATCGACAATGTACATAGTCATTCAACAATAACTTAACGTAATGTACATAAGTCATGCAACACTTAATCGTAATGTACATAGTCATGCAGCATTGCAACTTAATCGTAATGTACATAGTCATGTATATATGGACTTAATCGTAATGTACATAGTCATGTACATATGGACTTAATCGACAATGCTACATAGTCATGTACATATGGACTTAATCGTAATGTACATAGTCATGTTTATATGGACTTAATCGTAATGTTACATAGTTATGTAATATGGACTTAATCGTAATGTACATAGTCATGTATATATGGACTTAATCGTAATGTACAAAGTTATGTATATATGACTTAATCGTAATGTACATAGTCATGTATATATGGACTTAATCGTAATGTACATAGTCATGTATATATGGACTTAATCGTAATGTACATAGTCATGTATATATGGACTTAATCGTAATGTACATAGTCATGTATATATGGACTTAATCGCAATGTACATAATGTACATATGGACTTAATCAACAATGTACATAAAAACATGTACATATGGACTTAATCGTAATGTACATAGTCATGTATATATGGACTTAATCGTAATGTATAATAGATAATGTATATAACTTAATCGTAATGTACAAAGACATGTACATATGGACTTAATCGTAATGTACATAGTCATGTCTGATATATGGACTTAGGGTTAATGTATAAAGTCATGTAAATATGGACTTAATCGCGAATGTACATAGTCATGTATATATGGACTTAATCTTTGTAATGTACAAAGTCATGTATATATGGACTTAATCGTAATGTACAAAAATATGTATATATGGACTTAATCGTAATGTACATAGTCATGTAATATGGACTTAATCGTAATGTACAAAGTTATGTAAATATTACTTAATCGTAATGTACAATGAAATGTTATATGGACTTAATCGTAATGTACATAGTGATAATGTATATATGGACTTAATCGTAATGTACTTAGTCATGTATATATGGACTTAATCGTATGTACATGGTTAGTCGATAATATTGATGTATATATGGACTTAATCGTAATGTACATAGTCATGTACATATGGACTTAATCGCTAAACGGAATGAGCACTTAATCGATTTGTTGAGAACGTCATCGTTCCGATTTTTAATGTACATAATAAAGTTAAATGTATATATGGACTTAATCGTAATGTACAAAGTTATGTATATATGGACTTAATCGTAATGTACAAACCCATGTATATATGGACTTAATCGTAATGTACAAAAATATTGATTATGTGATTATCGTAAAACATAGATGTATAGGATGGAACTCAACATCGTAATGTACATAGAGCATGTATGAAATATGGACTTAATCGTAATGTACATAGAAATGTAAATATGGACTTAATCGTAATGTACATAGTCATGTATATATGTTATTATGTTTAATGTACATAAATAAATAAATGACAACGCTAAACGGAATGTACATAAAGATGTGTATATGGACTTAATCGTAATGTACATAGTTATGGTTATATGGACTTAATCGTAATGTATGGTTCCGAATAATAGCGAACAGAAAGTACATGTATATATGGACTTAATCGTAATGTACATAGTCATGTATATATGGACTTAATCGTAATGTACATAGTCATGTACATATGGACTTAATCGTAATGTACATAGTCATGTAATATGGACTTAATCGTAATGTACATAGTCATGTATATATGGACTTAATCGTAATGAATGTGTCGTAACATAGTCATGTACATATGGACTTAATCGTAATGTACATAGTATGTATATATGGACTTAATCGTAATGTACATGTCATGTATATATGGACTTAATCGTAATGTACATAGTCATGTACATATGGACTTAATCGAAATGTACATAGTCATGTATATATGGACTTAATCGTAAATGTACAAATCGTAACATGTATATATGGACTTAATCGTAATGTACATAGTCATGTATATATGGACTTAATCGTAATGTACATAGTCATGTACATATGGACTTAATCGTAATGTACATAGTCATGTATATATGGACTTAATCGTAATGTACATAGTTATGTACATGTATATATGGACTTAATCGTAATGTACATAGTCATGTATATATGGACTTAATCGTAATGTACATAGTCATGTATATATGGACTTAATCGTAATGTACATAGTCATGTATATATGGACTTAATCGTAATGTACATAGTCATGTATATATGGACTTAATCGTAATGTACATAGTCATGTATATATGGACTTAATCGTAATGTACATAGTCATGTATATATGGACTTAATCGTAATGTACATAGTCATGTACATATGGACTTAATCGTAATGTACATAGTCATGTATATATGGACTTAATCGTAATGTACATAGTCATGTATATATGGACTTAATCGTAATGTACATAGTCATGTACATATGGACTTAATCGTAATGTACATAGTCATGTACATATGGACTTAATCGTAATGTACATAGTCATGTATATATGGACTTAATCGTAATGTACATAGTCATGTATATATGGACTTAATCGTAATGTACATAGTCATGTATATATGGACTTAATCGTAATGTACATAGTCATGTATATATGGACTTAATCGTAATGTACATAGTCATGTATATATGGACTTAATCGTAATGTACATAGTCATGTATATATGGACTTAATCGTAATGTACATAGTCATGTATATATGGACTTAATCGTAATGTATATATACATAATGTCATGTATGTATATGGACTTAATCGTAATGTACATAGTCATGTATATATGGACTTAATCGTAATGTACATAGTCATGTACATATGGACTTAATCGTAATGTACATAGTCATGTATATATGGACTTAATCGTAATGTACATAGTCATGTATATATGGACTTAATCGTAATGTAATGTATATATGGACATAAGTACATGTATATATGGACTTAATCGTAATGTACATAGTCATGTATATATGGACTTAATCGTAATGTACATAGTCATGTATATATGGACTTAATCGTAATGTACATAGTCATGTATATATGGACTTAATCGTAATGTACATAGTCATGTATATATGGACTTAATCGTAATGTACATAGTCATGTATATATGGACTTAATCGTAATGTACATAGTCATGTATATATGGACTTAATCGTAATGTACATAGTCATGTATATATGGACTTAATCGTAATGTACATAGTCATGTATATATGGACTTAATCGTAATGTACATAGTCATGTATATATGGACTTAATCGTAATGTACATAGTCATGTATATATGGACTTAATCGTAATGTACATAGTCATGTATATATGGACTTAATCGTAATGTACATAGTCATGTATATATGGACTTAATCGTAATGTACATAGTCATGTATATATGGACTTAATCGTAATGTACATAGTCATGTATATATGGACTTAATCGTAATGTACATAGTCATGTATATATGGACTTAATCGTAATGTACATAGTCATGTATATATGGACTTAATCGTAATGTACATAGTCATGTATATATGGACTTAATCGTAATGTACATAGTCATGTACATATGGACTTAATCGTAATGTACATAGTCATGTATATATGGACTTAATCGTAATGTACATAGTCATGTATATATGGACTTAATCGTAATGTACATAGTCATGTACATAGTCATGTATATATGGACTTAATCGTAATGTACATAGTCATGTATATATGGACTTAATCGTAATGTACATAGTCATGTATATATGGACTTAATCGTAATGTACATAGTCATGTATATATGGACTTAATCGTAATGTACATAGTCATGTACATATGGACTTAATCGTAATGTACATAGTCATGTATATATGGACTTAACTTAATCGTAATGTACATAGTCATGTATATATGGACTTAATCGTAATGTACATAGTCATGTATATATGGACTTAATCGTAATGTACATAGTCATGTATATATGGACTTAATCGTAATGTACATAGTCATGTATATATGGACTTAATCGTAATGTACATAGTCATGTATATATGGACTTAATCGTAATGTACATAGTCATGTACATATGGACTTAATCGTAATGTACATAGTCATGTATATATGGACTTAATCGTAATGTACATAGTCATGTATATATGGACTTAATCGTAATGTACATAGTCATGTATATATGGACTTAATCGTAATGTACATAGTCATGTATATATGGACTTAATCGTAATGTACATAGTCATGTATATATGGACTTAATCGTAATGTACATAGTCATGTACATATGGACTTAATCGTAATGTACATAGTCATGTATATATGGACTTAATCGTAATGTACATAGTCATGTACATATGGACTTAATCGTAATGTACATAGTCATGTATATATGGACTTAATCGTAATGTACATAGTCATGTATATATGGACTTAATCGTAATGTACATAGTCATGTATATATGGACTTAATCGTAATGTACATAGTCATGTATATATGGACTTAATCGTAATGTACATAGTCATGTATATATGGACTTAATCGTAATGTACATAGTCATGTATATATGGACTTAATCGTAATGTACATAGTCATGTATATATGGACTTAATCGTAATGTACATAGTCATGTATATATGGACTTAATCGTAATGTACATAGTCATGTATATATGGACTTAATCGTAATGTACATAGTCATGTATGGATATGGACTTAATCGTAATGTACATAGTCATGTATATATGGACTTAATCGTAATGTACATAGTCATGTATATATGGACTTAATCGTAATGTACATAGTCATGTATATATGGACTTAATCGTAATGTACATAGTCATGTACATATGGACTTAATCGTAATGTACATAGTCATGTATATATGGACTTAATCGTAATGTACATAGTCATGTATATATGGACTTAATCGTAATGTACATAGTCATGTATATATGGACTTAATCGTAATGTACATAGTCATGTATATATGGACTTAATCGTAATGTACATAGTCATGTATATATGGACTTAATCGTAATGTACATAGTCATGTATATATGGACTTAATCGTAATGTACATAGTCATGTATATATGGACTTAATCGTAATGTACATAGTCATGTATATATGGACTTAATCGTAATGTACATAGTCATGTATATATGGACTTAATCGTAATGTACATAGTCATGTATATATGGACTTAATCGTAATGTACATAGTCATGTATATATGGACTTAATCGTAATGTACATAGTCATGTATATATGGACTTAATCGTAATGTACATAGTCATGTATATATGGACTTAATCGTAATGTACATAGTCATGTACATATGGACTTAATCGTAATGTACATAGTCATGTACATATGGACTTAATCGTAATGTACATAGTCATGTACATATGGACTTAATCGTAATGTACATAGTCATGTATATATGGACTTAATCGTAATGTACATAGTCATGTATATATGGACTTAATCGTAATGTACATAGTCATGTATATATGGACTTAATCGTAATGTACATAGTCATGTATATATGGACTTAATCGTAATGTACATAGTCATGTATATATGGACTTAATCGTAATGTACATAGTCATGTACATATGGACTTAATCGTAATGTACATAGTCATGTACATATGGACTTAATCGTAATGTACATAGTCATGTACATATGGACTTAATCGTAATGTACATAGTCATGTATATATGGACTTAATCGTAATGTACATAGTCATGTATATATGGACTTAATCGTAATGTACATAGTCATGTATATATGGACTTAATCGTAATGTACATAGTCATGTATATATGGACTTAATCGTAATGTACATAGTCATGTATATATGGACTTAATCGTAATGTACATAGTCATGTACATATGGACTTAATCGTAATGTACATAGTCATGTACATATGGACTTAATCGTAATGTACATAGTCATGTATATATGGACTTAATCGTAATGTACATAGTCATGTATATATGGACTTAATCGTAATGTACATAGTCATGTATATATGGACTTAATCGTAATGTACATAGTCATGTATATATGGACTTAATCGTAATGTACATAGTCATGTATATATGGACTTAATCGTAATGTACATAGTCATGTATATATGGACTTAATCGTAATGTACATAGTCATGTACATATGGACTTAATCGTAATGTACATAGTCATGTATATATGGACTTAATCGTAATGTACATAGTCATGTATATATGGACTTAATCGTAATGTACATAGTCATGTATATATGGACTTAATCGTAATGTACATAGTCATGTATATATGGACTTAATCGTAATGTACATAGTCATGTATATATGGACTTAATCGTAATGTACATAGTCATGTATATATGGACTTAATCGTAATGTACATAGTCATGTATATATGGACTTAATCGTAATGTACATAGTCATGTATATATGGACTTAATCGTAATGTACATAGTCATGTATATATGGACTTAATCGTAATGTACATAGTCATGTATATATGGACTTAATCGTAATGTACATAGTCATGTATATATGGACTTAATCGTAATGTACATAGTCATGTATATATGGACTTAATCGTAATGTACATAGTCATGTATATATGGACTTAATCGTAATGTACATAGTCATGTATATATGGACTTAATCGTAATGTACATAGTCATGTATATATGGACTTAATCGTAATGTACATAGTCATGTATATATGGACTTAATCGTAATGTACATAGTCATGTATATATGGACTTAATCGTAATGTACATAGTCATGTATATATGGACTTAATCGTAATGTACATAGTCATGTATATATGGACTTAATCGTAATGTACATAGTCATGTATATATGGACTTAATCGTAATGTACATAGTCATGTATATATGGACTTAATCGTAATGTACATAGTCATGTACATATGGACTTAATCGTAATGTACATAGTCATGTACATATGGACTTAATCGTAATGTACATAGTCATGTATATATGGACTTAATCGTAATGTACATAGTCATGTATATATGGACTTAATCGTAATGTACATAGTCATGTATATATGGACTTAATCGTAATGTACATAGTCATGTATATATGGACTTAATCGTAATGTACATAGTCATGTATATATGGACTTAATCGTAATGTACATAGTCATGTATATATGGACTTAATCGTAATGTACATAGTCATGTACATATGGACTTAATCGTAATGTACATAGACTTAATCGTAATGTATATATGGACTTAATCGTAATGTACATAGTCATGTATATATGGACTTAATCGTAATGTACATAGTCATGTATATGGACTTAATCGTAATGTACATAGTCATGTATATATGGACTTAATCGTAATGTACATAGTCATGTATATATGGACTTAATCGTAATGTACATAGTCATGTATATATGGACTTAATCGTAATGTACATAGTCATGTATATATGGACTTAATCGTAATGTACATAGTCATGTATATATGGACTTAATCGTAATGTACATAGTCATGTATATATGGACTTAATCGTAATGTACATAGTCATGTATATATGGACTTAATCGTAATGTACATAGTCATGTATATATGGACTTAATCGTAATGTACATAGTCATGTATATATGGACTTAATCGTAATGTACATAGTCATGTACATATGGACTTAATCGTAATGTACATAGTCATGTATATATGGACTTAATCGTAATGTACATAGTCATGTACATATGGACTTAATCGTAATGTACATAGTCATGTATATATGGACTTAATCGTAATGTACATAGTCATGTATATATGGACTTAATCGTAATGTACATAGTCATGTATATATGGACTTAATCGTAATGTACATAGTCATGTATATATGGACTTAATCGTAATGTACATAGTCATGTATATATGGACTTAATCGTAATGTACATAATGTCATGTATATATGGACTTAATCGTAATGTACATAGTCATGTATATATGGACTTAATCGTAATGTACATAGTCATGTATATATGGACTTAATCGTAATGTACATAGTCATGTATATATGGACTTAATCGTAATGTACATAGTCATGTATATATGGACTTAATCGTAATGTACATAGTCATGTATATATGGACTTAATCGTAATGTACATAGTCATGTATATATGGACTTAATCGTAATGTACATAGTCATGTACATATGGACTTAATCGTAATGTACATAGTCATGTATATATGGACTTAATCGTAATGTACATAGTCATGTATATATGGACTTAATCGTAATGTACATAGTCATGTATATATGGACTTAATCGTAATGTACATAGTCATGTACATATGGACTTAATCGTAATGTACATAGTCATGTACATATGGACTTAATCGTAATGTACATAGTCATGTATATATGGACTTAATCGTAATGTACATAGTCATGTATATATGGACTTAATCGTAATGTACATAGTCATGTATATATGGACTTAATCGTAATGTACATAGTCATGTATATATGGACTTAATCGTAATGTACATAGTCATGTATATATGGACTTAATCGTAATGTACATAGTCATGTATATATGGACTTAATCGTAATGTACATAGTCATGTATATATGGACTTAATCGTAATGTACATAGTCATGTATATATGGACTTAATCGTAATGTACATAGTCATGTATATATGGACTTAATCGTAATGTACATAGTCATGTATATATGGACTTAATCATGTATATATGACTTATCGTAATGTACATAGTCATGTATATATGTATCGTAATGTACATAGTCATGTACATATGGACTTAATCGTAATGTACATAGTCATGTATATATGGACTTAATCGTAATGTACATAGTCATGTATATATGGACTTAATCGTAAAATGTACATAGTCAGTTATGTATATGTTAGGACTTAAGCAGCCTAGTGCTGCTCTGTATTAAGCTAAAGGTTTTTTTAACAATAAAAATCTGTTTTTAAGCACAAGGTCTCGTGACCCCTTTGGTCACCAAAGTGTTCAACGGACCTAAACCATTTGACTTGTAAATATTGCATAAAATATAAATAGGGCTTTTGCTTCTTTTTTTAAAATATTTTATAAACAAAGCTGCCAAGCACAAAATGATTTTTTTTAAACCGTAGCCCTGAAAATGTTAGTGCCAGACCTCCTCCATCTGCCAAATAAGTTTAAGCAAACTGCTAAATATCTTTTAATAAATATTTTTATCTCTAAATATTCCAGACTTTTTATAAAACTTTGCTTAGTCTTCAAACTCTTTCTAAAAACCTATACGAACTAAAACATCTGCATCTCTACTAAAGTTCTTCTTTTCCGTTAACATCTTCACAATTTCAAATGCCTCAAATGGCCTTTTGGTCCAGAAGGCGTAAAATCTCTAATTTCTCTCTCTTACATCAACAAAATATGTAACTCTCACACCACACCCAATCATTATTATTAGGTATTATGTACTTTATAGTCACAGAGGCATCTCTGTGAAATTCGGGTTGCTCCCACCTGGAGAGCGCGTCGCAGCCAGAGGCGCGCCAACCGTTTGTTTTTTTGCATGCGATTTTTTGTGTGATTGATGAGGAAGGAAATGGAGGGGGGGGGGGGGGGGGGGGGGGGGGGGGGGGATTTTGACCAAATGACAACTTTTTTGTTGCCACTGGGTTTAACGTGTGCTAAGTGCATGGGCACACGTGACCTCGGTTTATCGTCTCATCCGAAAGACTC
>CM065711.1:36878994-36908994 GCA_017654935.2 Phymorhynchus buccinoides | reverse complement strand
CATGTAATTCACATTCTAGAAAACAACCAATATTTTCCATGAAATATTATATCACAAGTATGAAAGCATTACAATTGCATCGATATCTACTGGTCACACGCATTACCAGTAACCACTTTTTGTTTGATGTTTGTATAGTGCGTGTGTATGTGTGTGAGAGCGACAGTGCGTGCGCGTGCACGTATGTGCATACGTAGCCTGTGCATGTGTGTGTGTGTGTGTGTGTGTGTGTGTGTGTGTGTATGTGTGTGTGTGTGTGTATGTGTGTGTGTGTGTGTGTGTGTGTGTGTGTGTGTGCGTGCGTGTGCGTGCGTGCGTGTGTGTGCGCGTGCGCGCGCGAATGCGTGCACCCACTCATGAGTGTTTCAAAATGGTCTTTAGAAACAGGATGTCCGTGTTCCATATGGTTCATCGGATTCGACAGGACGTCAAAGACCTCCCACGTCACGTGTCACATTCCCTCTTATGCTAGGAAGATTTCTTAAGATTCCTTACCAACTATAAGAGGGAAAACACATGAAAACCGTGATTTTGATACGTGACGTGGTGGGTCTTTAAACATGAACTATTCAGGATGCCATAATCTCGGCTGATACAAATTGTCCACTCTGGGATGAAGGGGTATATGAACGATACATAACCTATATGACGCACATCCGTCGGTGCTCATACAATTTCATTGTACTGAACTAGAGCGTGAAGACGCTGGATCAATCAGCCGCCAGGCAGCATTTTCGGGTCCAGTGACCTTGACCTTTTGACCAATGACCTTCATTTTTGAACTTGGCCTAGATATCCTATCTATATGAATAGTCTTGTAAACGTTACTTGTGTCGTGTCAAAATTTTATGTGGGTTTTATTTTTCGAAATAAAACGTGCACTGATGCCAGGCAGCGAGTGAGGACAATAAAATGATTGATTGATTGACTGATTGATAGATCTACCAACACCGTTTTTCGAAACTCATTATTTCCACGGACAACACTTGGGAGTGGAGCCTGCCAGACGAGGTCACTATCTACTTGGACTTTAGGAGGCGCCCCCAGTTAGGTGAAAACGGGGTAAAAAGCCAAAGGGCGGGTAAGAAGCCCATGCTAATTATCTCACAATGAAATAAAGCAAACTTCAGTCCCGTTTTGCCCATGAGACGAGTGTTAATGTTTAGCATTCGTCTCATGGGCAAATGTGACTGAAATTAGCTTTATTTCATGACATAATTGGCAAGTGAAATGTTGTAGCCTGCAGATCGTCACCCCCCCCCCCACCATTTTGTCTTTATTTACTTTTTAGTTGTTGTTAGGGACCGATGGGTTATATAGTGCTATCCTTTTTTTTTCCGGGGCGCCACGACTGTCTCAATCACGGCTCTCAGGTGAACGGCTGTCAGAGCACGGCTGTCAGAATTCAATAAAGAGAGGCAGCCATATGAAGACACAGACACAGACACAGGCATACACACACACGCACAAAAACACACACACACGCGCATGCACGTACGCGCACACACACACACACACACACACACACACACACACATATTCAACTCGACTCAACTTTTATTTTGTCCTCATAAAAACAATGATAATTTTCTTGCGGACACACAAGAAACCAAACAATTTATACAAGAACGAAATAAATTGTAATTACATGCTTTAAAAGTTCCTTTCACACTTCACACGCCCCGCTCACTTTAGCAACTGCACGCCCGCTTGCGCGCTCACTTTCATACAACCCTCCACCCTTCCCACCAACATCCCATCTCATCGCACTTGACAATAAAACATAGACCCTATTTGAACAATCAAACCAAAACATCTCTCTCTCTCGCGGGGCAGGTCCGCCTACAGCCCGGGGCAAGTCCGCCACTCGCATAGCAAACATTTTCTCTCTCTCATTACACCCCCTGTAACACCCCCACCCCCCCCCAACGCCCGCCCCACCCCATCCCCCACTC
The DNA here is from genome assembly GCA_017654935.2 of Phymorhynchus buccinoides. NCBI lineage: Eukaryota > Metazoa > Mollusca > Gastropoda > Neogastropoda > Raphitomidae > Phymorhynchus > Phymorhynchus buccinoides. Next base: position 36,907,039 of record CM065711.1, on the reverse strand, counting down.
CTCCGTTTTCACGGATCCAGGACAAAAGCCCACTTGGCATAGGCCCACCACCGGACAAAAGTCCACCTCTTTAAATGGGAAAAAAGGATAAAACCCCACTCAAGGGGTGATACGATACATATTTCTATATTTTTGTGTTTCTGTCTCTTTCCACTCTCTCTCTTCTCCTCTCTCTCTCTCTCTCTCTCTCTCTCTCTCTCTCTCTCTCTCTCTCTCTCTCTCTCTCTCTCTCTCTCTCTCTCTCTCTCTCCAGACATTGTCGCTGTCTCTCTATCTCTGCCTCTCTCTCCAGTGTATGTCTGATTTAGTTCACTGTGCAAGTATCGGTCTCTTTGTCTCTCTGTCAAGCAGACTGTCTCTGTCTCTTTCTCGTTCCTTCCGTTGTCTGTCTGTCTGTCTCTCTCTCAATCTCTCAACCAGACTTTGTCTCTGTCTGTGTCTCTCAGTGTGTTTTTGTCTCTTCCAGACATTGTCTCTGTCTCTCTCTGTTTTTGTCTCTTACAGAAATTGTCTCTGTCTCTCTGTAATCTCTGTTTATCTTTCTCGTTCCATCTGTTGTTTATCTCTGTCTCTGTCCGGTTCGTTTCTGTCTCTGTCTGTCCCTCTCCAGACATTTGTCTCTGTCTCTCTCTGTCACTCTTTCTCTTTGTCTCTCTCTCTCTCTCCACTTTGTCTCTGTCTGTATCTGCTCTGACTCTCTCTCTCTCTCTCGTTCCTTCTGTCTCTCTCCAGGCTTTGTCTCTGCCTCTCTGTCACTGTCTCTCTCTCTGTCAACCAGACTTTGTTTGCTGTCTGTGTCTCTCTGTCTCTGTCTCTTCCAGACATTGTCTCTGTCTCTCTCTCTCTCTCTCTCTCTCTCTCTCTCTCTCTCTCTCTCTCTCTCTCTCTCTCTCTCTCTCTCTCTCTCTCTCTCTCTCTCCAGACATTGTCGCTGTCTCTCTACTCTGTCTCTCTCTCCAGTGTATGTCTGATTTAGTTCACTGTGCAAGTATCTGTCTCTTTGTCTCTCTGTCAAGCAGACTGTCTCTGTCTGTGTCTCTTTCTCGTTCCTTCCGTTCTCCCTCTCTCTGTCAACCAGACTTTGTCTCTGTGTCTATCTGTCTCTATCCAGACTTTGTCTCTGTCTGTATCGACTCTGTCTGTCTGTCTCTGTCTCTCTCTCGTTCCTTCTGTCTCTCTCCAGGCTTTGTCTCTGTCTCTCTCATCAACCAGACTTTGCTTACTGTCTGTGTCTATCTCTGTCTCTCTGTGTTTTTGTCTCTTCCAGACACTCTCTCTCTCTCTCTCTCTCTCTCTCTCTCTCTCTCTCTCTCTCTCTCTCTCTCTCTCTCTCTCTCTCTCTCTCTCTCTCTCTCTCGCTCCTTCTGTTGTCTAATTCTGTCTCTGTCTGGCCTGTTGATGTCACGTCAAGTAAGCTTACAAATTACGTAAACTAAGAAGTGTCCCTAATAAAAAATAAAAAGATGACATAACCTAGCCTTACCCAACTAGGTATAAGGCCTTGTCTTCCGGGGGCGGACCTGCTATACGTCGGTCACGCCCAGCGTAAGTAGGCGGACTTGCCCCGTGGTTACTCTGTTAGAAAAGAATTTATTTATAATATTCGTTCGGCTATACTAGGTTAGTATTTTAAAATCACTGTTACGGGTTCTTGAGTCAGTTGTTAGCTGGAACAAAGATTTATTAGTATTGTTATCACTGTGCAAAATTTTGTATGTGTTTATCAGATCCCCACGAATTCTATATTCCAGAGATGGTAATTTCAACTTTCCTAGTCTGTCATAAAATTGAACGGATGATTGTGGATACTCAATGGAAGAAGAAGAAGAAGAAGAAGAAGAAGATATATTGTATTCGGTTCAAGGCCTATAAACACCCATTCCAACTTTTTCCGTTTCCATTTTTTTCTTTACTAGTTGCCAGCCCAAAAGGATGCATTGAAAATATCACATAACTAGACTTACTGCTGCAGAAATGTAAGATAAATGTTTACACGTAACATTATTATGCTTGTCCCAATTTGGAGAAATGAAGTTCATAACCTGTTGCTTTTTCCGTTCAAATCGGTTCAAGTCATAAAGAAGGCAGTCACGCAGTGACTGGTAATACAGTGGAACCTCCCTTATAAGACCTCCCATTATAACGCTCCCTCTCATACTCTAAACACTTGGTGGCGGTACCATAGCCGATGAGGTTTAACCGAGGCGTGGTTACTGCTACACCTATCTGTATTGTTAACAAAATAGGGAATTTACTTGGTGGTGCACTGACAAAAAGCGTTGTTTTTAGGTAGGCCTACTATCCAGTCTGGAGTTGTTGGTTTATTTTTAGTGGGGTTGTTTTTAAAGTTTCACTGCCCCATTTAACTTGCGTAAGTTTTTGAAAACATCTGCATCTATTTTTCAATATCCTTCTCTTCTTTCACACACACACACATATATTATACACGCGTGCACGCACACAGAGAGAGAGAGAGAGAGAGAGAGAGAGAGAGAGAGAGAGAGAGAGAGAGAGAGAGAGAGAGAGAGAGAGAGAGAGAGAGAGAGAGAGACAGAGAGAGAGAGAGAGAGAGAGAGAGAGAGAGAGAGAGAGAGAGAGAGACAGAGAGAGAGAGAGAGAGAGAGAGAGAGAGAGAGAGAGAGAGAGAGAGAGAGAGAGAGAGAGAGAGAGAGAGAGAGAGAGAGAGAGAGAGAGAGACAGAGAGAGAGAGAGAGAGAGAGAGAGAGAGAGAGAGAGAGAGAGAGAGAGAGAGAGAGAGAGAGAGAGACAGAGAGAGATGATGCACAACAGATGTTTATACATACAGTGGAACCTCCCTCATTATAAGACTCCCTCACATGATATAAGACCTACGTCTCCGAGACATTGCCCTTCTTTGTAAGTATTAAAATTACCTCCCGGTAAAGGTAAAGATGTGCCCCCCCCCCCCCACCCCCACACACACACCCTGCATTTCTCGGTTCATTGCAATTTTCCGTTTTTGCCTTTCTTACCAAACATAAAGCTGTATTTTATTAACATTTTTAGCTAATAACCTTTTTGGAATACTAACCCCCCCCCCCCCCCCCCCCCCCCCCCCCCCCCATAAGACGGGAAAACGCAATGAACCACGACTGTGACAAATGGCGCCATGTACTGTAATATATAGGGGGGGGGTCCTATTAGATCAAATTCTGATCGCTTCTCGGCCTTTTGGCTGGGACAGTGATTCAGGAACATAAATTTTTGTTTATATCCTGGTTGGTTTGTTCAGCCCGTCGTACATGGCGAAAGCCGATACGCGACGTTAAACTGAACTTCCATCCTATTAGATAATGGCCTAGGGTTAGGAATAGGGTTAGTATTCCAAAAAGGTTATTAGCTAAAAAGGTTAATAAAATACAGCTTTATGTTTGGCAAGAAAGGCAAAAACGGGAAAATGGAATTAACCGAGAAATACAGGGGGGGGCACATCTTGACCTATAAGGGAGGTTCCACAGTACTTAGAAGATAATTGTATGCACTTATAATTAGTATCTATTCAATATTTGTTGCATATTTCTACAGGGATGGCTCCGATGGCAGCATAGCTTTTTAAGCCCACATTCACCTGGGCAGGGCTCCCAGGGACCCCCATTTGTGGGTCTATAAAGTACTAGAATTCTAAGGGACCCTCTAAAAGAATGTGCAGGGGGTCCCAGGGATGCACTAGAAAAAATATTTTTAGCATTAAAAATGTCGTTGGGATCCTCTATCCCTCCTCTAGGACCCTTTATACTGTAAGTGAAGGAGTCCCTGCTGGGACTCCTTGTTTTGCGGGACGATTGGGAGCCCTGTCTGGACAACCTCTCTGTATCTGAACTACAGACATGGTAATGTAGCTGATCAAAAACTTACCCCCCCCCCCCCCCCTTCCACACACTTCCTAGACAGAACAAAATTATTTTTCTGAACTAGATCTATTCGCAGTTTGGTTGTGCGAATCACTGGTAATATCCCAAAACGACACGCACCGCGATAGGACTAGGTTAGATCTAGACCTGACAGAAGCATACTTTTGTTATCGCATACTGCTAGTCCCACACACCGTTGCTTGTGCGTGTGTGCAACGCGTTATGTAGTTATATTCTGGATGGGCTTGTATGTGTTTGTGTGGGTTTGGCACACACAAGCACAGAGAGAGACATTGTGGGAATAGTGGTATGTGAGACTCGTATCATGGATGTGAAATTACAGTGTGGGACTAGCGGTATGTGGTAGCAAAAGTATGCTTCCGTCGATCTGACAATGTTTCTTGCAGGGAGTCAGGACTGCATGCTGGTGCTTACAAAACGAAACGTACACCAATTGCACTGGTGTATTCCTCTATAAAACAAGTTCTTTTTTCCACCGAAACACAGGTTTTGCAGGTAAACTCAGGTCTTGACTTGTAGATCTAATCGAAATTCTTGGCCATGATGAACGAAATCCTTGCCTATCTAGCTTCACTTTATCTTTTGTTCAGCAGTTGACCACAATTTTGTAGATCTAGATCGCATGAATCGACAGCGTCGATGTCGATGATATTCTTACAACGTATTTTCTTAGCTATTGAAAATATCTTCCTTTTGCTTCTTCATGCAGTTGTTCAAGTGTACGTCTGCATTCTTGCAGTGCTACTGCTAGTGATCGCCATTTTCTCTGCGAAGCTGGGTCACGTAAGGAAAGGTAACTCTTTTTAATTCAGATCGCTGCACTGGACATACAGTGGAACCTCCTTTATAAGACCTTCAAAAATCATCCAAAATGAGGTCTTACAAGGGAGGTAACTTTAATACTAGCAAAGAAGGGTAATGTCTCAGAGAATTGGGTCTTATATGGGACGGAGTCTTATAATGGGAGGTCTTAAAAGGGAGGTTCCACTGTAATAGGAAACATGCACAATTTAAAGTTTTCAACATGAGCAATAATGTTAAGTACACTTAATGGTGTATATAAAACATTTTGAAATACATTTTCATAGCGAAAATGCATTTTTACTCCACCCCCTCATCCACACACACTAATATTCAGCTTTTCCACATTAATTTTTAACTAAACAATCACTTTCTTCAACTAACCATGTACATTTACATGAGTCTACATATCTTGCTACAAACTTGTGCAAACCACCAAAATCAAATCAAAGATATTATGAATAACAAGAAAATATAAACTACCGTATTTTTCAGACTATAAGGCACACCTTTGTGTAAGGCGCACCCCCCAAATTTTACCCAAATTTCAGATTTTGTTATTATATTTTCTTACTGTTTTATTAGTCACATTTACATTATAAGGCGCAGGGGTCTGAGTCTTGGAAAAAAAAAGTATCGCCTTATAGTCCGAGAAATATGGTACATATTTTCTCTCTCTCCCTCTCACACACATATATCACACACACATATATCTCACACACATATATCACACACACATATATCACACACACATATATCACACACACATATACACACACACATATATCTCACACACACATATATCACACACATATATCACACACACACACACACACATATATCACACACACATATATCACACACACACACATACACACACACATATATCACACACACACATATATCACACACACATATATCACACACACACATATATCACACACACACACATATATCACACACACACACACATATATCACACACACATATATCACACACACATATATCACACACACATATATCACACACACACACACACACATATCACACACACACACATATATCACACACACACACATATACACACACACACACACACACACACACACATATCACACACACACATATATCACACACACATATATCACACACACACATATATCACACACACACACATATCACACACACACATATATCACACACACACACATATATCACACACACACACATATATCACACACACATATATCACACACACACATATATCACACACACACATATATCACACACACATATATCACACACACATATATCACACACAAACACACAGAGCCACAATGCACATCACAATAAACATGTGCAATATATAGTAGAGTAGCTGCTGCACCCACTGCTACCAATAGAATTGTACAAGACGCGTGCATACATTTGAAAACATACTTATTTTAATCTCAAACAACACGTTCAACATTGACCTATGACCTTTGACCTTCATACAATATGACTATAACAATTGACAATAGAACTTTTTTTCAAATTACAACAATGGTTTTTTTTGGTAAAATATTGGAGATGCACACTTTTAATGCAGAGTGCATTATACTAATATGTATATTTTAAAAGCGTAAATTGTGTTAGCTTGAACTCAAGGAAAAAATCTGTATAATTTAACATTCATATATTACCTGTATGATTCAACATTCATGAATAATAAACAGTGATTACTTGTAAATAAAGATGAATAAAACAGAGAAAAAAGTTTGTCTTGCCTTGCCTTTTTTCTTTTTCAAGTATAAAGAAGGTTGGGGTTTGGGTTGGGTTTTTTCCTTAACTCTTCTACTACCAAGTATTACTTAGACTGTTTACCGTTGCGCACCAAGTAATTTTTGCCGCTACACTGATTTTCGCACACACTCACTTTAAAAATTCATTAAAAAAAATACTCGCTCGAATCATCACTAAATTTACCTGTGTCGATCTGCTGCTGCAAACCCAAGATCGTTTCAACACTTTCGAAGCTCTTTTTGATTCGCCTAAGTTCAGATTCTGCCACTTTTTCCACAGTAAATGCTTCGTCGGCACTATCGCCATCTTGTAGAGGTTCACGCCAAAAGTTGTCAGATTCCATCGTCGAAAACGCGACGAAAATCGATTGAAAATTACAAAATTTAGCCTACAAATGAAGATGGCGGAAAATTGTGCTTTCCCTGAGCGAACTGTGCATGTCACGGAAGTAAAGGATGTGATGTCACTTGATATAAATAGCGCAAAGGGGGACACCAGGGTTTCCCTAGTATCTGGCGGTCAAACCCGCCCATGGCTAGCAACGGTATACGGTAAACCGGCGGGTCAACCCGCCGACGGTAGTAGAAGAGTTAATATACATTCACATACAATATATCCAGACACACATCCACACAAACCTAAACAATAAAGAGGAGAAGAAGGAAAAGAAAGATGGGAAAAATAAAAGTGAAAGAGAGAGAATGGTAGAGAAAGAGAGAAGAAGAGAGAGCGAAAGAGAGCAGGAGAGGAAGAAAAGCATATGGAATACACTGCGCATTAATTAATAGTTAACAATGTGCAAAACTGCACATTCTGCTCAATAATCTGTCAATTGTTCTCTGGCTGTGAAGAGGTTGAAAATTACACATTCTGCTCACTAATCACACAGTTCAGGGTTCGTACCCTTAAGACCTTATAAGGACCTTATAAGCACCATTTTACTTCTCATAAGGACGCAAACCAAGCAAAGACGTAAAGCAGATTCGCCCACTGACGCCAAGTTCAGTGATATAGCGCACACAAAACATTGCGCCTTCCTGGGATCTTTGTCTGTCCTAATCCAGTACTTATAATCACCGTCTTTAAAACCAGCGATCTTCCTGGCATCTTGCTTTCTTCATGAGAACGCGGCAACGTTGTCGACCGGTTACTTCTGGTCATGCGCATTGAGATTTTGAAGGTTTACAACTAAATGTGCACACTTCGGATTTTTTTTCATCCTTTGCAAAATATAGATGACTTTTTCTTATCCATAAGTACTTAAGTACTTTCTGTAAGGACCGATAGGTTAAATATAAGCACCTATAAGGCCTTATGAGGCCCATCCACAAATATAAAAACCAATAAGCACCTGTAAGGACCGTACAAACCCTGCAGTGTCTCGCTCTCTCTCTCTCTCTCCCCCACCCCTCTCTCTCTCTCTCCCCCTCTCTCTCATATTTTCCTTTGTGTGAACTACTCCTGCTGTGAAGGGTTTGAAAATTACACATTCTGCTCACTAATCTGTCAATTGTTCTCTGGTAGTGAAAGGGTTAACACTGCACATTCTGCTCACTAATCTGTCAATTGTTCTCTGGCTGTGAAGAGGTTGAAAACTGCACATTCTGCTCACTAATCTGTCAATTGTTCTCTGGTAGTGAAGGGGTTGAAAACTGCACATTCTGCTCACTAATCTGTCAATTGTTCTCTGGTAGTGAAGGGGTTGAAAACTGCACATTCTGCTCACTAATCTCACGATTGTTCTCTGGCTGTGAAGAGGTTGAAAACTGCACATTCTGCTCACTAATCTGTGAATTGTTCTCTGGTAGTGAAAGGGTTGAAAACTGCACATTCTGCTCAAATTGTTCTCTGGTAGTGAAGGGGTTGAAAACTGCACATTCTGCTCACTAATCTCACAATTGTTCTCTGGCTGTGAAGAGGTTGAAAACTGCACATTCTGCTCACTAAGAATTGTTCTCTGGTAGTGAAAGGGTTGAAAACTGCACATTCTGCTCACTAATCTGTCAATTGTTCTCTGGCTGTGAAGAGGTTGAAAATTACACATTCTGCTCACTAATCTGTGAATTGTTCTCTGGTAGTGAAAGGGTTGAAAACTGCACATTCTGCTCACTAATCTGTCAATTGTTCTCTGGCTGTGAAGAGGTTGAAAATTACACATTCTGCTCACTAATCTGTGAATTGTTCTCTGGTAGTGAAAGGGTTGAAAACTGCACATTCTGCTCACTAATCTGTCAATTGTTCTCTGGTAGTGAAGGGGTTGAAAACTGCACATTCTGCTCACTAATCTGTCAATTGTTCTCTGGTAGTGAAAGGGTTGAAAACTGCACATTCTGCTCACTAATCTCGCAATTGTTCTCTGGTAGTGAAGGGTTGAAAACTGCACATTCTGCTCACTAATCTCGCAATTGTTCTCTGGTAGTGAAGGGTTGAAAACTGCACATTCTGCTCACTAATCTGTCAATTGTTCTCTGGTAGTGAAGGGGTTGAAAACTGCACATTCTGCTCACTAATCTGTCAATTGTTCTCTGGCTGTGAAGAGGTTGAAAATTACACATTCTGCTCACTAATCTGTCAATTGTTCTCTGGCTGTGAAGAGGTTGAAAAGTACACATTCTGCTCACTAATCTGTCAATTGTTCTCTGGTAGTGAAGGGGTTGAAAATTACACATTCTGCTCCTTGTGTAGATTGCGGATATGTCTGATTAAATTGCTCGACGATCTAAACGGGAAAGAACAGTGGGGACAGCTGTGAGGTTTTTCGCCGCTGTGGGTCAGACGATGTTCTCTGAGAGAACTGGCCAGGGTAAAACGTTTCCCACAGTCAGGACACAAGTGGGGTTTAATTCTGGAGTGGGTCAGGCGATGTGTTGATAGAGAACTGGACTGGGTAAAACTTTTCCCACAGTCTGAACACACATAAAGTTTCTTTCCTGTATGGGTCAGACGATGCTGCGCTAGAGAGCTAGAGTGGGCAAAGCCCTTCCCACAGTCTGAACACACGTGTGGTTTTTTCCCCGTGTGGGTCAGATGATGTTGTGCTAGAGCACTGGGGTAGGCAAAGCCTTTCCCACAGTCTGAACACACGTGAAGTTTTTCTCCAGTGTGGCTTCTCATGTGCACAGTTAATAGGATTTTCTCGTAAAAAGCTTCCCCACAGGTATCACAGACAAAGGGTTTCTCGTGTGTATGAGCTCTCCTAATATGTGTCTTTATATAACTTGGCTGATTGAAATCACGGTCACAGTGGGGGCACTTGTATGGCCTCTCCCCTGTGTGGATTCTCTTGTGCCTTGCCAGGTTCCCATTATTTGCAAACCTCTTGTTGCAAATGTCACACACAAAGGGTTTAAGACCGCTATGTGTCAGCTTATGCGTCTTCAACTGCGAAGCCTGCTTGAACCTCTTGCTGCACACTTCACACAAATAACGTTTCTGATTACCATGCATCAGTTTGTGCGAACTTAAATTTGAAGCCTGGAAAAAACTCTTATTGCATACATCACAAACAAAGGGTTTGACACCAGTATGAATCCGTTTGTGTGCCCTCAGTACTGCTAGCGTGTAATAAGACTTTCCACAGACCTCACACATAAAACACTTCTCACTACTATGCGTCAGTTTGTGAGACCTCAGTTGCGAAGATGTATAAAACCTCTTGTCGCATATATCACACACAAATGGTTTGACACCAGTATGAATCAGTTTGTGCTCTTTTAGTCCTGCGGCCGTACAAAAAAGCTTACCGCAAACTTCACACATTTGTCGTCTGTCCGTAACCTCTGCATCTTTATTCCTAGTATCCTTTTTATCCACTTTCTTTTTTGTTTTCTTTTTCCTCTTCCTGAGTTTTCCCACTCGCTTGGCAATGTCAGTGTTTGTAAAGGCGTCACATTTGTCGTATCTTTTGGTGCCAACACAGCCTTTGTCAGCAATTGACGACTCAGGCAAAACATTGCATTTGTCAGGCTTAGACGACTCGGGCAAAACATTGCATGTATCAGTCTTAGACGACTCGGGCAAAACATTGCATTTGTCAGTCTTAGACGACTCAGGCAAAACTGGCTTAGATGATCCAGGGAACACTACGTGCACTTCTTCTCCATGAACTGACGCCAGGTGGAGTTCCAAACTGCTGACCAGCACAAAGGCAGCAGAACAAAGGTAGCATGTACGACTTCTATTCAGATACAGCAGTGACCCAGAAGTGTTGTCAGACAAGGGCTGTGCTGTGCTGTAGACAGCTGAGGGCTGATCTGGTGAGTCTTCTTCCATGGACCATGCTGGTTCCAGCTTCTGTGAAAACAAAGATTCAAAGACTGCCTGAAAATCATTGACCAAAGCATGCTTTCCTATTCAAAACGTTGTGCAAGTTTTCCTTAACAAACCAAACAAAGCAGTCACAGTTAGCTTTTAGAACATTTGCCCCCTGTGGGGATACTGGGGGGGGGGGGGGGGGGGGGGGGGGGGGGGTTCGCATAAATAGTTCCCAATCCCCCACCTGGAAGTTCTGTGCTTGTAACTTCCTCTAATCTGCCACTCTTTGACTCTGCCTTTTCCCTTTGCTTTCTACCATCTACTATCTGTCTGACTTATTGGCCCATTCTCCTTCCTTATTTCCAAAAAAATCTTTCAAATACTTTTTTCTCCTTTGAGCTCCTCCGAAATCGGAATATGTCGGCTGTACGCAGCGGGGAGACCACTGAAAACTGAAAACCGGACTTACCTGTACCTTACCCATTATCAATGATTATGGCCATATGGCCTGGGAACGCAGAAGAAGAACATTTTAATTTCATACAATTACAGCAACTAACAAAATAGCAAGCCCTACACATCTATTTCCAGTTGCACACGAGTTTTCTTTACACCCAAATTCATGTTTTTAATCTTCTTTTGCTACAGACTACCCACCACCACCCCCTCCCACTCCCTGGTGGATCTTTTGTACAAATAGTTCGCACTTTCTGGAAGTTCTGTGCTTGTAACTAACCTCTAACCTATCACTCTCTTTGACTGTCTTTCCCTTTTGATTAGCGTCATCTTTCTTCTTCTTCTGCGTTCCCAGGCATGGGGAAGGTACATATGTGTTTCTGTTTTCAGTTGTCACTGGTCTCCCCGCTGCGTACAGCAGACACATTCCGATTTCGGGGGAGCTCAAAGGAGAAAAATTGGTAAAGGTAAAGATGTGCCACCCCCCCTGCATTTCTCGGTTAATTGTATTTGTCCGTTTTTGCCTTTCTTACCATACATAAAGGTGTATTTTAGGAACATTTTCAGCTAATTATCTTTTTGGAATACTAACCCTAACCCTAGCCATAAACCTAACCCTACCCCCCACTATGTACTGCAGTACACCGCGATTTGTCACAGTTGTCGTTCCTTGCGTTTTTCAGTCTTATAGGGTGGGGGGTAGGGTTAGGGCTAGGGTTAGGGTTAGGGTTAGTATTCCAAAAAGATAATTTGGTGAAAGTGTTCCTAAAATACACCTTTATGTATGGTAAGAAAGGCAAAAACAGACAAATACAATTAACCGATAAATGTAGGGGGGGCTTAACCTTTACCGAAAAAGTATTTGGAAGATTTTTGATTTTTTAAAGGCAGGAGAATGGGCCAATAAGTCAGAAATATAGTAGATGATACAAAGCAAAGGGAAAAGGCAGAGTCAAAGAGAGTGGCAGATTAGAGGAAGTTACAAGCACAGAACTTCCAGAAGGTGAGGGAACTATTTTTACGAAAGACCCCCCGGTATCCCCACGGGGGAATTGAGCGTCATCTACCATCTTTCTGCCTTACTGGTCCATTCTCGCTTTGTTCAAGAAACTCTTAAGATTTTCTCCAGCCAAAGATGGGCATGCTGGGCCTAACTATTCTGGCGACATTAACGGCAACATTACGCATTTGCATTCATATTGACAGGACATTTTTTCTTCTTCTTCTTCTTTGATCAGACAGTTTCCTATCAATTATGAGCGCAGATGCGTCATGCTGCCGTTATGCACCTAACTAAGAAATAGTTAGGCCCAGCTAGTCCGACTTCGGCTGGAGGAAATCGTTTTGAAAGTGTTTGGGTTTTTTTAAAAGCAGGGCAATGGACTGGCAAGGCATATAGTAGATGATAGTAGGCAAAGGGAAAAGGCAGAGTCAAAGAGAGTGGCAGATTAGAGGAAGTTACAAGCACAGAACTTCCAGAAGGTGGGGGAACTATTTATAGAAAAGACCCCCAGTATCCCCCACGGGGGGAGGACATTTTGGAGCGATCGACGTTGAAAAAGAAAAGAAGCCAAGGTCCCTTGTCACATGTTGCAGTCATGCGAAGAGAGGCATAACAAAAAAAACAAAAAAAAATGAAAGCCTTTAGCCCTAGAACTTGTTAACAGTAGAGCCTTGTGACCGTCAGGCCTAAAAACCTTTTCCTCTTTCTCTCCGTTTGCTCTCTCTACCGCTCTCTCTTCTCTCGCTCTCTCCTCTCTCTCTCTCTCTCTCTCTCTCTCTCTCTCTCTCTCTCTCTCTCTCTCTCTCTCTCTCTCTATGTTGTGCATGTGTATGTGTATGTGAGTGTCAGCGACCGACTCTCTCTGATTTCAAAGCTAACCTCAAAACCCACCTGTTCCCCCGTCATTAAAGCTCCTCTCTCTTTATCTTCTCTCTCTTGCCATTAGGTCTGTTTCTGCTATATTCCATTTATGTTATCCATGTGTGTTCGCTTTGTATTGCGTTTTTGCTTGAATGCGCTTTGAATGCTAACGTGTGTGTGCGCTTTGATTTGATTTCTATCAAGATTCAGCGCCGTATAAATACTGTATGTTGTTGTTGTTGTTGTGTGTGTGTGTAGCTGTTATGTGTGTGGCTGTGTGGATAATTGGTATTTACAAATATTAGTCATTCATGTGTGTTGACTTGGTTGTTTTTGTTTTTTTTAATATTTTCTTCTTTGTTGGCGAGATGCAAACAATCATGTATTGTGCTTATTCTTTTCCAACATTAGAAAAGATTCGTTCGTTCGTTCGTTCGTTCGTTCGTTCTCTCTCTCCCTCTCATCCACATGTGTATATGTATGTGCTTATGTTTGCATGCCCAATCATGATGGGCTATGACCTTTAAGTGATTCAACTATCTTGCGTCCCTCTCTCCCTCCCTTTCTCTCTCTCCCTCCCGCTCTCACTCCTTCCCCCTCCCTCTCTCTCTCTCTCTTGATTCCCTATTACAAATTGGCTTATTTAGTGCCCGCTGGTCATTATGTATAGGACGATAATGACTTTGGTTTGATGAAAATATGCGCGCTGAGCATATATTTTGTACTAGTATTTTATCTTTTCATACTCACATTGAGATTGTGTGAGAATTAATGTGATTATTTGTACTGATATTTTTCGTTTGCATTTTCCTTTATTTCATTTTTAGGTATTAGGTACTTTATAGTCACAGAGGCGTCTCTGTGAAATTCGGGTTGCTCCCACCTGGAGAGCGCGTCGCAGCCAGAGGCGCGCCACCCAATTTTTTTTTTTTTTTTTTTTTTTACACCCCTCATGTCATGATGGCTATGTAGCTATTGACATTAAATCATCAATTTATCTCTCTCTCTGTCTCTCTCTCTCTCTCTCTCTCTCTCTCCCTCCCTCCTTCTCTCTCTCTCTCTCTCGCTCTCTCTCCCATCTTCCACAAAAACATACAGAAGGTGATGAGAGTACTTACATTCTGCTCTGTCCTTTGACACGAGAATCCTGCAAGACAATCATTGACCATTTACTTTTGACATCAGAACCATCTTTTCCAGAAGTTGACTTCCTTATTTTGTGATAAATTATATCTTAAATAACATTTAATAGACTTTTTGGTAAAGGTCAAGATGTGCCCGCCCCTTACATTTCTCGGCTCTCCCCGCATTTTCACACTTGCCTTTCTTACCAAACATTAAGCTGTATTTTATTAACCTTTTCAGCAAATTATCTTTGTTGAATAATTAATCGCAGTCATGATAAAGGCCATTATATATGTAGTGCAGTAGACACAACAGCCGCAGTGCATTTGTCACAGTCCTGGTTCATTGTGTTTTTTACGTCTTGCCTTTATCTTCTACTATTATTGAATGCATGTGATTAATTATGTAAATGGATGAAAATTAGTATTAAATATAGCAAACAATAGAGGATAAAGTACTCAATCTGCAGTAAGAAAGGCAAGACTGAAAAAGTGGAAACAACCGAGAAATGGAGGAGGGGGGTGGGGCGCACCTTTACCTTTGCCGACTTTTTCTTATTATAAGTAACATTTTTTTTATTGTCAGAAAAATGAATTGCATAGGCCACAAACCACGAGGTCAAACAAAAGTTCAATTTTACACAAAACATAAGGCTTCTGAAAACGCAGAGATTGTGCATACTTACACACTAGAGGTCTCAAATCACCCCCTAGAATGTCAAACCATGCCTGAGATTTACCCTTTAAAATCTCAAGTAGGGGGTGAGGTGACGCATTAAAACGATGATTTAACGATGACCTTCAACTCTATTAATGGAACTGCCCCTCAGTATCTGACATTGTACAAACCTACTCCCACCCGACATCTCAGATCTTCCTCCGACTCATGCCTGCTCTCCACTCCCCGTATTAAAACTAAATCCTTTGGTGAATCTTCTTTCTCGTATTCTGCTCCCTCGGTCTGGAATAGCTTACCACACAGTGTTCGCCACTCTTCCTCTGTTCAGTCTTTCAAAACTTCTCTGAAAACTCATCTTTTTGAAACCTCATACTCTCACCTCTAATCCACGTAGTCCTTGATGATATTAACCTGCAGTGTGTGTGTGTGTGTGTGTGTGTGTGCGTGTGCGTGTGCGTGGGCGTGCGTGTGGGGGGGGGGGGGGGGGGGGGGGGGGGGGAGGGGGGGAGAGGGAGGGGGAGGGAGATTAATACATGTATTTTGTATTAAGTCTAACTTATTTTTAATGTTTATATTCATTGATACTTGTCTTCATGTTGATTATTCTTGGCTTGTCTTTAATGTGTATGTTTATCTGTATGTTAGTGTTTAGGCCTTTGTTCAGCGCTTTGAGCTCCCTGCAAAGGGAGTTAAGCGCTCTATAAATAACCAGTATTATTATTATTATTATTATACATGCGTTAACACAGCCGTTAATCTTCAGTAAGATAATGATGTTGCTCATTTCAATAATCAGCTACCTTGGCCAAACTAGGCTACTGCCACAATGAGGAGTCGCTAACCTAGATCTAAAATTCTTAAAAGATTGTGCAGAAACTGCCAGAACGCAGTAAACATCGAAAACTCATTTGTTCATTGGCAGACCCTTTTCTCAAAATCCAATAAAATCATTTCAAACACTTGACATTCCTTTCATGAACATGCCACCAGTTTGGCAAGTGTTAAAGAAAACTAGAAGACAAAGAAGAAGAAACAGTTTGTTCGTCAAAAACAAACACACAAAAAAGAAGTGATCAGTATGTGTGTGAGTGAAGAGAGTGTGTTGTGTGCATGTGTGCATGTATGTGTGCGCGCGTGTCTGTGTAAGTGCCGCTTACTTACGTAGGAAGTAGGGTCTTGACCCTTTAAAGTTTGAAACTGGGGGTGAAAATACCCCTTAAAACTTTAAACAAGATTTGAGCGTACCCCTTAACAGAAAAGAAAATCAGAAGCCCCGAAACAGAAAATGTTTTGCCAGATTCTAAATAGAACTACTTTTTGAATTAAAGTTAGTCCTGTCAGCAAACAAGATTTGCACCGAAAAATATGTTAGCAAGTATTCTTATATTCGCAGTAGATCAGCAAATGTTTAAAAGTGTTCTTGAGCCCAGCCCAAATGTAAAGGTTGGCAAACATTCCCGTTTGAAACTTTTCGAAGACAGTCCAAGTGCCACTGACCTGAACTCTGGTGCTCTGTAGTCCACTGAAGTGCTGAGTCATCATCAGAATCATCCAGCTCTGAGTTGAAGTTGACCTCAAACATTTCTGCTTTATTAGAGGGCAGCGTTTCCTCACAGCGTCTGAAACCACACAGCACAGTAAACCAGGGCCTGTACTCACGTTGAGATAGCATGAGACTTAGCATGATGATGGGGGGGGGGGGGGGGGGGGGCGTACACGCATGCTGCAACTTCCCATCCAAACCCAACTTCGACAACTGCCGAAATTTTGCACTTCGCACCTAGAAAAATGGCGGCATGGTGAAATAAACCGGAAGTATTCATTCAAGGGACACCACTCGAAGTGATACCTTTGATAGCAGACGACACAGTAGGGAGTACAGCTCAAACGCCATGCCTTCTTTTGATTTCTACTTCTTCTTTTTTTGCACTCGTTCAGCAGAAATGCAGATTTTTTTTTGTTGGCTGTTGCTGACCGGAATAGCGTAATCGGAGGTCTCAAAACGTAATATTTACGGACAAATCCGTAGGGAAAACAGGTCTGGCACAGCTTTGTGCCACTGACTTGATGAACACCAAACATTAACACATTCATTCCTCAGATAGAGAAGGTGCTTTTAACTGAACTAAAAAAAAATCACAACGCTACACATTAACACAAACAGGTGAAAAGAAGCGAAGTAAAAAACCCACTAAATTTTCGTCTTAAAAAAGACTTTCTCCAAGGCAATGAGGCAATGTGTTTGTAAACAAAAGATAGGTTGGATGCCAGACTTACGGATAATTGCATGACGTAAGAATGAATTGACAAAATTCTGAATGAAATTACGTACTCCATCTCTCTCTCTCCCCTCCTCTCCCCATTATACCTCCCCCCCCCCCACACCATCTTCTTCTGTCTCTCTCACCCTCTTTCTCCCTCCCTTCTCTCTCTCTCTCTTTCTCTCAACAATAGTGTATATGTTGGGGTGACTTGTGCATGCTGCTTGATCGTGCTAGCATAATTATACAGGAAGACTCCACGTGATGAAAGAAAGAGGTGTAGTCCAAGAGATTGTCCACAGTGCTGCTATATAGAGCAGATGCTTGTACAAAATGTAATTTGTATTCTAATCATCGGTTTGTGCTGTTATATAGAGCAGATGCTTGTACAAAATGTAATTTGTATTCTAATCATCGGTTTGTGCTGCTATATAGAGCAGATGCTTGTACAAAATGTAATTTGTATTCTAATCATCGGTTTGTGCTGCTATATAGAGCAGATGCTTGTACAAAATGTAATTTGTATTCTAATCATCGGTTTGTGCTGTTATATAGAGCAGATGCTTTTACAAAATGTAATTTGTATTCCAATCATCGGTTTGTGCTGTTATATAGAGCAGATGCTTTTACAAAATGTAATTTGTATTCTAATCATCGGTTTGTGCTGTTATATAGAGCAGATGCTTTTACAAAATGTAATTTGTATTCTAATCATCGGTTTGTGCTGTTATATAGAGCAGATGCTTTTACAAAATGTAATTTGTATTCTAATCATCGGTTTGTGCTGTTATATAGAGCAGATGCTTTTACAAAATGTAATTTGTATTCTAATCATCGGTTTGTGCTGCTATATAGAGCAGATGCTTTTACAAAATGTAATTTGTATTCCAATCATCGGTTTGTGCTGTTATATAGAGCAGATGCTTTTACAAAATGTAATTTGTATTCCAATCATCGGTTTGTGCTGTTATATAGAGCAGATGCTTTTACAAAATGTAATTTGTATTCCAATCATCGGTTTGTGCTGTTATATAGAGCAGATGCTTTTACAAAATGTAATTTGTATTCCAATCATCGGTTTGTGCTGTTATATAGAGCAGATGCTTTTACAAAATGTAATTTGTATTCCAATCATCGGTTTGTGCTGTTATATAGAGCAGATGCTTTTACAAAATGTAATTTGTATTCCAATCATCGGTTTGTGCTGCTATATAGAGCAGATGCTTTTACAAAATGTAATTTGTATTCTAATCATCGGTTTGTGCTGCTATATAGAGCAGATGCTTGTACAAAATGTAATTTGTATTCCAATCACTAGTTTTTTAGATCATTGACAGACAGAGAATAAAAATAAAAACATCAACTTCTTGGTGGAAGATATAAAGTCCTGGGCCGAGTTTCTCTAGACGACGGTCGCAGCACGCATAACTGTTACGACAAAAGGGGTCTAAGAAACAATTTAGAAAACGTTTGCGGAAGATGCTATTACAAATATTACAAGCTCTTGTCCGATTGGTAAAAAAAAAAAGAGCAATATTTTAACCAAACTTTTATGGACCAATCAACAACAAGAAATGTATTAACCCCCTAACAAGTGACGTGATAGTTCGCCGCTTGCTCGGTATTTGGCAAGAACAAAACATCACACGAACTATCAGCAAACGAAGGGTGTTTCTTTTGCCGATTTGAGCGAGCGCTTCTGAAACGTCCCCCTGAATTACCCGGTAGGAATCTGAAAGATAGTGTGATGTTGAAGTAGGAGATCTAGAAATAGAAGAAAATCTGGAGAAAAACCTGCCAAACATCACACTACAAATAATATCACAAGAAAGAACACATCCTCGAAACATAATAACCTCATTCCAGCAGCCAATGGGACTTTCTTTCTTCAGAGAGGGTAAAATAAGCTATATAAAAAAAGTAATCACTATACACACACAAAGTGACACACACAGTGACACACACTGTGACACACACACACACAATTATTACTATAGATACACACCAACATAAACACCCACACACATAACCCACTCACTCTTTCGACAAAGATGAAATTTAAAGCCTGTTTCACACTGTCTTTGGCTGTGTACACACATAAGTGGATATTCCATGCGAAAACCCATACACAATCCATAAATAAGTGAAACAAATAAGGGAAAAGATTTGCGCACGTGTCCGAATTTGCCCTATATGCGTAAAATGTTATCCTTCTTTCTTCTACTTATTTAGGGTTTTCCGTACGGAACTTGCGCATCTAATGTGAACCCGGCCTTTTGTCTCACCTCAAGCACATAACCAATTCCTGCTTCTTTCCTGGCCTCTGATCCCCAGATGACACAGAACCAGCTTGAACTGCAGTAGTGTCCTCAGTCCATGTCACAGTTTTCACTGGCTGAGATGGAGAAGTAGCTTCAGCAGCACGACACATAGCGATGCAGGTCTCCAGATTCAGATCAGCTTCTTGCAACAGCCGCTTTCTGGTAGAGCCGTCCTTGATGCCTAAGACAATCCTGTCTCTCAACAGACTGTCTTTCAAGCAGTCGCAGAAATTACAGGTTGAAGCAAGAGTGCACAGAGCAGAAATGTAGTCATCCACAGTCTCATCAGCCTTTTGATCTCGTCTTGCCCTGGTGTGTGAAAAAGCAAAGAATAAACCATGTGTGAGCTTGGTATGTGCTGTAGCTTTTTCAAGATGGCATGGGCAAATAAAGGGCTTCGTACACTAGCGTCAAGATCTCGACATCGCGGCGCTTTTTTGCTGCAAGGCGCAGTTTGATGCGCCGCTTGCGTGCGAGAGATTCGCGGCGCGGCAGGATTTTTTATGCGCAGCTGCGTGATTTTTTGTTGCTCGAGAATAGAACCGGCTCTAATTTTGATGCTCAAGATCGCAGAGATCGTGAAACTAGCCAATCCCAACGGACGGAAGGACCATAACTCTGATTGAAGAAAAAAAATGTCAGACTTGCTCGAACCCGAAATGTGTGCTGTGATGCAGGCGTCAACGCGTCAAGGCGTTGCTCTGAGAAACAATTGACGCCTGATGCTAGTGTGCGAAGGCCTTAAATGTGTGATATAATTAAAGAGCTGTCAGTAATGTATACATCTTCAATATTTCAACACACACACACCACTGCACTAAGAATTTCCTGCACAAAGGACACATAAAGTGATTGATTGATAAATCATTACTTGATTGACTGACTGAGCCAAACTACAGTGGAACCTCCCTATTAACCCTTTCGCCGCCAGCCATTTTTCAGCAAAAAATGTCCATTAAACTTACCTGGGTAGACAAAAAAGTCACCTGCAATAGTGGGTTTTTTTTCTATGACATGTATAACGTAAGACCTTTCCTTACCTCCCAAAATTAAGAAAATATGATCTTTTGATAACAGGCCCTGATTTGATGCCTTTTAGTGACATGGGTGCTAAACCATTGTGGTGCAAAAATGCGACATTGGCGGTGAAAGGGTTAGAGACCCAGTACGTCACGTGTCAAAATCACGTTTTTCACCTGTTTTCCCTCTTATACATGGGTGCATCTGACTGAAAAGAAAAAAACTGACTGTGGGGTCCAGGGGCCGCTAGGCCCCTGGTGGGGTCCAGGGGCAACGCCCTGGTCGGGGGTGTGGGGGGCGAAGCCCCCCAGATGCTGACGATAATTCATAAATTAAAAGACAATGGATGCATTCCAAGGCATAGAACTTATAAGTCAACACGCTTTTTTGTGGGTTTTTTTTGGGCGAATTCTGTTCAAAAACGGAATTTCCGTTTTGGGCAATATTAAAAAAACGGATTCCGTCCAAAAACGGAAGAAGATGCACCCATGCTTATAGCTGGTAAGAAATCTTATTTTGACCAAGTGTTGCTGCCATACAAATGTCCTCATGCATTAAAACGAGACATCCCGTTAACCATTTCACCGCCAGCCATTTCAGAAATGAAAGGTGAGTTAGACTTTATTCTGGGTGATTTTTTTAAATAAAAGATTTGGTGTGACGTTCGGAGTTAATCCCCTTCTCTTATGCAATAGGATCGATTCTCGTTTCGATTGATCGGGAGGCATAGGGTTAAAGGTCCTTTTTTGGTTTCATGTTCCAAGCCTGGGAACCCTGTTACAGAAGGTGGTCACATACTGCCTTGTCCAGTGTTTAAAAGACAGTCAGTTACATTTACAATACAATTACATGTATTAATTCCCCGTAGTATTAACCCTTTCGCCGCCAGCCATTTTTCAGCCAAAAAATACCATTAAACTTAACTGGGTAGACAAAAAACAATCTGCAATATTGCAAATTCCTCTATGACATTTAAAACATTAGGTCTACCCTTACCTCCCAAAATAAAATAAAAAATAGGGTCTTTGGATAACAGGCCCTGATTTGATGCCTTTTAGTGACATGGGTGTTAAAAACATTGAGGTGCTAAAATGCGACACTGGCAGTGAAAGGGTTAAAGAGCAGTCTCGATCGTATAGGAGGAAAGTCTGAATGTGGGCCACACCAACCCAGAAAAAACCAAGGGACGTAATCCAGCCGGCTCTGTGGGTCTTTAAGACCTCCCCTATAAAACTCCCTCTAAGATGTGACCCAATTTTCACGGATGTTTCCCCCTTTCATATCCCGACTACTGAATGTCCACCTCCCCATGAAGACCTTTTGGGGCTGATATTTCAAGCAGGGTTCCCAAGGCTTTTAGCTATCCCCAAGTAAGGACCTTGTAGGAACCTGTAGGCCTAAGGATAATGTCCATCTTTCAGCCAACGATCTTAAAAGGAACACTTTCCCAGCATTGTGAACAATGTCTAAGCAGATACAGGGTTCCCAGGGCTTTCAGCTATCCCCAAGTAAGGACCTTGTAAGGACCTGTAGGCCTAAGGATAATGTCCATCTTTTAGCCAACAATCTTGAAAGGAACACTTTCCCAGCATTGTGAACAATGTCTAAGCAGATACAGGGTTTCCAGGGCTTTCAGCTATCCCCAAGTAAGGACCTTGTAAGGACCTGTAGGCCTAAGGATAATGTCCATCTTTTAGCCAACGATCTTGAAAGGAACACTTTCCCAGCATTGTGAACAATGTCTAAGCAGATACAGGGTTTCCAGGGCTTTCAGCTATCCCCAAGTAAGGACCTTGTAAGGACCTGTAGGCCTAAGGATAATGTTCAGCCAACGATGAAAGGAACACTTTCCCAGCATTGTGAACAATGTCTAAGCTAAGCTATCCCCAAGTAAGGACCTTGTAAGGACCTGTAGGCCTAAGGATAATGTCCATCTTTTAGCCAACGATCTTAAAAGGAACACTTTCCCAGCATTGTGAACAATGTCTAAGCAGATAGAAAAACTATGGCTGACACAGATATACGAGTTTTCCTGCAAAACGACACCAGGATAAAGAACAAGATTTCAGTCCAATTTCTCTTGACAACTCGCGGTGCATCGTTCGTCTGCTAAGCGGTCAGTTGAAACGGGAAGGTGGGGGAAGGGGGGAAGGTGAAGTAGGTGCTGAGCGATGTTTCTCAAGTGTAAAAGTACTGCTTCTGCAATCTATTTTGAGTATGGTCTTGCTGCTCAGGGCAGTGTTTGGCAGCTGTCAGGACTTGTAAAGACCTTGAAGTGAATGAAAGCACTTGTAAGGCTTTACTTGGAGATTTCAATTTGTCAAGACTTATAAGGACTGGTAAGGCCCTTATGAACCCTGTCAAGGTCTTAATAAGGGGCTCCACTGATAAATACAGCGGCAGAGCTTAATCTAGGATTTCTGAAAAAGGGGGTCAGTCCCCACCTCATATCAAAAAAAAGCCCCCCCCCTATCCAACCCCACATCGTGGGCGAAGTGAAAGCATTCTTCTTATTGTGCTTCAAACACAATGTACATTGCATCCCTGTCTCAATCTTCGTCAGCCACGGACACTTTTTCAACCAGTCATTTTGGAACCGATGTTCCTTTGCACTGCCACTGTTGTCATTCTTTTCCGACGTTTTAGATGTAGAAGCCTTTTCTTCGAGGTCTTCACACTCGCTTGGAACAGGATTTTTTTTTTTCACTTTGCCTCCGCGAAAATCAAAATCGAACAGGGTCCCTGCCCACTTCAATTTGAAGAACATTCAAGATGGCGGCAGAAAATCTCGCAACTTCCTGTTGGTAGAACGAGAAGAACGCGATTGGTTGATTAACACTAACATTTTGTCAAGAACCAATGAAATGGCGAGAAATCCTTCACTCCTGCTCGATACTTTCAGTTTGTCCAGACGATGAGTTTAGCAGACGACGAAGGTCTTCCCGCATCGATCGGTAAAAACTGCGGGCCGTTCTGCAAATGTGCGGGACTCGGCCCGCTCCCCGCGCCGATTATCGCGGGAAGGAACAAAATTTCGGGGGATTTTACGAATCCCGCGCTCTAGATTAAGCTCTGCAGCAGAATCCTGCTAACTCAAATACAGGGAAACCCATTTAGTACGAGTACGGTTTAAACGAGAGCCCGTGTTTAACGAGTGGTTTCAAAATTCCCGACCACAAGCCTTCTTTTTCCTTGTTAAATAATTCTGCATACAACGAGCTCGCTACAACGAGCAACTTGCATATAACGTACAATTTATTGACTCCCAAAGTCAAGCTTTTATGCAAAAACTACATGGTTAGAACGAGAACGCACTTACAACCACACCGCCATCCCAAAGTCAAGCTTTCTTGCACAACTACCTGGCTAGAACGAGAACACGCTGACAACAACATCGCCATCTTGACTGACCCCTCGATATGTAAGCGGCATTCTGATTGGCCGATATAACAACTTGGGTGTCTGCAGCGCAAGCAGACGACACTGGACTCGCTCTTTGCGCACTGATCTTGTGACTTCCGGGAAATTTTAACTTTCTCTTAAAGCGCGTGTGTGGATTTTATGTTTTTGATGTTATTGTGTGTTAATAAACTGTTTTACAGTGTTTGTAATCGGCATTAAAAACCCTATGGATACAGGATACTGGGCTTACAACCATGCTCTGTTGGGTAAGTGTGTTGTTTCCATTTTTCTGTCTTTTTCACACTTTACCAGCACGCACATCACAGTAGATGTGAGGAGCGATTGATAGGTTCGTCAGGGTTGCCAAAATCGATAAAATGGTTTGAACGAGCAATGCTTACAACGAGTAAATTGGCCCTCTCCCCTGGAATTCGTACTAAACGGGTTTCACTGTACGGACAACTCAAAAACACTGAATAACTCACAATAATGTTTCGGTCCCAGTTTCAGACCTGTTTACCCCTGTTTTGCAAATTTGTCATTTCTGAAACCAAAAATAGTAATATTGAAGAAAAAAAAACCTGTAATACAACGCGCGGCCGATTCTTTTTCTTCACAAAATCTGATTAACAAGAAACCACTGCCTCTACTTTTTCCCTGTTTCCCCTATTTTGCAAATTTGTCATTTCTGAAGCAAAAACTAATAATTTTTAAAAAAAAACAAAAAAACTAATCCAACGCGCGGCCGATTATTTTTCTTCACAAAACCCGATTAATAAGAAAACTATTTGTAATCACACAATTATATGCAAGCAATAGTGCACTAGGAGACCTTTAAAAACTTTTTTTTAAACCCTGTATTGGCATTTTCTCTTTCAAACTCCATCAGATTTTGGATCATTTGACCTAGAACTCTCACCACGCAGTCGCTTTGACACCATCTTGAAACAGAAAAGAAATTGGCGCGCATTGTATGCTGGGAACTGGATTGACTTTTCACCGCATTGTTTCAAAATCATCGCTTGCCGACACAACTGTAGTGGTGTGGGTTTTTTTAGGATTTGTTTTTGTCGCCACAATTATCGTAACTTGACTTTTGTTTCATAAAAATTATGACAAAATCGCAAAGGTAAACAGGTCTGCAGTTTATTAACTCACTCGGGGCGAATGAGCCGGATCCGGCTCATGGCTCGCACAACCGTTAAGGACGAATGGCCCGGATCCGGCTCATAAGAGTTTTCAAGAGGTTTTGATTTCTGGCGTGTAACCAGCTTTCCGGTGCGAAGTCATAACCTATTTTCAGTTTGCTTTGACCTTGCCTCTCTTGAAATCAACCAATCATTGCAGACTTTACATTCAGCTTTGGTTGTAGAGGGGGGTCAAAGATCGGAATGTGAAATGTTCCTTCTTTCTATGTGTTAGCTGTTTTCGTCAATAGGAGACAAACGACGAAGGTAAGGAATCTGATATTTTACGATCGTTTAGTGCATGGTGTTGCTAATCTTTTCTGAAAATATTGATGCCTAACTCTTCATAACTTGGTTTTGGTGATTATTTTACGAACCCAGTCAAATGCCCAGTCCCCACAGAACAAGGGAAATAATTCGGCCAGTCCCGAGTTGCAACAGCCGTTAATCTTTATATGTTAAAATAGTCTTTTTAACTCAGCCGTCGTCACAAAATGTTATTGGCTATCTCAAAATAAAATGTAAGTCCCTCCAATTTTGATTTGAGCGATGTTCACTGTACCTGATAGCACATTTTCCTTCCGCTTCTCTTGAACTGCAACAGCCGTCGTCACATCGTGTTGTGGTGCTGAACTTTTCGAAGCCGAATGTGTCGATATACGTAATCGGGTTGGACTGGGCCGACCAGGAAATAGCGTTGGAACCGCGTTCCATGTGAGTCTGTCCCTTTCCGCTGTATATGAAGAAAAAAAATGTTAAATGCATACCGGGATTGCAATGAAAGTACTGCAACGACTGTTTTTGCATTTCCGTGACAGGAATTTATTACGTTAAAGTGTAAATGCGATTAATAATAATAATGGATATTAGTTGCGCTCTTTCTCCAAAGAGCTCAGAGCGCTTACAAAATTAACTTCAGACAACAAAAACAATACAGTGGAACCTCCCTTATAAGAAGACCTCCCATTATAAGACTCCCTCCCACATAAGACCTACTTCTCTGAGACATTGCCTTTCTTTGTAGGTAATAAAATGACCTCCCTGTTAAGACCCCTCCCATTATAAGACCTCATTCTGGATGATTTTTGAAGGTCTTATAAGGGAGGTTCCACTGTACTATGACGACTGTTTTGCATTTCCGTGACAGGAATTTAGTGTAAATGCAATTAATAATAATAATCTGTAGTGTTTTTTCCTTTGGTGCGGGGTGTTGGGGAGGGAACATTTCAAAACAAGACAAAGGTCGACTAGATAAAGTTATAAAGAAAGCGGGTGGGGTGGTGGGCAAAAAAACAAAAACCCTTTGACGACATGTACAACAGAAAACTGACTGACAAACTGAGGACGATCATGACCGACGAGACACACCCCTTACATGACGACATTGACAGCAGACGATCGGACAGAAGCGACAGACTGCGAGCCCCACGTGCAAGAACATCAAGGCACTTAAACTCTTTCATTCCCTCTGCCATCCGTCTGTATAATTTGAATGTAGTTCAGCTGTCTTAACGTGTCATTGGGGGGGGGGGGGGGGGGGGGGGGGGGGGGGGGTGGGGTGCGCGCGTGTGTGTGTGTGTGTGTGCATAAACCGACTTCGGTGCTATGCTTTGTTGCTGCTGTTGTTTTTAATTTGTGATACTTATGTATATGTTATATTAATTGATTTATATTGTTTATTAATTTGTGGTGAAGTTTAACGTGGTGACAGCCCTGGCATGGCCTTGTAATCTTAATATTAATCTTAATTGGTTCATCTATTTTAGGTAAATATTAGTAGTTTTTATGAGTGTACGTTCTTCATGTTTTTCACATAATTCTAATCAAATTCTCTCCCTCTTTTATTTAATTCCTTGATGACGTTATATGCATTTTATTGTCTTAACTGTGGTGTTTCAATTTATGTAATCTGAATGTTTTTAGTATTGTTTATCGAGCCTGTGATCGCACAATTTAATTTCCACACAAGGATGAATAAAGTTGTATTGAATTGAATTGAATTGAATTAATGGATATTAGTTGCGCTCTTTCTCCAAAGAGCTCAGAGCGCTTACAAAGTTAACTTCAGACAACAATAACAATACAGTGGAACCTCCCTTACAAGACCTCCCATTATAAGACTCCCTCCCACATAAGACCTACTTCTCTGAGACATTGCCCTTCTTTGTAAGTAATAAAATTACCTCCCTTATAAGACCTCATTCTGGATGATTTTTGAAAGGTCTTAAAGGGAGGTTCCACTGTACTATGACGACTGTTTTGCATTTTCGTGACAGGAATTTATTACGTTAAAGTGTAAATGCGATTAATAATAATAATGGATATTAGTTGCGCTCTTTCCCCAAAGAGCTCAGAGCACTTACAAGCTTACAAAGTTAACTTTCGACAACAACAATAAACACAAAACAATCAGAAATATATATATTACATACAAATCCGATACTTCACACGTGCGCACATGCACACGCACACACAAACACACGCACAGCACACACACAAACACACAGAAAAGACATTCTTACCCATAACCCGATTGGAACATACCACATTTTGCAGACTATAAGGTGCACCCCAACATTTTACACAGAATTCAGATTTTGTTACTATACTTTCATACCACATTATTAGTCATATTGTTATAAGTATAATTGAACTCAACAGGGCTTCTGATAAGCTGATGTTTCTTAGGGTCCCAGGGACCCCTTCATCAAATTTAAAACGAGTCTCAGGCTAACTTCAGTGGGTCCCCTGTACCACATCAAGAAACATGTCTATAAACATGTACAAATAAACTTATTACACATTCCTCAAATTCGGCACTTTCCGGGCACTAACACCCACGAATTTAAAGACATTTTGTTGTTAGTCGAGTAGCGTGAAAGGCTTTTTCTGGTACAGCGAGAGGCATCATGGGAAAGGGAAAGTTTTATAATTAAGGGAAGCAACTATCGCATCATAGCAGATGATGCCTGTGGCCAACTTTCAATGTTAGACAGTG
>CM065711.1:36847869-36878494 GCA_017654935.2 Phymorhynchus buccinoides | reverse complement strand
CCCCTTGACTGCCGGAGAAAACTCAAGAAACAAAAAAGCATGTAAAATTATAAAGTGCAAAAGAGGACCATAAGTAACTCTCTGGCAAAATGAGCTGGAGATGTAATCCTCTAGAATGTCATGAACCACAAATAGGCATTTCAGAGTTACTCCCCTTCATCTGATGATGTAATCAGTGACATCATCAAGCATGTAGCATGTAGCTGACGCATTACATGGCATTCAAGATGTTTATAAATTATTGTTTGTTTTTTACCATAAGCCAATGCTTTCTTTTTTCCCTGCGCCTTATAATAATATGTTTACAAACACATTGCCTTGGAAAAAGTCTTTTTTAAGACGAAAATTTAGGTTTGTTTTTTTTTTACCTCTTTTATTTCCCCATCTTCATCTGTTTGTGTTAATGTGTAGCGTTGTGATGTGTTTTATTTTGAGTCAGGGCTTCTGATAACGCAAAAACTAGCGTCCCTGACGCATTGAAAGTTAAAAGGACGCATTGAATCTTTGTCAAGCGTGTCCCTGGGGACGCACTCAAAAAATCATGAAAAACGAATAGAAAAACGAATAAAGACACTGTCTAACATTGAAAGTTGGCCACAGGCATCATCTGCTATGATGCAAGAGTTGCTTCCCTTAATTATAAAACTTTCCCTTTCCCATGATGCCTCTCGCTGTACCAGAAAAAGCCTTTCACGCTACTCGACTAACAACAAAATGTCTTTAAATTCGTGGGTGTTAATGCCCGGAAAGCGCCGAATTTGAGGTATGTGTAATAAGTGTATTTGTACATGTTTATAGACATGTTTCTTGATGTGGTACAGGGGACCCACTGAAGTTAGCCTGAGACTCGTTTTAAATTTGATGAAGGGGTCCCTGGGACCCTAAGAAACATCAGCTTATCAGAAGCCCTGTTGAGTTCAATTATACTTATAACAATATGACTAATAATGTGGTATGAAAGTATAGTAACAAAATCTGAATTTTGTGTAAAATGTTGGGGTGCGCCTTATAGTCTGCAAAATGTGGTATGTTCCAATCGGGTTATGGGTAAGAATGTCTTTTCTGTGTGTTTGTGTGTGTGCTGTGCGTGTGTTTGTGTGTGTGCGTGTGCATGTGCGCACGTGTGAAGTATCGGATTTGTATGTAATATATATATTTCTGATTGTTTTGTGTTTATTGTTGTTGAAGTTTAACTTTGTAAGCTTGTAAGCGCTCTGAGCTCTTTGGAGAAAGAGCTCAACAAATATCCATGATTATTATTATTTATCGCATTTACACTTTAACGTAATAAATTCCTCTCACGGAAATGCAAAACAGTCGTCATAGTACAGTGGAACCTCCCTTTAAGACCTTTCAAAAATCATCCAGAATGAGGTCTTATAAAGGGAGGTAATTTTATTACTTGCAAAGAAGGGCAATGTCTCAGAGAAGTAGGTCTTATGTGGGAGGGAGTCTTATAATGGGAGGTCTTATAAGGGAGGTTCCACTGTATTGTTATTATTGTTGTCTGAAGTTAACTTTGTAAGCGCTCTGAGCTCTTTGGAGAAAGAGCGCAACTAATATCCATTAATTCAATTCAATTCAATTCAATACAACTTTATTCATCCTTGTGTGGAAATTAAATTGTGCGATCACAGGCTCGATAAACAATACTAAAAACATTCAGATTACATAAATCGAAACACCACAGTTAAGACAATAAAATGCATATAACATCATCAAGGAATTAAATAAAAGAGGGAGAGAATTTGATTAGAATTATGTGAAAAACATGAAGAACGTACACTCATAAAAACTACTAATATTTACCTAAAATAGATGAACCAATTAAGATTAATATTAAGATTACAAGGCCATGCCAGGGCTGTCACCACGTTAAACTTCACCACAAATTAATAAACAATATAAATCAATTAATATAATATATACATAAGTATCACAAATTAAAAACAACAGCAGCAACAAAGCATAGCACCGAAGTCGGTTTATGCACACACACACACACACGCGCGCGCAACACCCCCCCCCCCCCCCCTCAATGACACGTTAAGACAGCTGAACTACATTCAAATTATACAGACGGATGGCAGAGGGAATGAAAGAGTTTAAGTGCCTTGATGTTCTTGCACGTGGGGCTCGCAGTCTGTTGCTTCTGTCCGATCGTCTGCTGTCAATGTCATGTAAGGGGTGTGTCTCGTCAGTCATGATCGTCCTCAGTTTGTCAGTCAGTTTTCTGTTTTTTGCCCACCACCCCACCCGCTTTCTTTATAACTTTATCTAGTCGACCTTTGTCTTGTTTTGAAATGTTCCCTCCCCAACACACCGCACCAAAGGATAAAACACTACAGATTATTATTATTAATTGCATTTACACTAAATTCCTGTCACGGAAATGCAAAACAGTCGTCATAGTACAGTGGAACCTCCCTTATAAGACCTTCAAAAATCATCCAGAATGAGGTCTTATAAGGGAGGGGTCTTAACAGGGAGGTAATTTTATTACCTACAAAGAAGGGCAATGTCTCAGAGAAGTAGGTCCTATGTGGGAGGGAGTCTTATAATGGGAGGTCTTATAAGGGAGGTTCCACTGTATTGTTTTTGTTGTCTGAAGTTAATTTTGTAAGCGCTCTGAGCTCTTTGGAGAAAGAGCGCAACTAATATCCATTATTATTATTAATCGCATTTACACTTTAACGTAATAAATTCCTGTCACGGAAATGCAAAAACAGTCGTTGCAGTACTTTCATTGCAATCCCGGTATGCATTTAACATTTTTTTTCTTCATATACAGCGGAAAGGGACAGACTCACATGGAACGCGGTTCCAACGCTATTTCCTGGTCGGCCCAGTCCAACCCGATTACGTATATCGACACATTCGGCTTCGAAAAGTTCAGCACCACAACACGATGTGACGACGGCTGTTGCAGTTCAAGAGAAGCGGAAGGAAAATGTGCTATCAGGTACAGTGAACATCGCTCAAATCAAAATTGGAGGGACTTACATTTTATTTTGAGATAGCCAATATTTTGAGTTAAAAAGACTTTAATATAAAGATTAACTAACTCGGGACTGGCCGAATTATTTCCCTTGTTCTGTGGGGACTGGGCATTTGACTGGGTTCGTAAAATAATCACCAAAACCAAGTTATGAAGAGTTAGGCATCAATATTTTCAGAAAAGATTAGCAACACCATGCACTAAACGATCGTAAAATATCAGATTCCTTACCTTCGTCGTTTGTCTCCTATTGACGAAAACAGCTAACACATAGAAAGAAGGAACATTTCACATTCCGATCTTTGAACCCCCATCTACAACCAAAGCTGAATGTAAAGTCTGCAATGATTGGTTGATTTCAAGAGAGGCAAGGTCAAAGCAAACTGAAAATAGGTTATGACTTCGCACCGGAAAGCTGGTTACACGCCAGAAATCAAAACCTCTTGAAAACTCTTATGAGCCGGATCCGGGCCATTCGTCCTTAACGGTTGTGCGAGCCATGAGCCGGATCCGGCTCATTCGCCCCGAGTGAGTTAATAAACTGCAGACCTGTTTACCTTTGCGATTTTGCCGTAATTTTTATGAAACAAAAGTCAAGTTACGATAATTGTGGCGACAAAAACAAATCCTAAAAAAACCAACACCACTACAGTTGCGTCGGCAAGCGATGCTTTTGAAACAATGCGGTGAAAAGTCAATCCAGTTCCCAGCATACAATGCGCGCCAATTTCTTTTCTGTTTCAAGATGGTGTCAAAGCGACTGCGTGGTGAGAGTTCTAGGTCAAATGATCCAAAATCTGATGGAGTTTGAAAGAGAAAATGCCAATACAGGGTTTAAAAAAAAGTTTTTAAAGGTCTCCTAGTGCACTATTGCTTGCATATAATTGTGTGATTACAAATAGTTTTCTTGTTAATCGGGTTTTGTGAAGAAAATGAATCGCAAAAATGCGCGGTGAAAGTTGGATTAGTTTATTGCTTTATTTTTTTACAAATATTCTTGTTATCGGTTTTTGTGAAGAAATGAACAAATTTTTGCAAAATTATTAGTTTTTGCTTCAAACAGGGAAAAAGGTAGAGGAGGCAGTGGTTTCTTGTTAATCAGATTTTGTGAAGAAAAAGAATCGGCTGCGCGTTGTATTACAGGTTTTTTTTTCTTCAATATTACTATTTTTTGTTTCAGAAATGACAAATTTGCAAAATAGGGGTAAACAGGTCTGAAACTGGGACCGAAACATTATTGTGAGTTATTCAGTGTTTTTGAGTTGTCCGTACAGTGAAACCCGTTTAGTACGAATTCCAGGGGAGAGGGCCAATTTACTCGTTGTAAGCATTGCTCGTTCAAACCATTTTATCGATTTTGGCAACCCTGACGAACCTATCAATCGCTCCTCACATCTACTGTGATGTGCGTGCTGGTAAAGTGTGAAAAAGACAGAAAAACGGAAACAACACACTTACCCAACAAAGCATGGTTGTAAGCCCAGTATCCTGTATCCATAGGGTTTTTAATGCCGATTACAAACACTTTAAAACAGTTTATTAACACACAATAACATCAAAAACATAAAATCCACACACGCGCTTTAAGAGAAAGTTAAAATTTCCCGGAAGTCACAAGATCAGTGCGCAAAGAGCGAGTCCAGTGTCGTCTGCTTGCGCTGCAGACACCCAAGTTGTTATATCGGCCAATCAGAATGCCGCTTACATATCGAGGGGTCAGTCAAGATGGCGATGTTGTTGTCAGTGTGTTCTCGTTCTAGCCAGGTAGTTGTGCAAGAAAGCTTGACTTTGGGATGGCGGTGTGGTTGTAAGTGCGTTCTCGTTCTAACCATGTAGTTTTTGCATAAAAGCTTGACTTTGGGAGTCAATAAATTGTACGTTATATGCAAGTTGCTCGTTGTAGCGAGCTCGTTGTATGCAGAATTATTTAACAAGGAAAAAGAAGGCTTGTGGTCGGGAATTTTGAAACCACTCGTTAAACACGGGCTCTCGTTTAAACCGTACTCGTACTAAATGGGTTTCCCTGTATTTGAGTTAGCAGGATTCTGCTGCAGAGCTTAATCTAGAGCGCGGGATTCGTAAAATCCCCCGAAATTTTGTTCCTTCCCGCGATAATCGGCGCGGGGAGCGGGCCGAGTCCCGCACATTTGCAGAACGGCCCGCAGTTTTTACCAATCGATGCGGGAAGACCTTCATCATCTGCTAAACTCATCGTCTGGACAAACTGAAAGTATCGAGCAGGAGTGAAGGATTTCTCGCCATTTCATTGGTTCTTGACAAAATGTTAGTGTTAATCAACCAATCGCGTTCTTCTCGTTCTACCAACAGGAAGTTGCGAGATTTTCTGCCGCCATCTTGAATGTTCTTCAAATTGAAGTGGGCAGGGACCCTGTTCGATTTTGATTTTCGCGGAGGCAAAGTGAAAAAAAAAAATCCTGTTCCAAGCGAGTGTGAAGACCTCGAAGAAAAGGCTTCTACATCTAAAACGTCGGAAAAGAATGACAACAGTGGCAGTGCAAAGGAACATCGGTTCCAAAATGACTGGTTGAAAAAGTGTCCGTGGCTGACGAAGATTGAGACAGGGATGCAATGTACATTGTGTTTGAAGCACAATAAGAAGAATGCTTTCACTTCGCCCACGATGTGGGGTTGGATAGGGGGGGGGGCCTTTTTTTGATATGAGGTGGGGACTGACCCCCTTTTTCAGAAATCCTAGATTAAGCTCTGCCGCTGTATTTATCAGTGGAGCCCCTTATTAAGACCTTGACAGGGTTCATAAGGGCCTTACCAGTCCTTATAAGTCTTGACAAATTGAAATCTCCAAGTAAAGCCTTACAAGTGCTTTCATTCACTTCAAGGTCTTTACAAGTCCTGACAGCTGCCAAACACTGCCCTGAGCAGCAAGACCATACTCAAAATAGATTGCAGAAGCAGTACTTTTACACTTGAGAAACATCGCTCAGCACCTACTTCACCTTCCCCCCTTCCCCCACCTTCCCGTTTCAACTGACCGCTTAGCAGACGAACGATGCACCGCGAGTTGTCAAGAGAAATTGGACTGAAATCTTGTTCTTTATCCTGGTGTCGTTTTGCGAGAAAACTCGTATATCTGTGTCAGCCATAGTTTTTCTATCTGCTTAGACATTGTTCACAATGCTGGGAAAGTGTTCCTTTTAAGATCGTTGGCTGAAAGATGGACATTATCCTTAGGCCTACAGGTCCTTACAAGGTCCTTACTTGGGGATAGCTGAAAGCCCTGGAAACCCTGTATCTGCTTAGACATTGTTCACAATGCTGGGAAAGTGTTCCTTTTAAGATCGTTGGCTAAAAGATGGACATTATCCTTAGGCCTACAGGTTCCTACAAGGTCCTTACTTGGGGATAGCTGAAAGCCCTGGGAACCCTGTATCTGCTTAGACATTGTTCACAATGCTGGGAAAGTGTTCCTTTTAAGATCGT
Source organism: Phymorhynchus buccinoides (assembly GCA_017654935.2). Classification (NCBI taxonomy): domain Eukaryota; kingdom Metazoa; phylum Mollusca; class Gastropoda; order Neogastropoda; family Raphitomidae; genus Phymorhynchus; species Phymorhynchus buccinoides. The sequence goes on along the minus strand of CM065711.1, from coordinate 36,872,037 downwards.
TGGCTGAAAGATGGACATTATCCTTAGGCCTACAGGTCCTTACAAGGTCCTTACTTGGGGATAGCTGAAAGCCCTGGAAACCCTGTATCTGCTTAGACATTGTTCACAATGCTGGGAAAGTGTTCCTTTCAAGATCGTTGGCTAAAAGATGGACATTATCCTTAGGCCTACAGGTCCTTACAAGGTCCTTACTTGGGGATAGCTGAAAGCCCTGGAAACCCTGTATCTGCTTAGACATTGTTCACAATGCTGGGAAAGTGTTCCTTTTAAGATCGTTGGCTGAAAGATGGACATTATCCTTAGGCCTACAGGTTCCTACAAGGTCCTTACTTGGGGATAGCTAAAAGCCCTGGGAACCCTGCTTGAAATATCAGCCCCAAAAGGTCTTCATGGGGAGGTGGACATTCAGTAGTCGGGATATGAAAGGGGAAAACATCAGTGAAAATTGGGTCACATCTTAGAGGGAGTTTTATAGGGGAGGTCTTAAAGACCCACAGAGCCGGCTGGATTACGTCCCTTGGTTTTTTCTGGGTTGGTGTGGCCCACATTCAGACTTTCCTCCTATACGATCGAGACTGCTCTTTAACTTTTTCACCGCCAGTGTCGCATTTTAGCACCACAATGTTTTTAACACCCATGTCACTAAAAGGCATCAAATCAGGGCCTGTTATCCAAAGACCCTATTTTTTATTTTATTTTGGGAGGTATGGGTAGGCCTAATGTTTGAAATGTCATAGAGGAATTTGCAATATTGCAGATTGTTTTTTGACAACCCAGTTAAGTTTAATGGTATTTTTTGGCAGAAAAATGGCTGGCGGCGAAAGGGTTAATACTACAGGGAATTAATACATGTAATTGTATTGTAAATGTAACTGACTGTCTTTTAAACATTGGACAGGGCAGTATGTGAGCACCTTCTGTAACAGGGTTCCCAGGTTTGGAACATGAAACCAAAAAAGGACCTTTAACCCTATGCCTCCCGATCAATCGAAACGAGAATCGATCCTATTGCATAAGAGAAGGGGATTAACTCCGAACGTCACACCAAATCTTTTATTTAAAAAAAATCACCCAGAATAAAGTCTAACTCACCTTTCATTTCTGAAATGGCTGGCGGTGAAATGGTTAACGGGATGTCTCGTTTTAATGCATGAGGACATTTGTATGGCAGCAACACTTGGTCAAAATAAGATTTCTTACCAGCTATAAGCATGGGTGCATCTTCTTCCGTTTTTGGACGGAATCCGTTTTTTTAATATTGCCCAAAACGGAAATTCCGTTTTTGAACAGAATTCGCCCAAAACCCCCCACAAAAAAGCGTGTTGACTTATAAGTTCTATGCCTTGGAATGCATCCATTGTCTTTTAATTTATGAATTATTGTCAGCATCTGGGGGGCTTCGCCCCCCACACCCCCGACCAGGGCGTTGCCCCTGGACCCCACCAGGGGCCTAGCGGCCCCTGGACCCCACAGTCAGTTTTTTTCTTTTCAGTCAGATGCACCCATGTATAAGAGGGAAAACAGGTGAAAAACGTGATTTTGACACGTGACGTACTGGGTCTCTAACCCTTTCACCGCCAATGTCGCATTTTTGCACCACAATGGTTTAGCACCCATGTCACTAAAAGGCATCAAATCAGGGCCTGTTATCAATGATCATATTTTCTTAATTTTGGGAGGTAAGGAAAGGTCTTACGTTATACATGTCATAGAAAAAAAACCCACTATTGCAGGTGACTTTTTTGTCTACCCAGGTAAGTTTAATGGACATTTTTTGCTGAAAAATGGCTGGCGGCGAAAGGGTTAATAGGGAGGTTCCACTGTAGTTTGGCTCAGTCAGTCAATCAAGTAATGATTTATCAATCAATCACTTTATGTGTCCTTTGTGCAGGAAATTCTTAGTGCAGTGGTGTGTGTGTGTTGAAATATTGAAGATGTATACATTACTGACAGCTCTTTAATTATATCACACATTTAAGGCCTTCGCACACTAGCATCAGGCGTCAATTGTTTCTCAGAGCAACGCCTTGACGCGTTGACGCCTGCATCACAGCACACATTTCGGGTTCGAGCAAGTCTGACATTTTTTTTCTTCAATCAGAGTTATGGTCCTTCCGTCCGTTGGGATTGGCTAGTTTCACGATCTCTGCGATCTTGAGCATCAAAATTAGAGCCGGTTCTATTCTCGAGCAACAAAAAATCACGCAGCTGCGCATAAAAAATCCTGCCGCGCCGCGAATCTCTCGCACGCAAGCGGCGCATCAAACTGCGCCTTGCAGCAAAAAAGCGCCGCGATGTCGAGATCTTGACGCTAGTGTACGAAGCCCTTTATTTGCCCATGCCATCTTGAAAAAGCTACAGCACATACCAAGCTCACACATGGTTTATTCTTTGCTTTTTCACACACCAGGGCAAGCAAAAAACCCGACTACAAACGCCGAAATACAGGAACCCGCAGATCGCTCCGATGACGATGCTATTGCATTAGACAATCAACGCCCTGTGGAGACCAATCAAAGTTCAACGATCAACACAGCACCGAAGACCAACGAAACTCATGAAAGATACGTGTTCAACAGACGAGACCAAAAGGCTCGTGAGACTGTGGATGACTACATTTCTGCTCTGTGCACTCTTGCTTCAACCTGTAATTTCTGCGATTGCTTGAAAGACAGTCTGTTGAGAGACAGGATTGTCTTAGGCATCAAGGACGGCTCTACCAGAAAGCGGCTGTTGCAAGAAGCTGATCTGAATCTGGAGACCTGCATCGCTATGTGTCGTGCTGCTGAAGCTACTTCTCCATCTCAGCCAGTGAAAACTGTGACATGGACTGAGGACACTACTGCAGTTCAAGCTGGTTCTGTGTCATCTGGGGATCAGAGGCCAGGAAAGAAGCAGGAATTGGTTATGTGCTTGAGGTGAGACAAAAGGCCGGGTTCACATTAGATGCGTAAGTTCCGTACGGAAAACCCTAAATAAGTGGAAGAAAGAAGGATAAAAGTTTACGCATATAGGGCAAATTCGGACACGTGCGCAAATCTTTTCCCTTATTTGTTTCACTTATTTATGGATTGTGTATGGGTTTCCGCATGGAATATCCACTTATGTGTGTACACGGCCAAAGACAGTGTGAAACAGGCTTTAAATTTCATCTTTGTCGAAAGAGTGAGTGGGTTATGTGTGTGGGTGTTTATGTTGGTGTGTATCTATAGTAATAATTGTGTATGTGTGTGTCACAGTGTGTGTCACTGTGTGTGTCACTTTGTGTGTGTATAGTGATTACTTTTTTTTATATAGCTTATTTTACCCTCTCTGAAGAAAGAAAGTCCCATTGGCTGCTGGAATGAGGTTATTATGTTTCGAGGATGTGTTCTTTCTTGTGATAGTATTTGTAGTGTGATGTTTGGCAGGTTTTTCTCCAGATTTTCTTCTATTTCTAGATCTCCTACTTCAACATCACACTATCTTTCAGATTCCTACCAGGTAATTCAGGTGGCCGTTGCAGAAGCGCAAATCGGCTCAAATCGGCAAAAGAAACACCCTTCGTTTGCGCGTGATGTTTTGTTCTTGCCAAATACCGAGCAAGCGGCGAACTATCCGGAACTATCACGTCACTTGTAGGGGGTTAATACATTTCTTGTTGTTGATTGGTCCATAAAAGTTTGGTTAAAATATTGCTTCTTTTTTTTTTACCAATCGGACAAGAGCTTGTAATATTCTTCCGCAAACGTTTTCTAAATTGTTTCTTAGACCCCTTTTGTCGTAACAGTTATGCGTGCTGCGACCGTCGTCTAGAGAAACTCGACCCAGGACTTTTTATATTCCACCAAGAAGTTGATGTTTTTATTTTTATTGTCTGTCTGTCAATGATCTAAAAAAATGATGATTGGAATACAAATTATATTTTGTAAAGCACCTGCTCAATATAGCAGCACAAACCGATGATTAGAATACAAATTACATTTTGTACAAGCATCTGCTCTATATAACAGCACAAACCGATGATTGGAATACAAATTACATTTTGTAAAAGCATCTGCTCTATATAGCAGCACAAACCGATGATTAGAATACAAATTACATTTTGTAAAAGCATCTGCTCTATATAACAGCACAAACCGATGATTGGAATACAAATTACATTTTGTAAAAGCATCTGCTCTATATAGCAGCACAAACCGATGATTAGAATACAAATTACATTTTGTAAAAGCATCTGCTCTATATAAAAGCACAAACCGATGATTGGAATACAAATTACATTTTGTAAAAGCATCTGCTCTATATAGCAGCACAAACCGATGATTAGAATACAAATTACATTTTGTAAAAGCATCTGCTCTATATAAAAGCACAAACCGATGATTGGAATACAAATTACATTTTGTAAAAGCATCTGCTCTATATAACAGCACAAACCGATGATTGGAATACAAATTACATTTTGTAAAAGCATCTGCTCTATATAGCAGCACAAACCGATGATTAGAATACAAATTACATTTTGTAAAAGCATCTGCTCTATATAGCAGCACAAACCGATGATTGGAATACAAATTACATTTTGTAAAAGCATCTGCTCTATATAAAAGCACAAACCGATGATTGGAATACAAATTACATTTTGTAAAAGCATCTGCTCTATATAGCAGCACAAACCGATGATTGGAATACAAATTACATTTTGTAAAAGCATCTGCTCTATATAACAGCACAAACCGATGATTAGAATACAAATTACATTTTGTAAAAGCATCTGCTCTATATAACAGCACAAACCGATGATTGGAATACAAATTACATCTTCTGTATAAAGCACAAACTGAATACAAATTCTAAAAGCATCTGCTCTATATAGCAGCACAAACCGATGATTGGAATACAAATTACATTTTGTAAAAGCATCTGCTCTATATAGCAGCACAAACCGATGATTAGAATACAAATTACATTTTGTAAAAGCATCTGCTCTATATAACAGCACAAACCGATGATTGGAATACAAATTACATTTTGTAAAAGCATCTGCTCTATATAACAGCACAAACCGATGATTGGAATACAAATTACATTTTGTAAAAGCATCTGCTCTATATAACAGCACAAACCGATGATTAGAATACAAATTACATTTTGTAAAAGCATCTGCTCTATATAACAGCACAAACCGATGATTAGAATACAAATTACATTTTGTAAAAGCATCTGCTCTATATAACAGCACGATGATTGGAATACAAATTACATTTTGTAAAAGCATGCTCTATATTGATTAGAATACAAATTACATTTTGTAAAAGCATCTGCTCTATATAACAGCACAAACCGATGATTAGAATACAAATTACATTTTGTAAAAGCATCTGCTCTATATAACAGCACAAACCGATGATTAGAATACAAATTACATTTTGTAAAAGCATCTGCTCTATATAACAGCACAAACCGATGATTAGAATACAAATTACATTTTGTACAAGCATCTGCTCTATATAACAGCACAAACCGATGATTAGAATACAAATTACATTTTGTACAAGCATCTGCTCTATATAGCAGCACAAACCGATGATTAGAATACAAATTACATTTTGTACAAGCATCTGCTCTATATAGCAGCACAAACCGATGATTAGAATACAAATTACATTTTGTACAAGCATCTGCTCTATATAACAGCACAAACCGATGATTAGAATACAAATTACATTTTGTACAAGCATCTGCTCTATATAGCAGCACTGTGGACAATCTCTTGGACTACACCTCTTTCTTTCATCACGTGGAGTCTTCCTGTATAATTATGCTAGCACGATCAAGCAGCATGCACAAGTCACCCCAACATATACACTATTGTTGAGAGAAAGAGAGAGAGAGAGAGAAGGGAGGGAGAAAGAGGGTGAGAGAGACAGAAGAAGATGGTGTGGGGGGGGGGGGGAGGTATAATGGGGAGAGGAGGGGAGAGAGAGAGATGGAGTACGTAATTTCATTCAGAATTTTGTCAATTCATTCTTACGTCATGCAATTATCCGTAAGTCTGGCATCCAACCTATCTTTTGTTTACAAACTTATTGCCTCATTGCCTTGGAGAAAGTCTTTTTTAAGACGAAAATTTAGTGGGTTTTTTACTTCGCTTCTTTTCACCTGTTTGTGTTAATGTGTAGCGTTGTGATTTTTTTTTAGTTCAGTTAAAAGCACCTTCTCTATCTGAGGAATGAATGTGTTAATGTTTGGTGTTCATCAAGTCAGTGGCACAAAGCTGTGCCAGACCTGTTTTCCCTACGGATTTGTCCGTAAATATTACGTTTTGAGACCTCCGATTACGCTATTCCGGTCAGCAACAGCCAACTAAAAAAAATCTGCATTTCTGCTGAACGAGTGCAAAAAAAGAAGAAGTAGAAATCAAAAGAAGGCATGGCGTTTGAGCTGTACTCCCTACTGTGTCGTCTGCTATCAAAGGTATCACTTCGAGTGGTGTCCCTTGAATGAATACTTCCGGTTTATTTCACCATGCCGCCATTTTTCTAGGTGCGAAGTCAAAATTTCGGCAGTTGTCGAAGTTGGGTTTGGATGGGAAGTTGCAGCATGCGTGTACGCCCCCCCCCCCCCCCCCCCCCCCCCATCATGCTAAGTCTCATGCTATCTCAACGTGAGTACAGGCCCTGGTTTACTGTGCTGTGTGGTTTCAGACGCTGTGAGGAAACGCTGCCCTCTAATAAAGCAGAAATGTTTGAGGTCAACTTCAACTCAGAGCTGGATGATTCTGATGATGACTCAGCACTTCAGTGGACTACAGAGCACCAGAGTTCAGGTCAGTGGCACTTGGACTGTCTTCGAAAAGTTTCAAACGGGAATGTTTGCCAACCTTTACATTTGGGCTGGGCTCAAGAACACTTTTAAACATTTGCTGATCTACTGCGAATATAAGAATACTTGCTAACATATTTATCGGTGCAAATCTTGTTTGCTGACAGGACTAACTTTAATTCAAAAAGTAGTTCTATTTAGAATCTGGCAAAACATGTTCTGTTTCGGGGCTTCTGATTTTCTTTTCTGTTAAGGGGTACGCTCAAATCTTGTTTAAAGTTTTAAGGGGTATTTTCACCCCCAGTTTCAAACTTTAAAGGGTCAAGACCCTACTTCCTACGTAAGTAAGCGGCACTTACACAGACACGCGCGCACACATACATGCACACATGCACACAACACACTCTTCACTCACACACATACTGATCACTTCTTTTTTGTGTGTTTGTTTTTGACGAACAAACTGTTTCTTCTTCTTTGTCTTCTAGTTTTCTTTAACACTTGCCAAACTGGTGGCATGTTGATGAAAGGAATGTCAAGTGTTTGAAATGATTTTATTGGATTTTGAGAAAAGGGTCTTCTGCCAATGAACAAATGAGTTTTCGATGTTTACTGCGTTCTGGCAGTTTCTGCACAATCTTTTAAGAATTTTAGATCTAGGTTAGCGACTCCTCATTGTGGCAGTAGCCTAGTTTGGCCAAGGTAGCTGATTATTGAAATGAGCAACATCATTATCTTACTGAAGATTAACGGCTGTGTTAACGCATATATAATAATAATAATAATAATACTGGTTATTTATAGAGCGCTTAATTCCCTTTGCAGGGAGCTCAAAGCGCTGAACAAAGGCCTAAACACTAACACAGATAAACATACACATTAAAGACAAGCCAAGAATAATCAACATGAAGACAAGTATCAATGAATATAAACATTAAAAATAAGTGAGACTTAATACAAAATACATGTATTAATCCCGCCCCCCCTCCCTCTCCCCCTCCCCCTCCTCCCCCCCCCCCCCCCCCCCCCCCCCACACGCACGTACGCACACGCACACGCACACACACACACACACACACACACACTGCAGGTTAATATCATCAAGGACTACGTGGATTAGAGGTGAGAGTATGAGGTTTCAAAAAGATGAGTTTTCAGAGAAGTTTTGAAAGACTGGACAGAGGAAGAGTGGCGAACACTGTGTGGTAAGCTATTCCAGACCGAGGGAGCAGAGTACGAGAAAGAAGATTCACCAAAGGATTTAGTTTTAATACGGGGAGTGGAGAGCAGGCATGAGTCGGAGGAAGATCTGAGATGTCGGGTGGGAGTAGGTTTGTACAATGTCAGATACTGAGGGGCAGTTCCATTAATAGAGTTGAAGGTCATCGTTAAATCATCGTTTTAATGCGTCACCTCACCCCCTACTTGAGATTTTAAAGGGTAAATCTCAGGCATGGTTTGACATTCTAGGGGGTGATTTGAGACCTCTAGTGTATGCACAATCTCTGCGTTTTCAGAAGCCTTATGTTTTGTGTAAAATTGAACTTTTGTTTGACCTCGTGGTTTGTGGCCTATGCAATTCATTTTTCTGACAATAAAAAAAATGTTACTTATAATAAGAAAAAGTCGGCAAAGGTAAAGGTGCGCCCCACCCCCCTCCTCCATTTCTCGGTTGTTTCCACTTTTTCAGTCTTGCCTTTCTTACTGCAGATTGAGTACTTTATCCTCTATTGTTTGCTATATTTAACACTAATTTTCATCCATTTACATAATTAATCACATGCATTCAATAATAGTAGAAGATAAAGGCAAGACGGAAAAAACACAATGAACCAGGACTGTGACAAATGCACTGCGGCTGTTGTGTCTACTGCACTACATATATAATGGCCTTTATCATGACTGCGATTAATTATTCAACAAAGATAATTTGCTGAAAAGGTTAATAAAATACAGCTTAATGTTTGGTAAGAAAGGCAAGTGTGAAAATGCGGGGAGAGCCGAGAAATGTAAGGGGGGCGGGCACATCTTGACCTTTACCAAAAAGTCTATTAAATGTTATTTAAGATATAATTTATCACAAAATAAGGAAGTCAACTTCTGGAAAAGATGGTTCTGATGTCAAAAGTAAATGGTCAATGATTGTCTTGCAGGATTCTCGTGTCAAAGGACAGAGCAGAATGTAAGTACTCTCATCACCTTCTGTATGTTTTTGTGGAAGATGGGAGAGAGAGAGAGAGAGAGAGAGAGAGAGAGAAGGAGGGAGGGAGAGAGAGAGAGAGAGAGAGAGAGAGAGAGACAGAGAGAGAGATAAATTGATGATTTAATGTCAATAGCTACATAGCCATCATGACATGAGGGGTGTAAAAAAAAAAAAAAAAAAAAAAATTGGGTGGCGCGCCTCTGGCTGCGACGCGCTCTCCAGGTGGGAGCAACCCGAATTTCACAGAGACGCCTCTGTGACTATAAAGTACCTAATACCTAAAAATGAAATAAAGGAAAATGCAAACGAAAAATATCAGTACAAATAATCACATTAATTCTCACACAATCTCAATGTGAGTATGAAAAGATAAAATACTAGTACAAAATATATGCTCAGCGCGCATATTTTCATCAAACCAAAGTCATTATCGTCCTATACATAATGACCAGCGGGCACTAAATAAGCCAATTTGTAATAGGGAATTGCGAGAGAGAGAGAGAGGGGGAAGGAGTGAGAGCGGGAGGGAGAGAGAGAGAAAGGGAGGGAGAGAGGGACGCAAGATAGTTGAATCACTTAAAGGTCATAGCCCATCATGATTGGGCATGCAAACATAAGCACATACATATACACATGTGGATGAGAGGGAGAGAGAGAACGAACGAACGAACGAACGAACGAACGAACGAACGAATCTTTTCTAATGTTGGAAAAGAATAAGCACAATACATGATTGTTTGCATCTCGCCAACAAAGAAGAAAATATTAAAAAAAACAAAAACAACCAAGTCAACACACATGAATGACTAATATTTGTAAATACCAATTATCCACACAGCCACACACATAACAGCTACACACACACAACAACAACAACAACATACAGTATTTATACGGCGCTGAATCTTGATAGAAATCAAATCAAAGCGCACACACACGTTAGCATTCAAAGCGCATTCAAGCAAAAACACAATACAAAGCGAACACACATGGATAACATAAATGGAATATAGCAGAAACAGACCTAATGGCAAGAGAGAGAAGATAAAGAGAGAGGAGCTTCAATGACGGGGGAACAGGTGGGTTTTGAGGTTAGCTTTGAAATCAGAGAGAGTCGGTCGCTGACACTCACATACACATGCACAACATAGAGAGAGAGAGAGAGAGAGAGAGAGAGAGAGAGAGAGAGAGAGAGAGAGAGAGAGAGAGAGAGAGAGAGAGAGAGAGAGAGAGAGAGAGAGAGAGAGAGAATGGGAGAGCGGAAGGGAGGTAGAGAGAGCAAACGGAGAGAAAGAAGAAAAGGTTTTTAGGCCTGACGGTCACAAGGCTCTACTGTTAACAAGTTCTAGGGCTAAAGGCTTTCATTTTTTTTTGTTTTTTTTGTTATGCCTCTCTTCGCATGACTGCAACATGTGACAAGGGACCTTGGCTTCTTTTCTTTTTCAACGTCGATCGCTCCAAAATGTCCTCCCCCCGTGGGGGATACTGGGGGTCTTTTCTATAAATAGTTCCCCCACCTTCTGGAAGTTCTGTGCTTGTAACTTCCTCTAATCTGCCACTCTCTTTGACTCTGCCTTTTCCCTTTGCCTACTATCATCTACTATATGCCTTGCCAGTCCATTGCCCTGCCTTTTAAAAAAACACTTTCAAAACGATTTCCTCCAGCCGAAGTCGGACTAGCTGGGCCTAACTATTTCTTAGTTAGGTGCATAATGGCAGCATGACGCATCTGCGCTCATAATTGATAGGAAACTGTCTGATCAAAGAAGAAGAAGAAGAAAAAATGTCCTGTCAATATGAATGCAAATGCGTAATGTTGCCGTTAATGTCGCCAGAATAGTTAGGCCCAGCATGCCCATCTTTGGCTGGAGAAAATCTTAAGAGTTTCTTGAACAAAGCAGGAGAATGGACCAGTAAGGCAGAAAGATGGTAGATGACGCTCAATTCCCCCGTGGGGATACCGGGGGGTCTTTCGTAAAAATAGTTCCCTCACCTTCTGGAAGTTCTGTGCTTGTAACTTCCTCTAATCTGCCACTCTCTTTGACTCTGCCTTTTCCCTTTGCTTTGTATCATCTACTATATTTCTGACTTATTGGCCCATTCTCCTGCCTTTAAAAAAATCAAAAATCTTCCAAATACTTTTTCGGTAAAGGTTAAGCCCCCCCTACATTTATCGGTTAATTGTATTTGTCTGTTTTTGCCTTTCTTACCATACATAAAGGTGTATTTTAGGAACACTTTCACCAAATTATCTTTTTGGAATACTAACCCTAACCCTAACCCTAGCCCTAACCCTACCCCCCACCCTATAAGACTGAAAAACGCAAGGAACGACAACTGTGACAAATCGCGGTGTACTGCAGTACATAGTGGGGGGTAGGGTTAGGTTTATGGCTAGGGTTAGGGTTAGTATTCCAAAAAGATAATTAGCTGAAAATGTTCCTAAAATACACCTTTATGTATGGTAAGAAAGGCAAAAACGGACAAATACAATTAACCGAGAAATGCAGGGGGGGTGGCACATCTTTACCTTTACCAATTTTTCTCCTTTGAGCTCCCCCGAAATCGGAATGTGTCTGCTGTACGCAGCGGGGAGACCAGTGACAACTGAAAACAGAAACACATATGTACCTTCCCCATGCCTGGGAACGCAGAAGAAGAAGAAAGATGACGCTAATCAAAAGGGAAAGACAGTCAAAGAGAGTGATAGGTTAGAGGTTAGTTACAAGCACAGAACTTCCAGAAAGTGCGGAACTATTTGTACAAAAGATCCACCAGGGAGTGGGAGGGGGTGGTGGTGGGTAGTCTGTAGCAAAAGAAGATTAAAAACATGAATTTGGGTGTAAAGAAAACTCGTGTGCAACTGGAAATAGATGTGTAGGGCTTGCTATTTTGTTAGTTGCTGTATTTGTATGAAATTCAAAATGTTCTTCTTCTGCGTTCCCAGGCCATATGGCCATAATCATTGATAATGGGTAAGGTACAGGTAAGTCCGGTTTTCAGTTTTCAGTGGTCTCCCCGCTGCGTACAGCCGACATATTCCGATTTCGGAGGAGCTCAAAGGAGAAAAAAGTATTTGAAAGATTTTTTTGGAAATAAGGAAGGAGAATGGGCCAATAAGTCAGACAGATAGTAGATGGTAGAAAGCAAAGGGAAAAGGCAGAGTCAAAGAGAGTGGCAGATTAGAGGAAGTTACAAGCACAGAACTTCCAGGTGGGGGATTGGGAACTATTTATGCGAACCCCCCCCCCCCTCCCCCCCCCCCCCCAGTATCCCCACAGGGGGCAAATGTTCTAAAAGCTAACTGTGACTGCTTTGTTTGGTTTGTTAAGGAAAACTTGCACAACGTTTTGAATAGGAAAGCATGCTTTGGTCAATGATTTTCAGGCAGTCTTTGAATCTTTGTTTTCACAGAAGCTGGAACCAGCATGGTCCATGGAAGAAGACTCACCAGATCAGCCCTCAGCTGTCTACAGCACAGCACAGCCCTTGTCTGACAACACTTCTGGGTCACTGCTGTATCTGAATAGAAGTCGTACATGCTACCTTTGTTCTGCTGCCTTTGTGCTGGTCAGCAGTTTGGAACTCCACCTGGCGTCAGTTCATGGAGAAGAAGTGCACGTAGTGTTCCCTGGATCATCTAAGCCAGTTTTGCCTGAGTCGTCTAAGCCTGACAAATGCAATGTTTTGCCCGAGTCGTCTAAGACTGACAAATGCAATGTTTTGCCCGAGTCGTCTAAGCCTGACAAATGCAATGTTTTGCCTGAGTCGTCGATTGCTGACAAAGGCTGTGTTGGCACCAAAAGATACGGCAAATGTGACGCGTTTACAAACACTGACATTGCCAAGCGAGTGGGAAAACTCAGGAAGAGGAAAAAGAAAACAAAAAAGAAAGTGGATAAAAAGGATACTAGGAATAAAGATGCAGAGGTTACGGACAGACGACAAATGTGTGAAGTTTGCGGTAAGCTTTTTTGTACGGCCGCAGGACTAAAAGAGCACAAACTGATTCATACTGGTGTCAAACCATTTGTGTGTGATATATGCGACAAGAGGTTTTATACATCTTCGCAACTGAGGTCTCACAAACTGACGCATAGTAGTGAGAAGTGTTTTATGTGTGAGGTCTGTGGAAAGTCTTATTACACGCTAGCAGTACTGAGGGCACACAAACGGATTCATACTGGTGTCAAACCCTTTGTTTGTGATGTATGCAATAAGAGTTTTTTCCAGGCTTCAAATTTAAGTTCGCACAAACTGATGCATGGTAATCAGAAACGTTATTTGTGTGAAGTGTGCAGCAAGAGGTTCAAGCAGGCTTCGCAGTTGAAGACGCATAAGCTGACACATAGCGGTCTTAAACCCTTTGTGTGTGACATTTGCAACAAGAGGTTTGCAAATAATGGGAACCTGGCAAGGCACAAGAGAATCCACACAGGGGAGAGGCCATACAAGTGCCCCCACTGTGACCGTGATTTCAATCAGCCAAGTTATATAAAGACACATATTAGGAGAGCTCATACACACGAGAAACCCTTTGTCTGTGATACCTGTGGGGAAGCTTTTTACGAGAAAATCCTATTAACTGTGCACATGAGAAGCCACACTGGAGAAAAACTTCACGTGTGTTCAGACTGTGGGAAAGGCTTTGCCTACCCCAGTGCTCTAGCACAACATCATCTGACCCACACGGGGAAAAAACCACACGTGTGTTCAGACTGTGGGAAGGGCTTTGCCCACTCTAGCTCTCTAGCGCAGCATCGTCTGACCCATACAGGAAAGAAACTTTATGTGTGTTCAGACTGTGGGAAAAGTTTTACCCAGTCCAGTTCTCTATCAACACATCGCCTGACCCACTCCAGAATTAAACCCCACTTGTGTCCTGACTGTGGGAAACGTTTTACCCTGGCCAGTTCTCTCAGAGAACATCGTCTGACCCACAGCGGCGAAAAACCTCACAGCTGTCCCCACTGTTCTTTCCCGTTTAGATCGTCGAGCAATTTAATCAGACATATCCGCAATCTACACAAGGAGCAGAATGTGCAGTTTTCAACCCCTTCACTACCAGAGAACAATTGACAGATTATTGAGCAGAATGTGTAATTTTCAAACCCTTCACAGCAGGAGTAGTTCACACAAAGGAAAATATGAGAGAGAGGGGGAGAGAGAGAGAGAGCGAGACACTGCAGGGTTTGTACGGTCCTTACAGGTGCTTATTGGTTTTTATATTTGTGGATGGGCCTCATAAGGCCTTATAGGTGCTTATATTTAACCTATCGGTCCTTACAGAAAGTACTTAAGTACTTATGGATAAGAAAAAGTCATCTATATTTTGCAAAGGATGAAAAAAAATCCGAAGTGTGCACATTTAGTTGTAAACCTTCGAAAATCTCAATGCGCATGACCAGAAGTAACCGGTCGACAACGTTGCCGCGTTCTCATGAAGAAAGCAAGATGCCAGGAAGATCGCTGGTTTTAAAGACGGTGATTATAAGTACTGGATTAGGACAGACAAAGATCCCAGGAAGGCGCAATGTTTTGTGTGCGCTATATCACTGAACTTGGCGTCAGTGGGCGAATCTGCTTTACGTCTTTGCTTGGTTTGCGTCCTTATGAGAAGTAAAATGGTGCTTATAAGATCCTTATAAGGTCTTAAGGGTACGAACCCTGAACTGTGTGATTAGTGAGCAGAATGTGTAATTTTCAACCTCTTCACAGCCAGAGAACAATTGACAGATTATTGAGCAGAATGTGCAGTTTTGCACATTGTTAACTATTAATTAATGCGCAGTGTATTCCATATGCTTTTCTTCCTCTCCTGCTCTCTTTCGCTCTCTTCTTCTCTCTTTCTCTACCATTCTCTCTCTTTCACTTTTATTTTTCCCATCTTTCTTTTCCTTCTTCTCCTCTTTATTGTTTAGGTTTGTGTGGATGTGTGTCTGGATATATTGTATGTGAATGTATATTAACTCTTCTACTACCGTCGGCGGGTTGACCCGCCGGTTTACCGTATACCGTTGCTAGCCATGGGCGGGTTTGACCGCCAGATACTAGGGAAACCCTGGTGTCCCCCTTTGCGCTATTTATATCAAGTGACATCACATCCTTTACTTCCGTGACATGCACAGTTCGCTCAGGGAAAGCACAATTTTCCGCCATCTTCATTTGTAGGCTAAATTTTGTAATTTTCAATCAATTTTCGTCGCGTTTTCGACGATGGAAACTGACAACTTTTGGCGTGAACCTCTACAAGATGGCGATAGTGCCGACGAAGCATTTACTGTGGAAAAAGTGGCAGAATCTGAACTTAGGCGAATCAAAAAGAGCTTCGAAAGTGTTGAAACGATCTTGGGTTTGCAGCAGCAGATCGACACAGGTAAATTTAGTGATGATTCGAGCGAGTCTTTTTTTTAATGAATTTTTAAAGTGAGTGTGTGCGAAAATCAGTGTAGCGGCAAAAATTACTTGGTGCGCAACGGTAAACAGTCTAAGTAATACTTGGTAGTAGAAGAGTTAAGGAAAAAAAACAACCCAAACCCCAACCTTCTTTATACTTGCTATTAACAAGAAAAAAGGCAAGGCAAGACAAACTTTTTTCTCTGTTTTATTCATCTTTATTTACAAGTAATCACTGTTTATTATTCATGAATGTTGAATCATACAGATAATATATGAATGTTAAATTATACAGATTTTTTCCTTGAGTTCAAGCTAACACAATTTACGCTTTTAAAATATACATATTAGTATAATGCACTCTGCATTAAAAGTGTGCATCTCCAATATTTTACCCAAAAAAACCATTGTTGTAATTTGAAAAAAAGTTCTATTGTCAGTTGTTATAGTCATATTGTATGAAGGTCAAAGGTCATAGGTCAATGTTGAACGTGTTGTTTGAGATTAAAATAAGTATGTTTTCAAATGTATGCACGCGTCTTGTACAATTCTATTGGTAGCAGTGGGTGCAGCAGCTACTCTACTATATATTGCACATGTTTATTGTGATGTGCATTGTGGCTCTGTGTGTTTGTGTGTGATATATGTGTGTGTGATATATGTGTGTGTGATATATGTGTGTGTGATATATCATATGTGTGTGTGATATATCATATGTGTGTGTGATATATGTGTGTGTGTGTGATATATGTGTGTGTGTGATATATGTGTGTGTGTGATATGTGTGTGTGTGTGATATATGTGTGTGTGTGATATATGTGTGTGTGATATATGTGTGTGTGTGATATATGTGTGTGTGTGTGTGTGTGTGTGTGATATATGTGTGTGTGTGTGTGATATATGTGTGTGTGTGATATGTGTGTGTGTGTGTGTGATATATGTGTGTGTGATATATGTGTGTGTGATATATGTGTGTGTGATATATGTGTGTGTGTGTGATATATGTGTGTGTGTGTGTGATATATGTGTGTGTGTGTGATATATGTGTGTGTTATATATGTGTGTGTGTGATATATGTGTGTGTGATATGTGTGTGTGTGAGATATATGTGTGTGTGATATATGTGTGTGTGTGTGTGTGTGATATATGTGTGTGAGATATATGTGTGTGATATATTGTGTGTGTGTGTGATATGTGTGTGTGAGATATGTGTGTGTGAGATATATGTGTGTGTGATATATATGTGTGTGTGATATATGTGTGTGTGATATATGTGTGTGAGAGGGAGAGAGAGAAAATATGTACCGTATTTCTCGGACTATAAGGCGATACTTTTTTTCCAAGACTCAGACCCCTGCACCTTATAATATGACTAATAAAACAGTAAGAAAATATAATAACAAAATCTGAAATTTGGGTAAAATTTGGGGGGTGCGCCTTACACAAAGTGTGTGCCTTACAGTCAGAAAAATACGGTAGTTTATGTTTTCTTGTTATTCATAATATCTTTGATTTGATTTTGGTGGTTTGCACAAGTTTGTAGCAAGATATGTAAACTCATGTAAATGTACATGGTTAGTTGAAGAAAGTGATTGTTTAGTTAAAAATTAATGTGGAAAAGCTGAATATTAATGTGTGTGTGTGGAGGAGGGGGTGGAGTAAAAATGCATTTTCGCTATGAACATGTATTTCGAAATGTTTTATATACACCATTAAGTGTACTTAACATTATTGCTCATGTTGAAAACAGTGAAAATTGTGCATGTTTCCCATTACAGTGGAACCTCCCTTTTAAGACCTCCCATTATAAGACTCCATCCCATATAAGACCCAATTCTCTGAGACATTACTACCCTTCTTTGCTAGTATTAAAATTACCTCCCTTATAAGACCTCATTTTGGATGATTTTTGAAGGTCTTATAAAGGAGGCTCCACTGTATGGCCAGTGCAGCGATCTGAATTAAAAAGAGTTACCTTTCCTTACGTGACCCAGCTTCGCAGAGAAAATGGCGATCACTAGCAGTAGCACTGCAAGAATGCAGACGTACACTTGAACAACTGCATGAAGAAGCAAAAGGAAGATATTTTCAATAGCTAAGAAAATACGTTGTAAGAATATCATCAACATCGACGCTGTCGATTCATGCGATCTAGATCTACAAAATTGTGGTCAACTGCTGAACAAAAGATAAAGTGAAGCTAGATAGGCAAGGATTTCGTTCATCATGGCCAAGAATTTCGATTAGATCTACAAGTCAAGACCTGAGTTTACCTGCAAAACCTGTGTTTCGGTGGAAAAAAGAACTTGTTTTATAGAGGAATACACCAGTGCAATTGGTGTACGTTTCGTTTTGTAAGCACCAGCATGCAGTCCTGACTCCCTGCAAGAAACATTGTCAGATCGACGGAAGCATACTTTTGCTACCACATACCGCTAGTCCCACACTGTAATTTCACATCCATGATACGAGTCTCACATACCACTATTCCCACAATGTCTCTCTCTGTGCTTGTGTATGCCAAACCCACACAAACACATACAAGCCCATCCAGAATATAACTACATAACGCGTTGCACACACGCACAAGCAACGGTGTGTGGGACTAGCAGTATGCGATAACAAAAGTATGCTTCTGTCAGGTCTAGATCTAACCTAGTCCTATCGCGGTGCGTGTCGTTTTGGGATATTACCAGTGATTCGCACAACCAAACTGCGAATAGATCTAGTTCAGAAAAATAATTTTGTTCTGTCTAGGAAGTGTGTGGAAGGGGGGGGGGGGGGGGGGTGGGGGGGGGGGGGGGGGGGGGGGGAGGGTAAGTTTTTGATCAGCTACATTACCATATCTGTAGTTCAGATACAGAGAGGTTGCCCAGACAGGGCTCCCAATCGTCCCGCAAAACAAGGGGTCCCATGGACTCCTTCACTTACAGTATAAAGGGTCCTAGAGGAGGGATAGAGGATCCCAACTACATTTGCAATGCTAAAAATATTTTTTTCTAGTGCATCCCTGGGACCCCCTGCACATTCTTTTAGAGGGTCCCTTAGAATTCTAGTACTTTATAGACCCACAAATGGGGGTCCCTGGGAGCCCTGCCCAGGTGAATGTGGGCTTAAAAAGCTATGCTGCCATCGGAGCCATCCCTGTAGAAATATGCAACAAATATTGAATAGATACTAATTATAAGTGCATACAATTATCTTCTAAGTACTGTGGAACCTCCCTTATAGGTCAAGATGTGCCCCCCCCTGTATTTCTCGGTTAATTCCATTTTTCCGTTTTTGCCTTTCTTGCCAAACATAAAGCTGTATTTTATTAACCTTTTTAGCTAATAACCTTTTTGGAATACTAACCCTATTCCTAACCCTAGGCCATTATCTAATAGGATGGAAGTTCAGTTTAACGTCGCGTATCGGCTTTCGCCATGTACGACGGGCTGAACAAACCAACCAGGATATAAACAAAAATTTATGTTCCTGAATCACTGTCCCAGCCAGTAGGGTTAGTATTCCAAAAAGGTTATTAGCTAAAATGGTTCATAAAATACAGCTTACCTTTACCGGGAGGTAATTTTAATACTTACAAAGAAGGGCAATGTCTCGGAGACGTAGGTCTTATATCATGTGAGGGAGTCTTATAATGAGGGAGGTTCCACTGTATGTATAAACATCTGTTGTGCATCATCTCTCTCTGTCTGTCTCTCTCTCTCTCTCTCTCTCTCTCTCTCTCTCTCTCTCTCTCTCTCTCTCTCTCTCTCTGTCTCTGTCTCTCTCTCTGTCTCTCTCTCTCTGTCTCTCTCTCTGTCTGTCTCTGTCTCTCTCTCTGTCTCTCTCTCTCTCTCTCTCTCTCTCTCTCTCTCTGTCTCTGTCTCTCTCTGTGTGTCTCTCTCTCTCTCTGTCTGTCTCTCTCTCTCTCTGTCTCTGTCTCTCTGTCTCTCTCTCTCTCTCTCTCTCTCTCTCTCTCTCTCTCTCTCTCTCTCTCTCTCTCTCTCTCTCTCTCTATCCCTCTCTCTCTCTCTCTCTCTCTCTCTCTCTGTGCGTGCACGCGTGTGTATATGTGTGTGTGAAAGAAGAGAAGGATATTGAAAAATAGATGCAGATGTTTTCAAAAACTTACGAAACTAAAAATGGGGCAGTGAAACTTTAAAAACAACCCCACTAAAAATAAACCAACAACTCCAGACTGGATAGTAGGCCTACCTAAAAACAACGCTTTCTTTCAGTGCACCACCAAGTAAATTCCCTATTTTGTTAACAATACAGATAGGTGTAGCAGTAACCACGCCTCGGTTAAACCTCATCGGCTATGGTACCGCCACCAAGTGTTTAGAGTATGAGAGGGAGCGTTATAATGGGAGGTCTTATAAGGGAGGTTCCACTGTATTACCAGTCACTGCGTGACTGCCTTCTTTATGATTTGAACGGGAAAAGCAACAGGTTATGAACTTCATTTCTCCAAACTAGGACAAGCATATAAATGTTACGTGTAAACATTTATCTTACATTTCTGCAGCAGTAAGTCTAGTTATGTCATGTCCATGGATATTTTCAATGCATCCTTTTGGGCTGGCAACTAGTAAAGAAAAAAATGGAAACGGAAAAAGTTGGAATGGGTGTTTATAGGCCTAGAACCGATTACATTTATATATCTTCTTCTTCTTCTTCTTCTTCTTCCATTGAGTATCCACAATCATCCGTTCGATTTCATGACAGTCTAGGAAAGTTGAAATTACCATCTCTGAAATATAGAAGAATTCCTGGGGATCTGATAAACACATACAATTTTGTTCACAGTGATAACAATACTAATAAATCTTTGTTCCAGCTAACAATTGACTCAAGAACCCGTAACAGTGATTTAAAAATACTAACCCAGTATAGCCGAACTAATATTAGAAATAAATTCTTTTCTAACAGAGTAACAAAGTTTTGGAATACTCTTCCTGCACATATTAAACGAGCACAGAATCTAACACGATTCAAAACCCTCCTTGGTGGATACACCAACATATCAAAACTACAATACGAGCATGACTAAAAGGCAGATTTGTTGAAAACAAAATACTAAAACCTCTCAGCTGTGCAAAAGTTCAAACAAAAATGAAAGGACAGTGAAGAGGCCGTGAGGCCTAATGTCCTAACTACCTGACCTGACCTGAAAGAAACAAAATAGAACAAAAAACCTACTCTTCGAAGATGACCCAGCCAGTCGGGTCTCGCTGATCGAGCCCCCGACATGATGCTGAGTCGGCAGGAACACGTAAACTTCTTGTTTGCTTCTCTTCTATTTGGGGTCCACGATCATTTAACCTTCACCGGATCATGCTTTTGACTACACGGACACGATGGCGGGGGTCTTCCACGACCCCCTACTCAGCAAAGAGCAAATTCCGAGGTGTTTATCCCTATCCGGATGGTGGGGGTCTTCCACGACCCCCTACTCAGCAAAGAGCAAATTCCGAGGTGTTTATCCCTGTCCGGATGGCGGGGGTCTCCCACGACCCCTACTTGTCAATGAGTCACCATGTGTTTATCCCTGTCCGGATGGCGGGGGTCTCCCACGACCCCTACTTGTCAATGAGTCACCATGTGTTTATCCCTGTCCGGATGGCGGGGGTCTCCCACGACCCCTACTTGTCAATGAGTCACCATGTGTTTATCCCTGTCCGGATGGTGGGGGTCTCCCACGACCCCTACTTGTCAATGAGTCACCATGTGTTTATCGCTGTCCGGATGGCGGGGGTCTCCCACGACCCCTACTTGTCAAAGAGGCACCATGTGTTTATCCCTGTCCGGATGGCGGGGCTCTCCCACGACCCCTACTCAATGCACTGCAGTGCTCTTTAAAGTAGGGGTCGTGGGAGACCCCCGTCATCCGGACAGGTATATCAAAATTACGCGTCATATTACGTCATTTATATTTTATACACATTAATGACATTTAACACACTTAAAGCCATTTACGTTTTTGACAAAGTCATGAAATTTCATAAAGATTGCTTAAATAGTTTTAGAGATATAACATGCTTTGTGTGTCAAGGGGTCGTGGGCGACCCCAGAAGTCCGGTAAAGGTTAAGCGTGTGTATTTTAGAGATAAAGCAAAGAAGAGAAAAACTTTTTGAAGCATAAAATCCTGAATAACTAAGCATCACTTGAGTAATCAACCCTTTTATTTATTTTGATACAAATAGCGTCACGACAGAAATGAAGTCTTGAGTACTTTGTTACAAAAAGTTGCAGAAATAACATTTTTTGCTCTCAACTCCTCAAATTGATGCACAACTTTCAAACGTTCACAGGTGGTGGTGGGAAGAAAACACGTGGTTATCATTATGCTCTAAATGGTTCCAGAGCAAAGGGCATAGCAATAAAAAGGAAATGGCGGACCTGCCCCGTTGTTCCCTACGTAAGCCGATTTGACGCGCTTTCGTTCAAACAAAATTATTTTCCGCGCTTCTGATATGCCAATATGCGCTTTTGTAAATCTCCCGCCTACGTAAGGATGGGTGTACTTCGAGCAGTATGGAGAAAAGCCCTTTTGTACTTTAACTGAATTTTCTATACTTATACGTGTGTTGTCCATATATACATTTACCTAACTAAAGGTCAATACATTGAGAGAGAGAGAGAGAGAGAGAGAGAGAGAGAGAGAGAGAGAGCACTGAACACTGACAAACTTTATTTAACAAGGATACAGATTTTAGGCGATGCCTATTCTTCCAATCTGGCCTTGAATAAAAGAAAACAATTAAAAATTGATTAGAAACGTGAAAACAAAAACAAATGAAACAAATATCAGAGAGAGAGAGAGAGAGAACAACAATTTATTTTCTTTAGGCCACTAGCCCCTAGAAACAGGGTCAAGGAACAAAAAAATATCATACGATATTTACTACACCTCTCAATTAGATAACAACATCATTATGGAGATATACTATCATGTTGGTGAGCGAAACATGATAACACCAAACGTATACTAGGCAAGCCAACATCTGTTGAGAGAGGGGGAGAGAGAGAGAGAGAGGTGTGTGTGCACGCACGCGGGTATAATAATAATAATAATGAAGAAAACTTATATAGCGCACATTCCAGGCTAGCTGCTCATGGCGCTTTACAAAAAATACATTTAATCAAATCACATCAATACCCATGCCCGCACGCACACAAGCACACACACTGACGAACATAGCATATCATTTACACGTGCATGCACACATACATACATACATACGTACGTACGTTCGTACATACATACATACACACAGACACAAACACACACACATCTCCACACACGTGCATAAGCACATGCCAGCGCGCGCATGCACACACACACTTTCTGTCTCCCAACTTTCCCATGCCATTCATCATCCACACACGCTTTCATTCTCACAATCCGATCATGGTGGACAGTAGTGTTCAGAGAATAGATGGGTTTTCAGGTTGGTTTTGAAAACTGACAGGGAGTTGGAATGTCTGTCAGCTGTGTCTGAATAGGACTTACACGAAGTGGAGAAGGCGACTATTCTGGAAGGATGGGCTGAATTTTGTTTATTTAGTATATTAGGTACTTTATACTCCGGACAGGGATAAACACCTCGGAATTTGCTCTTTGCTGAGTAGGGGGTCGTGGAAGACCCCCGCCATCGTGTCCGTGTAGTCAAAAGCATGATCCGGTAATGGTTAAAGACACATAACCACCACGGGGCAAGTCCGCCTACTTACGCAGGGCGTGGCCGACGTTTAGCATGTCCGCCCCCGGAAGACAAGGCCTTACTTGGGTAAGGCTAGGTTACGTCATCTTTTTATTAGGGACACTTCTTAGTTTACGTAATTTGTAAGCTTACTTGACGTGACATCAACAGGCCAGACAGAGACAGACTTAGACAACAGAAGGAACGAGAGAGAGAGAGAGAGAGAGAGAGAGAGAGAGAGAGAGAGAGAGAGAGAGAGAGAGAGAGAGAGAGAGAGAGAGAGTGTGTCTGGAAGAGACAAAAACACAGAGAGACAGAGATAGACACAGACAGTAAACAAAGTCTGGTTGATGAGAGACAGACAGAGACAAAGCCTGGAGAGAGATAGAAGGAACGAGAGAGAGAGAGACAGACAGTCAGAGCAGATACAGACAGAAACAAAGTCTGGAGAGAGACAGACAAAGAGAAAGAGAGTGACAGAGAGAGACAGAGACAGATGTCTGGAGAGGGACAGACAGACAGAGACAGAAACGAACCGGACAGAGACAGAGACAGAGATAAACAACAGATGGAACGAGAAAGATAGACAGAGATTACAGAAGTCGGAAGTCGGAAGTTTACTGAATATAAGGCCAACAGCCCCTTTCAGGGGGGGAACAAACACTTAATACATTCACAATTGTATGAAAGAAAAAGAAACAAAAGAACAAAACAAAAAAACCCATACATATGTATATAAACAATAAACAACCATGCGTAACTAAAACACCAGGTTCACAAAATATTGGATAGAAAGACAACACATCGTACACGATCAATGTTGGCCTGGCTGTACAAAGCATTATCCAACAACAACATTCTAGACTTACATTCACATATTTAGATCATCAATACACGATTGTCGTAACTTGAAGGCACAGACAAGAAATTTAGCCACATTTACTATTTTAGCTCTGGATTCACTCCTCAAAACGTTGATAAGTCTTACATTTAAGTCATCATCTTCATTTACACAAAAATTAAACTGGTTTCTGATCTGACTGTACAAAGGGCATTTGAACATAAAGTGA
>CM065711.1:36827869-36840369 GCA_017654935.2 Phymorhynchus buccinoides | reverse complement strand
AACCTTTGCTTCTCCTGAATAAGATGTACCTACACGTACTATTTGTGTTCTGTCTAATAAAAAAGCTTTTAATCCATTCTAATAACTTTCCCCCAATCCCATAGGCTGCTAATTTAATCAATAATCTTTGATGAGGAACCGAATCAAAGGCCTTTCTGAAGTCTAGGTAGATAACATCTATGCTTTCCCCTTTGTCAACTAAGCTTGTAAAATCTTCCATAACTTGCAGTAATTGAGTAACACAATACTTTTTACTTCTAAACCCGCGAAGCTCGCATCATAAACGGCATTGCAAACATTCTGTACATGTTAGATAAAACACTCGCATAATAAACAGTAGCGCAAACATTCTGTACATGTTACATAAGAAACTCGCATCATAAACAGTAGCGCAAACATTCTGTACATGTTACATAAGAAACTCGCATCATAAACAGTAGTGCAAACATTCTGTACATGTTACATAAGAAACTCGCATCATAAACAGTAGTGCAAACATTCTGTACATGTTACATAAGAAACTCGCATCATAAACAGTAGTGCAAACATTCTGTACATGTTAGATAAAAACAGAAATGGGGAGCCATGTTTTCGTTTAGAAAATAGTGATACAGAAATGGTCAAATTGATGTGGTTAGGTTGTAGAGCTGCATTGAAACTATACAACTGGTATAACTGATTGCCCAAGCAGATCTGTGTACAATAAAAGTAAGCTATCAAGCCATATAAATGTAGTACCAGTACATGCGTAGCTCATGTTTCACCTTTCTTCCTCCCTACCGTCCAAAGCTTAATTAAAATCCACCAGTAGTTGGGTTTTTGAAATTGATAGACAGACAGATGCATGGATGAAACCACATGGCAGGAAAAGCAGGAATCCTGAATTGGGCTTTGTTATTTTTCTTAAAATGGAATTGCGCAATACTTTATTGAAGAATAATTACACTGGAATGAGGGGGAAAACACAGTGTTTTATTGTTGAAAAAATGAAAATGAAAGATGGCTTGCAAAACCATCAGCTGCGAGGGCTTTGCCCCCTGACCCTAACAAACGACTCCGCCCCATGATCCCACCAAAGAACCCTCACGTGCGAGGGCTTTGCCCCCTGACCCTAACAAACGACTCCGCCCCATGACCCCACCAAAGAACCCTCAGCTGTGAGGGCTTTGCCCCCTGACCCTAACAAACGACTCCGCTCCATGATCCCACCAAAGAACCCTCAGCTGCGAGGGCTTTGCCCCCTGACCCTAACAAACGACTCCGCTCCATGATCCCACCAAAGAACCCTCAGCTGCGAGGGCTTTGCCCCCTGACCCTAACAAACGACTCCGCTCCATGATCCCACCAAAGAACCCTCAGCTGTGAGGGCTTTGCCCCCTGACCCTAACAAACGACTCCGCTCCATGATCCCACCAAAGAACCCTCAGCTGTGAGGGCTTTGCCCCCTGACCCTAACAAACGACTCCGCTCCATGATCCCACCAAAGAACCCTCAGCTGCGAGGGCTTTGCCCCCTGACCCTAACAAACGACTCCGCTCCATGATCCCACCAAAGAACCCTCAGCTGTGAGGGCTTTGCCCCCTGACCCTAACAAACGACTCCGCCCCATGATCCCACCAAAGAACCCTCACGTGCGAGGGCTTTGCCCCCTGACCCTAACAAACGACTCCGCCCCATGATCCCACCAAAGAACCCTCAGCTGTGAGGGCTTTGCCCCCTGACCCTAACAAACGACTCCGCTCCATGATCCCACCAAAGAACCCTCAGCTGCGAGGGCTTTGCCCCCTGACCCTAACAAACGACTCCGCTCCATGATCCCACCAAAGAACCCTCAGCTGCGAGGGCTTTGCCCCCTGACCCTAACAAACGACTCCGCTCCATGATCCCACCAAAGAACCCTCAGCTGTGAGGGCTTTGCCCCCTGACCCTAACAAACGACTCCGCTCCATGATCCCACCAAAGAACCCTCAGCTGTGAGGGCTTTGCCCCCTGACCCTAACAAACGACTCCGCTCCATGATCCCACCAAAGAACCCTCAGCTGCGAGGGCTTTGCCCCCTGACCCTAACAAACGACTCCGCTCCATGATCCCACCAAAGAACCCTCAGCTGTGAGGGCTTTGCCCCCTGACCCTAACAAACGACTCCGCCCCATGATCCCACCAAAGAACCCTCAGCTGTGAGGGCTTTGCCCCCTGACCCTAACAAACGACTCCGCTCCATGATCCCACCAAAGAACCCTCAGCTGTGAGGGCTTTGCCCCCTGACCCTAACAAACGACTCCGCTCCATGATCCCACCAAAGAACCCTCACCTGCGAGGGCTTTGCCCCCTGACCCTAACAAACGACTCCGCTCCATGATCCCACCAAAGAACCCTCAGCTGTGAGGGCTTTGCCCCCTGACCCTAACAAACGACTCCGCTCCATGATCCCACCAAAGAACCCTCAGCTGTGAGGGCTTTGCCCCCTGACCCTAACAAACGACTTCGCTCCATGATCCCACCAAAGAACCCTCAGCTGTGAGGGCTTTGCCCCCTGACCCTAACAAACGACTTCGCTCCATGATCCCACCAAAGAACCCTCACCTGCGAGGGCTTTGCCCCCTGACCCTAACAAACGACTCCGCTCCATGATCCCACCAAAGAACCCTCACCTGCGAGGGCTTTGCCCCCTGACCCTAACAAACGACTCCGCTCCATGATCCCACCAAAGAACCCTCAGCTGTGAGGGCTTTGCCCCCTGACCCTAACAAACGACTCCGCTCCATGATCCCACCAAAGAACCCTCAGCTGTGAGGGCTTTGCCCCCTGACCCTAACAAACGACTCCGCTCCATGATCCCACCAAAGAACCCTCAGCTGTGAGGG
The DNA here is from genome assembly GCA_017654935.2 of Phymorhynchus buccinoides. NCBI lineage: Eukaryota > Metazoa > Mollusca > Gastropoda > Neogastropoda > Raphitomidae > Phymorhynchus > Phymorhynchus buccinoides. The sequence goes on along the minus strand of CM065711.1, from coordinate 36,837,505 downwards.
CTTTGCCCCCTGACCCTAACAAACGACTCCGCTCCATGATCCCACCAAAGAACCCTCAGCTGTGAGGGCTTTGCCCCCTGACCCTAACAAACGACTCCGCTCCATGATCCCACCAAAGAACCCTCAGCTGTGAGGGCTTTGCCCCCTGACCCTAACAAACGACTCCGCTCCATGATCCCACCAAAGAACCCTCAGCTGTGAGGGCTTTGCCCCCTGACCCTAACAAACGACTCCGCCCCATGATCCCACCAAAGAACCCTCAGCTGTGAGGGCTTTGCCCCCTGACCCTAACAAACGACTCCGCTCCATGATCCCACCAAAGAACCCTCAGCTGTGAGGGCTTTGCCCCCTGACCCTAACAAACGACTCCGCTCCATGATCCCACCAAAGAACCCTCAGCTGTGAGGGCTTTGCCCCCTGACCCTAACAAACGACTCCGCCCCATGATCCCACCAAAGAACCCTCACCTGCGAGGGCTTTGCCCCCTGACCCTAACAAACGACTCCGCTCCATGATCCCACCAAAGAACCCTCAGCTGTGAGGGCTTTGCCCCCTGACCCTAACAAACGACTCCGCTCCATGATCCCACCAAAGAACCCTCAGCTGTGAGGGCTTTGCCCCCTGACCCTAACAAACGACTCCGCTCCATGATCCCACCAAAGAACCCTCAGCTGTGAGGGCTTTGCCCCCTGACCCTAACAAACGACTCCGCTCCATGATCCCACCAAAGAACCCTCAGCTGTGAGGGCTTTGCCCCCTGACCCTAACAAACGACTCCGCTCCATGATCCCACCAAAGAACCCTCAGCTGTGAGGGCTTTGCCCCCTGACCCTAACAAACGACTCCGCTCCATGATCCCACCAAAGAACCCTCACCTGCGAGGGCTTTGCCCCCTGACCCTAACAAACGACTCCGCTCCATGATCCCACCAAAGAACCCTCAGCTGCGAGGGCTTTGCCCCCTGACCCTAACAAACGACTCCGCTCCATGATCCCACCAAAGCGGCCAAGGAAGGGGCGAAAGTGTTTTTGTTTTTTTAGTGATGTTACTTTTATCTAGTTTTGTATCTCTTAGAAGATCGAAGGCAAACGAATAAATAGATTTTGAGGATTGAATGTACTGTGCACGTTTTCCAAAATCCTTTTCATACTTTAAACATACTTCTTCTGAGCAAAACATTGTTTTATCAAAAACTTTTCAAAACAAATTTTGAAGCAGAAGCGTTTCAGAGTTCTGTGAGAGGCAAAACTTCCACTTCGATACATGTCCCTACGTTAGATGTGTGGGAACTCGAAGGCAATTTTGTAATCTTTGCAGTCAGTACTCTGAAGTTTATTGAAAAGATATTGAGGTGCATTCAAAAATACTTCTTGAGCATATGATAGTCTAGAGCGTACAAGGACAGATGCTGAAATTGCTAATGTGTTGGTATCTTGTCCCCAACATTGTTTACTAACTATTTTATAGACGCTTAAGCTTCTCCTTGCTTTGTTTAAAATATAATCAATATGAGCATTCCATGTCACCTTACACCTAGAAAGAAATGAAAGGGCAAAATGGCACTCCCGTCATTTTTTTGCAAGGGGCCAAATGGGAAAGAACCAGATGGAAAGGGCCAATCAGGACGTCCCCGTAACAACACACCCTCTTGCAGTACAGACAGCACAGTACCTTGACACAACCGTGCCCTAATGTCTACTTTGCCTTGCAAAGCTAGGCAAAACCATGACAAACGTAGCGTCAATGACGCATCGCTGTGCTAAAACAAAATGGCGGTGACGATCTTGTCTTGCAAAAGCTAAGGTATATGCAATGTAAAGCCCACATTGTACCAATGTATCATCAATATATCACCGATATTTTCCCAATATTGTACACTCATAGGACTCAACACAAATACCATGTAAAGCCCACGTTGTACCAATGTATCATCAATATATCACCAATATTTTCCCAATATTGTATACTCATAGGACCCAACACAAATACCCCATAAAAGGCCAATATGAGACTGTTTTGCACTTCCAAGCTTGTGTTCATGTTGTAGTAGCAACAAAGGCCCAATGTTTTAAGCAATCTTAGCACAATGTTTGCTCAATATTGCTGTGCTGTCTGGGATGGTGACATGATTTCGTATCCATTCACATCAGTGCGCCTCCTGTTCGCAGGAACTAAGTAGCCATCCTTATCAGCCTGCCACACTGGCGCCCCACACACCGGCGGTGACGTTTCGTTTCTCCTGACGTCACGGACTGCGTTCTCCTGGTTCCGGTTCCGGTTATCAAGGCCCGTTTCACGGTTTCTGGTGCTTTCCTCGAGATCTGGAATGTGCACGCGCACACGTGGACACACACACACACACACACACACACACACACACACAACACACACACACACGCGCGCGCGCGCCCGCCCATACACACACAGAGAGTTAAAAACAAACAAAAAGCACAAGATCATGTGCAACACGCACACAAAAATAAGTTAATTAGCCACGCGCCAGAAAGGCAGACGAACGGATTTCTTCTTCTTCGTATTGGGGATGCTTAACCTGCCTCACACCCCACGCCCAAGGTCTTCAGGATGCATGCTACATGAGTCATTTCCACCAGCACAACATGGCCTACTCACTCGGACTCCTACCAAATTGATGAGATTGATCGATGAGGATGGCTCTCCCCCCCCCCCCCCCCCCCGTCCCATTCACTCTCTCTCTCTCTCTCTCTCTCCTCTCTCTCTCTCTCTCTCTCTCTCTCAAGTCTCTCTCTCTCTCTCTCTCTCTCTCTCTCTCTCTCTCTCTCTCCTTTTTGTTTTTTTGTGTGCACCGCACCTACTATGTTATAGGCCAGATGCCTGAAACATTAAAATTGTGTTCAATCTCTCTCTCTCTGTGTCTCCTTTAACTCCCACCTCTTCGTCTTTTCCTGTCCTTATTCTCTCAATCTATCTCTCTCTGTCTCCTTTAACTCCCAACTCTTCGTCTTTTCCTGTCCTTATTCTCTCAATCTCTCTCTCTGTCTGTCTCCTTTAACTCCCAACTCTTCGTCTTTTCCTCTCCTTATTCTCTCAATCTATCTCTCTCTGTCTCCTTTAACTCCCAACTCTTCGTCTTTTCCTCTCCTTATTCTCTCAATCTCTCTCTCTCTCTGTGTCTCCTTTAACTCCCAACTCTTCGTCTTTTCCTCTCCTTATTCTCTCAATCTATCTCTCTCTCTGTGTCTCCTTTAACTCCCAACTCTTCATCTTTTCCTCTCCTTATTCTCTCTCTCTCTCTCTCTCTCTCTCTCTCTCTCTCTCTCTCTCTCTCTCTCTCTCTCTCTCTCTCTCTCTCTCTCTCTCTCTCTCTCTCTCTCTCCTTTAACTCCCAACTCTTCGTCTTTTCCTCTCCTTATTCTCTCAATCTATCTCTCTCTGTCTCCTTTAACTCCCAACTCTTCGTCTTTTCCTCTCCTTATTCTCTCAATCTATCTCTCTGTGTCTCCTTTAACTCCCAACTCTTCGTCTTTACCTGTCCTTATTCTCTCAATCTCTCTCTCTCTGTGTCTCCTTTAACTCCCAACTCTTCGTCTTTTCCTCTCCTTATTCTCTCAATCTCTCTCTCTCTCTCTCTGTCTCCTTTAACTCGCACCTCTTCGTCTTTTCCTCTCCTTATTCTCTCTATCTCTCTCCGGGGAATAGTGGGCTTACTTAACGTGTGCGCAAGATCTTTGCGCATGCGTTCGCACACGGGACCTCGGTTTGAAGTCTCACCCGAAGGACAGAGATAGAGACATACAGACAAACAGGTACATAGACACAGACAGACAGACAGGTCCATATTATAGACAAACCATCGAAGGGGACGGCGCCAAGTGGTTCTATATAAGACTCCCCATCACCTCCGTCTTCACTGTCTTGGTCTGGACCCGCACAGACGGGGTCATCTGTTAACAAAAGTGATTAAGTGGATTAACTGCCCAGGCTATTGATTGAGTCATTTCCACCAGCACAACATGGCCTACTCCTACCAAATTGATGAGATTGAGGATGGCTCTTCCCCCCCCCCCCTCTCATTCACTCTGTCTCTCTCTCTCTCTCTCTCTCCTTTTTGTTTTTTGTGTGCACCGCACCTACTATGTTATAGGCCAGATGCCAAAAACATTAAAATTGTGTTCAATTGTGTTCTCTGTGTCTCCTTTAACTCCCACCTCTTCGTCTTTTCCTGTCCTTATTCTCTCAATCTCTCTCTCTCTGTCTCCTTTAACTCCCAACTCTTCGTCTTTTCCTCTCCTTATTCTCTCAATCTCTCTCTCTCTCTCTGTCTCCTTTAACTCCCAACTCTTCGTCTTTTCCTCTCTCTCTCTCTCTCTCTCTCTCTCTCTCTCTCCTCTCTCTCTCTCTCTCTCTCTCTCTCTCTCTCTCTCTCTCTCTCTCTCTCTCTCTCTGTCACTCCTTTAACTCCCAACTCTTCGTCTTTTCCTCTCCTTATTCTCTCAATCTCTCTCTCTGTGTCTCCTTTAACTCCCAACTCTTCGTCTTTTCCTCTCCTTATTCTCTCAATCTCTCTCTCTCTCTCTCTCTCTCTCTCTCTCTCTCTCTCTCTCTCTCTCTCTCTTTCTCCTCTCTCTCTCTCTCTCTCTCTCTCTCTCTCTCCTTTAACTCGCACCTCTTCGTCTTTTCCTGTCCTTATTCTCTCTATCTCTCTCCGGGGAATAGTGGGCTTAGTTAACGTGTGCGCAAGATCTTTGCGCATGCGTTCGCACACGGGACCTCGGTTTGAAGTCTCACCCGAAGGACAGAGATAGACACATACAGACAGACAGGTACATAGACACAGACAGACAGACAGGTCCATATTATAGACAAACCATCGAAGGGGACGGCGCCAAGTGGTTCTATATAAGACTCCCCATCACCTCCGTCTTCACTGTCTTGGTATGGACCCGCACAGACGGGGTCATCTGTTAACACAAATGGTTAAGTGGATTAACTGCCCAGGCTATTGATTAAGAACTAAAGAAGACCTGTGCATCTCTCTCTCTCTCTCTCTCTCTCTCTCTCTCTCTCTCTCTCTCTCTCTCTCTCTCTCTCTCTCTCTCTGATTTTTGTTTCATTTGTTTTTGCTTTCACGTTTCTAATCAATTTTTAATTGTTTTCTTTTATTCAAGGCCAGATTGGAAGAATAGGCATCGCCTAAAATCTGTATCCTTGTTAAATGAAGTTTTTCAGTGTTCAGTGCTCTCTCTCTCTCTCTCTCTCTCTCTCTCTCTCTCTCTCTCTCTCTCTCTCTCTCTCTCTCTCTCTCTCTCTCTCTCTCTCTCTCTCTCTCTCTCTTATTATTATGAGGGCCTATGTGAGGTTGTGAGTTAATCTTGTGTATGTTGCACAAATGATTTTTGTTCCTGATGTTTTCTAACCAGCCGTGAAGCTGGTTCTTCTTCTTCTTCTGCGTTCCCAGGCCATAATGGATAAGGTACGTATGTGTCCGGTTTTCAGTTATCACTGATCTCCCCGATGCGTACTGCCAACACATTTCGATTTCGGAGGAGCTCAAAGGAGAAACAATATTTGGAAGATTTTATTTGAAACAAAGGCAGGAGAATGGGCCAATAAGTCGGAAAGAAAGTTGATGACCGAAAGCAAAGGGAAAAGACAGTCAAAGAGAGTGTCAGATTAGAGGAAGGCACAAGCACAGAACTTCCAGAAGGTGGGGGAACTAGTTGTACGAAAGACCCCCGGGTCTGACCCCCACGGGGGCAGCTGCGAAACAAAAGCTGGTTAATGTTTTCAGGGCCTTCTGTTTGTTTCCTGACTATCTATCTGTCTGACTGATTAGGCCAATGTGAATACAATGGTTAATGTTTTCAGGGCATTCCGTTTGTTTCCTGACAATCTATCTGTCTGACTGATTAGGCCAATGTGAATACAATGGTTAATGTCTTCAGGGCATTCTGTTTGCTTCCTGACTATCTCCCTGTCTGACTGATTAGGCCAATGTGAATACAATGGTTAATGTTTTCAGGGCCTTCTGTTTGGTTCCTGACTATCTCTCTGTCTGACTGATTAGGCCAATGTGACTACAATGGTTAATGTTTTCAGGGCATTCCGTTTGTTTCCTGACTATCTCTCTGTCTGACTGATTAGGCCAATATGAATACAATGGTTAATGGTTTCAGGGCATTCCGTTTGTTTCCTGACTATCTCTCTGTCTGACTGATTAGGCCAATATGAATACAATGGTTAATGTCTTCAGGGCATTCTGTTTGTTTCCTGACTATCTATCTGTCTGACTGATTAGGCCAATGTGAATACAATGGTTAATGGTTTCAGGGCATTCCGTTTGTTTCCTGACTATCTCTCTGTCTGACTGATTAGGCCAATGTGAATACAATGGTTAATGTCTTCAGGGCATCCTGTTTGTTTCCTGACAATCTATCTGTCTTGACTGATTAGGCCAATGTGAATACAATGGTTAATGTCTTCAGGGCATCCTGTTTGTTTCCTGACAATCTATCTGTCTGACTGATTAGGCCAATGTGAATACAATGGCGGCCTCCGACCTCGTGTGATAAACAGGAAGGCTCTTGAGATAGGATAAAAGCAATATCCCATTCCAAAGCCCTAATAACTGATAGTAGCCCGTCATACTTTATCTTCTCATCCATACACTGTAATTCACTCAAGGCGTAGTTATTGAAAATTCAACATTACATTTACAATATAATAATAATAATAATAATGATAATAATAATAATAATAATGATAATAATAATGATAATAATAATGATAATATTAATAATAATATTAATAATAATATTAATAATAATTTCTTATGTAGGGAAACACCTTTCAGTTACACTGGAGGTCTTTGCGCTTTACATAATGATTAAAAATAACACTAATAAATAAGGACCACATAAAGTAATGCATACAAATATATGATACTACAAGCATTAATACAGTACATAAGTAGGTATATGACCGACAAGATAAACATCAGATACAGACTCTATGTTTTCAATCGCACGCAGATTAGCGAAGATCGACACATTAGCACAAAATATAAATTAGGGAAATAATTAGTCATCAAAATACCTAATCTTCCCTTCACACACAGAACAGACACGTTAGCGCGCGTACGCACTGGCACGCACTCTCTCTCTCTCTCTCTCTCTCTCTCTCTCTCTCTCTCTCTCTCTCTCTCTCCTCTCTCTCTCTCTCTCTCTCTCTCTCTCTCTCTCTCTCACACACACACACACACACACACACACACACACACACACACACACACACACACACACACACACACACACACACACACACACACACGACGACAGGATGAAAAAAAGTTTTGTTTAGCTTATTCCTTTATCGTCATTAAAGATCATTTTGACTTGACTTGACTTGACACACACACACACACAGATATGCGCAGGTGCAAACAAACGAGTATCAACACATTAGTACACTAACATAAATTTAGGTAATCATTTAATCTATGAAAGTTTAGCCAAGTACTATTATATAGGTGAATGATGTTGTTCAAGCCCATAATAGTGTACCATGTAATTGCTCCTCGTCAGCATGCCTCCCATTCCCGACGATTTGGTACCCATCCTCATCAATCTGCTCCACTGGCGCCGCATGCACCGGAGGTGACGTTTCGTTTCTCCTGACGTCACGGACTGCGATCTCTTGGCGGTTCCGGTTATCAAGGCCCGTTTCTCGGTTTCTGGTGCTTTGTTCTGGAATATGCGTATGCGCGCATGCACACACACATACACACACGCACGCACACGCACGCACGCACCGGCACGCATGCCCGCACACACGCACACACACACACACGCATGCCCGCACACATGCACACACACGCACGCATTCCCGCACACACGCACGCGCACACGCACACACACGCACAGACACACACACACACACACACACACACACACACACACACACACACACACACACACACACACACACACACACACCACATACACACACAATGGCTGTGTCAACAAAAAAGAAAAAAGAGCGAGTCACACAAAAGGACCATAAACAGAATATGAACATTTGAAGTTGTCTATAGGCCTGCCAAACATTAAGACATTTACATTGCTGTTCACTGATGCGCGCGCACACGCACACGCACACACGCATGCACGCACGCACGCACACGCGCGCACACGCACACGCGCGCACGCACGCACACACACACACACACACACACACACACACACACACACACACACACACACACACACACACACAGAGTTGGCCCTTCGGATGAGACCTATAAAACAAGATCTTGCGCGCACGTTAAAGCCCATCCCACTATTCGGCACGAGTAGGCCGTGTTGTGCCGGTGGAATGGATGACACGAACCCACAAAGCATGCATCCTGTGCGCCGATAGCAGTCTAAACGAAGACTTTGGGCTTGGGGCAGGATAAACATCCCCAATCGGAAGAAGAAGGAGAGACATAGCGGAAGAGAGAGAGAAAGAAAACAACGCACCAAGTGTACATACAGGCACGAGGAAACGACTGCACAAAGACAAGCCCCGAACAAATGAATGCAAGAGAGAGAGAGAGAGAGAGAGAGAGAGAGAGAGAGAGAGAGAGAGAGAGAGAGAGAGAGAGAGAGAGAGAGAGAGAGAAGAGAGAGAGAGAGAGAGAGAGAGAGAGAGAGAGAGAGAGAGAGAGAGAGAGAGAGAGAGAGAGAGAGAGAGAGAGAAAGAGAGAGAGAGAGAGAGAGAGAGAGAAGAGAGAGAGAGAGAGAGAGAGAGAGAGAGAGAGAGAGAGAGAGAGATTAACATTATAGCCCCATCGACAACTAAGGCCATGTCAGGGCTGTCACCACGTTAAATGCTACCACGTTTATTGTTTATTTCATCTTCATGTGCTTGTGTGAGTGTAGCGCTTTGATGCTTTCTAGTTTAATTGCACGTATTAAAAAGGGATAAAAATACAAGGTAAAAACAAAATCAAAGTTATGTTTTGTTAAAATACTTTTGTTAAAAAACCCATTAATCAATCACAAACTTAGCAAGTAGAAACGTGACACGTCTAGAGAGAGAGAGAGAGAGAGAGAGAGAGAGAGAGAGAGAGAGAGAGAGAGAGAGAGAGGAGAAGAGAGAGAGAGAGAGAGGGAGAGAGAGAATCAAATCAAATCAAATAGGTTTTTATTGCCATTAGCGCGAGAGAGAGAGAGAGAGAGAGAGAGAGAGAGAGAGAGAGAGAGAGAGAGAGAGAGAGATAGAGAGAGAGAGAGAGAGAGAGAGAGAGAGAGAAGAGAGAGAGAGAGAGAGAGAGAGAGAGAGAGAGAAGAGAGAGGAGAGAGAGAGAGAGATCAAGAGAGGGTGAATACGTTAAAAAAAAAGGAAAGAATGAGAAAACCAGCTAGAAAAACAAAGACAGACTGACAGATAAACACACAGAGAGAGAGAGAGAGAGAGAGAGAGAGAGAGAGAGAGAGAGAGAGAGAGAGAGAGAGAGAGAGAGAGAGAGAGAGAGAGAGGCAGACAGACAGACACAACAGAGCTAGACTGACCACTGGGAGGGATGTAACCCAGTTCACAATATACGTGTTCATCTGGGTTTCTTCGGGCTGGACGAGCATGCAGGGGGTGACCTGTTAACAAAGAATCATGTGA
>CM065711.1:36807676-36820176 GCA_017654935.2 Phymorhynchus buccinoides | reverse complement strand
TGCGCGCGCATCAGTGAACAGCAATGTAAATGTCTTAATGTTTGGCAGGCCTATAGACAACTTCAAATGTTCATATTCTGTTTATGGTCCTTTTGTGTGACTCGCTCTTTTTTCTTTTTTGTTGACACAGCCATTGTGTGTGTATGTATGTGTGTGTGTGTGTGTGTGTGTGTGTGTGTGTGTGTGTGTGTGTGTGTGTGTGTGTGTGTGTGTGTGTGTGTGTGTGTGTGTGTGTGTGTGTGTGCGTGTGTGTGTGTGTGTGCGTGTGCGTGCGTGTGTGTGTGTGTGTGTGCGGGCATGCGTGTGTGTGTGTGCGTGTGTGCGGGCATGCGTGCCGGTGCGTGCGTGCGTGTGCGTGCGTGTGTGTATGTGTGTGTGTGCATGCGCGCATACGCATATTCCAGAACAAAGCACCAGAAACCGAGAAACGGGCCTTGATAACCGGAACCGCCAAGAGATCGCAGTCCGTGACGTCAGGAGAAACGAAACGTCACCTCCGGTGCATGCGGCGCCAGTGGAGCAGATTGATGAGGATGGGTACCAAATCGTCGGGAATGGGAGGCATGCTGACGAGGAGCAATTACATGGTACACTATTATGGGCTTGAACAACATCATTCACCTATATAATAGTACTTGGCTAAACTTTCATAGATTAAATGATTACCTAAATTTATGTTAGTGTACTAATGTGTTGATACTCGTTTGTTTGCACCTGCGCATATCTGTGTGTGTGTGTGTGTCAAGTCAAGTCAAGTCAAAATGATCTTTAATGACGATAAAGGAATAAGCTAAACAAAACTTTTTTTCATCCTGTCGTCGTGTGTGTGTGTGTGTGTGTGTGTATGTGTGTGTGTGTGTGTGTGTGTGTGTGTGTGTGTGTGTGTGTGTGTGTGTGTGTGTGTGTGTGTGTGTGTGTGTGAGAGAGAGAGAGAGAGAGAGAGAGAGAGAGAGAGAGAGAGAGAGAGAGAGAGAGAGAGAGAGAGAGAGAGAGTGCGTGCCAGTGCGTACGCGCGCTAACGTGTCTGTTCTGTGTGTGAAGGGAAGATTAGGTATTTTGATGACTAATTATTTCCCTAATTTATATTTTGTGCTAATGTGTCGATCTTCGCTAATCTGCGTGCGATTGAAAACATAGAGTCTGTATCTGATGTTTATCTTGTCGGTCATATACCTACTTATGTACTGTATTAATGCTTGTAGTATCATATATTTGTATGCATTACTTTATGTGGTCCTTATTTATTAGTGTTATTTTTAATCATTATGTAAAGCGCAAAGACCTCCAGTGTAACTGAGAGGTGTTTCCCTACATAAGAAATTATTATTAATATTATTATTAATATTATTATTAATATTATCATTATTATTATCATTATTATTATCATTATTATTATCATTATTATTATTATTATCATTATTATTATTATTATTATATTGTAAATGTAATGTTGAATTTTCAATAACTACGCCTTGAGTGAATTACAGTGTATGGATGAGAAGATAAAGTATGACGGGCTACTGTCAGTTATTAGGGCTTTGGAATGGGATATTGCTTTTATCCTATCTCAAGAGCCTTGCTGTTTATCACACGAGGTCGGAGGCCGCCATTGTATTCACATTGGCCTAATCAGTCAGACAGATAGATTGTCAGGAAACAAACAGGATGCCCTGAAGACATTAACCATTGTATTCACATTGGCCTAATCAGTCAAGACAGATAGATTGTCAGGAAACAAACAGGATGCCCTGAAGACATTAACCATTGTATTCACATTGGCCTAATCAGTCAAGACAGATAGATTGTCAGGAAACAAACAGAATGCCCTGAAACCATTAACCATTGTATTCACATTGGCCTAATCAGTCAGACAGATAGATAGTCAGGAAACAAACAGAATGCCCTGAAGACATTAACCATTGTATTCATATTGGCCTAATCAGTCAGACAGAGAGATAGTCAGGAAACAAACGGAATGCCCTGAAAACATTAACCATTGTATTCACATTGGCCTAATCAGTCAGACAGAGAGATAGTCAGGAAACAAACGGAATGCCCTGAAAACATTAACCATTGTAGTCACATTGGCCTAATCAGTCAGACAGAGAGATAGTCAGGAACCAAACAGAAGGCCCTGAAAACATTAACCATTGTATTCACATTGGCCTAATCAGTCAGACAGATAGATTGTCAGGAAGCAAACAGAATGCCCTGAAGACATTAACCATTGTATTCACATTGGCCTAATCAGTCAGACAGATAGATTGTCAGGAAACAAACGGAATGCCCTGAAAACATTAACCATTGTATTCACATTGGCCTAATCAGTCAGACAGATAGATAGTCAGGAAACAAACAGAAGGCCCTGAAAACATTAACCAGCTTTTGTTTCGCAGCTGCCCCCGTGGGGGTCAGACCCGGGGGTCTTTCGTACAACTAGTTCCCCCACCTTCTGGAAGTTCTGTGCTTGTGCCTTCCTCTAATCTGACACTCTCTTTGACTGTCTTTTCCCTTTGCTTTCGGTCATCAACTTTCTTTCCGACTTATTGGCCCATTCTCCTGCCTTTGTTTCAAATAAAATCTTCCAAATATTGTTTCTCCTTTGAGCTCCTCCGAAATCGAAATGTGTTGGCAGTACGCATCGGGGAGATCAGTGAGAACTGAAAACCGGACACATACGTACCTTATCCATTATGGCCTGGGAACGCAGAAGAAGAAGAAGAACCAGCTTCACGGCTGGTTAGAAAACATCAGGAACAAAAATCATTTGTGCAACATACACAAGATTAACTCACAACCTCACATAGGCCCTCATAATAATAAGAGAGAGAGAGAGAGAGAGAGAGAGAGAGAGAGAGAGAGAGAGAGAGAGAGAGAGAGAGAGAGAGAGAGAGAGAGAGAGAGAGAGAGAGAGAGAGAGAGAGAGAGCACTGAACACTGAAAAACTTCATTTAACAAGGATACAGATTTTAGGCGATGCCTATTCTTCCAATCTGGCCTTGAATAAAAGAAAACAATTAAAAATTGATTAGAAACGTGAAAGCAAAAACAAATGAAACAAAAATCAGAGAGAGAGAGAGAGAGAGAGAGAGAGAGAGAGAGAGAGAGAGAGAGAGAGAGAGAGAGAGAGATGCACAGGTCTTCTTTAGTTCTTAATCAATAGCCTGGGCAGTTAATCCACTTAACCATTTGTGTTAACAGATGACCCCGTCTGTGCGGGTCCAGACCAAGACAGTGAAGACGGAGGTGATGGGGAGTCTTATATAGAACCACTTGGCGCCGTCCCCTTCGATGGTTTGTCTATAATATGGACCTGTCTGTCTGTCTGTGTCTATGTACCTGTCTGTCTGTATGTGTCTATCTCTGTCCTTCGGGTGAGACTTCAAACCGAGGTCCCGTGTGCGAACGCATGCGCAAAGATCTTGCGCACACGTTAACTAAGCCCACTATTCCCCGGAGAGAGATAGAGAGAATAAGGACAGGAAAAGACGAAGAGGTGCGAGTTAAAGGAGAGAGAGAGAGAGAGAGAGAGAGAGAGAGAGAGAGAGAGAGAGAGAGAGAGAGAGAGAGAGAGAGAGAGAGAATAAGGAGAGAAAAGACGAGAGTTGGGAGAGTTAAAGGAGAGAGAGAGAGATTGAGAGAATAAGGAGAGGAAAAGACGAAGAGTTGGGAGTTAAAGGAGAGAGAGAGAGAGAGAGAGAGAGAGAGAGAGAGAGAGAGAGAGAGAGAAAAAAACAAATAGAGTGGTGTGAAAGGAGAGAGAGAGAGAGAGAGAGAGAGAGAGAGAGAGAGAGAGAGAGAGATTGAGAGAATAAGGAGAGGAAAAGATGAAGAGTTGGGAGTTAAAGGAGACACAGAGAGAGAGAGAGATTGAGAGAATAAGGAGAGGAAAAGACGAAGAGTTGGGAGTTAAAGGAGACACAGAGAGAGAGATTGAGAGAATAAGGACAGGAAAAGACGAAGAGGTGGGAGTTAAAGGAGACACAGAGAACACAATTGAACACAATTTTAATGTTTTTGGCATCTGGCCTATAACATAGTAGGTGCGGTGCACACAAAAAAAAAAAAAGGAGAGAGAGAGAGAGAGAGAGAGAGTGAATGAGAGAGAGGGGGGGGGGGGGGGGGGGAGCCATCCTCATCGATCAATCTCATCAATTTGGTAGGAGTAGGCCATGTTGTGCCGGTGGAAATGACTCAATCAATAACCTGGGCAGTTAATCCACTTAATCACTTTTGTTAACAGATGACCCCGTCTGTGCGGGTCCAGACCAAGACAGTGAAGACGGAGGTGATGGGGAGTCTTATATAGAACCACTTGGCGCCGTCCCCTTCGATGGTTTGTCTATAATATGTACCTGTCTGTCTGTATGTGTCTATGTACTTGTCTGTCTGTATGTCTCTATCTCTGTCCTTCGGGTGAGACTTCAAACCAAGGTCTCGTGTGCGAACGCATGCGCAAAGATCTTGCGCACACGTTAAGTAAGCCCACTATTCCCCGTTAGAGAGAATAAGGAGAGGAAAAGACGAAGAGGTGCGAGTTAAAGGAGACCAGAGAGAGAGATAGAGAGAGAGAATAAGGAGAGGAAAAGACGAAGAGTTGGGAGTTAAAGGAGACACAGAGAGAGAGAAAAGACGATTGAGAGAAGAGATTGAGAGAATAGGACAGGAAAAGACGAAGAGTTGGGAGTTAAAGGAGACACAGAGAGAAGATTGAGAGAATAAGGACAGAGTTAAAGGAGACAGAGAGAGATTTTAAAAGACGAAGAGTTGGGAGTCAATAGCCTGAGAAGGAGACAGACAGAGAGAGAGATTGAGAGAATAAGGAGAGGAAAAGACGAAGAGTTGGGAGTTAAAGGAGACAGAGAGAGAGAGAGATTGAGAGAATAAGGACAGGAAAAGACGAAGAGTTGGGAGTTAAAGGAGACACAGAGAGAGAGAGAGATTGAGAGAATAAGGAGAGGAAAAGACGAAGAGTTGGGAGTTAAAGGAGACAGGAGAGAGAGAGATAGATTGAGAGAATAAGGAGAGGAAAAGACGAAGAGTTGGGAGTTAAAGGAGACAGAGAGAGATAGATTGAGAGAATAAGGACAGGAAAAGACGAAGAGTTGGGAGTTAAAGGAGACAGAGAGAGATAGATTGAGAGAATAAGGACAGGAAAAGACGAAGAGGTGGGAGTTAAAGGAGACACAGAGAGAGAGAGATTGAACACAATTTTAATGTTTCAGGCATCTGGCCTATAACATAGTAGGTGCGGTGCACACAAAAAAACAAAAAGGAGAGAGAGAGAGAGAGAGAGAGAGAGAGAGAGAGAGAGAGAGAGAGAGAGAGAGAGAGAGAGAGAGAGAGACAGAGACGACAGGGAATGGGGGGGGGGGGGGGGGGGGGAGAGCCATCCTCATCGATCAATCTCATCAATTTGGTAGGAGTCCGAGTGAGTAGGCCATGTTGTGCTGGTGGAAATGACTCATGTAGCATGCATCCTGAAGACCTTGGGCGTGGGGTGTGAGGCAGGTTAAGCATCCCCAATACGAAGAAGAAGAAATCCGTTCGTCTGCCTTTCTGGCGCATGGCTAATTAACTTATTTTTGTGTGCGTGTTGCACATGATCTTGTGCTTTTTGTTTGTTTTTAACTCTCTGTGTGTGTATGGGCGGGCGCGCGCGCGCGCGCGTGTGTGTGTGTGTGTGTGTGTGTGTGTGTGTGTGTGTGTGTGTGTGTGTGTGTGTCCACGTGTGCGCGTGCACATTCCAGATCTCGAGGAAAGCACCAGAAACCGTGAAACGGGCCTTGATAACCGGAACCGGAACCAGGAGAACGCAGTCCGTGACGTCAGGAGAAACGAAACGTCACCGCCGGTGTGTGGGGCGCCAGTGTGGCAGGCTGATAAGGATGGCTACTTAGTTCCTGCGAACAGGAGGCGCACTGATGTGAATGGATACGAAATCATGTCACCATCCCAGACAGCACAGCAATATTGAGCAAACATTGTGCTAAGATTGGTTAAAACATTGGGCCTTTGTTGCTACTACAACATGAACACAAGCTTGGAAGTGCAAAACAGTCTCATATTGGCCTTTTATGGGGTATTTGTGTTGGGTCCTATGAGTATACAATATTGGGAAAATATTGGTGATATATTGATGATACATTGGTACAACGTGGGCTTTACATGGTATTTGTGTTGAGTCCTATGAGTGTACAATATTGGGAAAATATCGGTGATATATTGATGATACATTGGTACAATGTGGGCTTTACATTGCATATAC
Source organism: Phymorhynchus buccinoides (assembly GCA_017654935.2). Classification (NCBI taxonomy): domain Eukaryota; kingdom Metazoa; phylum Mollusca; class Gastropoda; order Neogastropoda; family Raphitomidae; genus Phymorhynchus; species Phymorhynchus buccinoides. The sequence continues at coordinate 36,813,908 of CM065711.1, read as the reverse complement.
CTTAGCTTTTGCAAGACAAGATCGTCACCGCCATTTTTTTTAGCACAGCGATGCGTCATTGACGCTACGTTTGTCATGGTTTTGCCTAGCTTTGCAAGGCAAAGTAGACATTAGGGCACAGTTGTGTCAAGGTACTGTGCTGTCTGTACTGCAAGAGGGTGTGTTGTTACGGGGACGTCCTGATTGGCCCTTTCCATCTGGTCCTTTCCCATTTGGCCCCTTGCATAATGGAGAGAAAAAATGACGGGAGTGCCATTTTGCCCTTTCATTTCTTTCTAGGTGTAAGGTGACATGGAATGCTCATATTGATTATATTTAAAACAAAGCAAGGAAAAGCTTAAGCGTCTATAAAATAGTTAGTAAACAATGTTGGGGACAAGATACCAACACATTAGCAATTTCAGCATCTGTCCTTGTACGCTCTAGACTATCATATGCTCAAGAAGTATTTTTGAATGCACCTCAATATCTTTTCAATAAACTTCAGAGTACTGACTGCAAAGATTACAAAATTGCCCTTCGAGTTCCCACACATCTAACGTAGGGACATGTATCGAAGCGGAAGTTTTGCCTCTCACAGAACTCTGAAACGCTTCTACTTCAAAATTTGTTTTGAAAAGTTTTTGATAAAACAATGTTTTGCTCAGAAGAAGTATGTTTAAAGTATGAAAAGGATTTTGGAAAACGTGCACAGTACATTCAATCCTCAAAATCTATTTATTCGTTTGCCTTCGATCTTCTAAGAGATACAAAACTAGATAAAAGTAACATCACTAAAAAAAACCCACCATTTTTGCCCCTTCCTTGGCCGCTTTGGTGGGGTCATGGAGCAGAGTCGTTTGTTAGGGTCAGAGGGCAAAGCCCTCACAGCTGAGGATTCTTTGGTGGGGTCATGGGGCAGAGTCGTTTGTTAGGGTCAGGGGGCAAAGCCCTCACAGCTGAGGGTTTTGAGAGCCATCTTTCATTTTCATTTTTTCAACAATAAAACACTGTGTTTTCCCCCTCATTCCAGTGTAATTATTCTTCAATAAAGTATTGCAAATTCCATTTCAGGAAAAAGAACAAAGCCCAATTCAGGATTCCTGCTTTTCCTGCCATGTGGTTTTACCCATGCATCTGTTTGTCTATCAATTAAAAACACACAACTACTGGTGGATTTTAATTAAGCTTTGGACGGTAGGGATGAAGAAAGGTGAAAAAGGAGCTACGCATGTACTGGTACTGCATTTATATGGCTTGATAGGTTACTTTTATTGTACACAGATCTGTTTGGGCAATCAGTTATATACCAGTTGTATAGTTTCAATGCAGCTCTACAACCTAACCACATCAATTTGACCATTTCTGTATCACTATTTTCTAAACGAAAACATGGCTCCCCATTTCTGTTTTTATCTAACATGTACAGAATGTTTGCACTACTGTTTATGATGCAAGTTTCTTATGTAACATGTACAGAATGTTTGCGCTACTGTTTATGATGCGAGTTTCTTATGTAACATGTACAGAATGTTTGCGCTACTGTTTATGATGCGAGTTTCTTATGTAACATGTACAGAATGTTTGCGCTACTGTTTATGATGCGAGTTTCTTATGTAACATGTACAGAATGTTTGCGCTACTGTTTATGATGCGAGTTTCTTATGTAACATGTACAGAATGTTTGCGCTACTGTTTATGATGCGAGTTTCTTATGTAACATGTACAGAATGTTTGCGCTACTGTTTATGATGCGAGTTTCTTATGTAACATGTACAGAATGTTTGCGCTACTGTTCATTATGCGAGTGTTTTATCTAACATGTACAGAATGTTTGCGCTACTGTTTATTATGCGAGTGTTTTATCTAACATGTACAGAATGTTTGCGCTACTGTTTATTATGCGAGTGTTATATCTAACATGTACAGAATGTTTGCAATGCCGTTTATGATGCGAGTTTCGCGGGTTTAGAAGTAAAAAGTATTGTGTTACTCAATTACTGCAAGTTATGGAAGATTTTACAAACTTAGTTGACAAAGGGGAAAGCATAGATGTTGTCTACCTAGACTTCAGAAAGGCCTTTGATTCGGTTCCTCATTAAAGATTATTGATTAAATTAGCAGCCTATGGGATTGGGGGGAAGTTATTAGAATGGATTAAAAGCTTTTTATTAGACACAACACAAATAGTACATGTAGGTATATCTTATTCACGAGAAGCAAAGGTTGTTAGTGGAATACCCCAGGGTAGTATATTGGGTCCAACATTATTTTTAATATTCATTAATGATCTGCCAGAAGAGGTAAATAGCATATATAAAGTATTTGCAGATGATACTAAAGTATACAATACTTCAAGCAATAGAGACACATTACAAGCAGATTTATATGTATTACATAAATGGTCAGAGACATGGAATTTGTATTTTAGCTTCCAGAAATGCAAAATAATGCACATTGGAAAAAATCCCAAGGATGAGTATTTCATGACAATAAATGACACAAACAAAATTAAAGTATGCAATGAGAAAAAAGATTTGGGTATAATATTTTACCCGTACTTAAATTTTGATTATATACATATTCAAAATCTTTTTAATAAAGCAAATCAAGTGTTGTGGCTTATCAAAAGATCATTTGAGTTCCTAAATAAAGATGTATTTGTTAAACTTTATAAAGCTATGGTAAGACCACACTTAGAATATGCCAACTCAGTTTGGTGCCCAATCTTTTAAAGGCAATCAATAGCTATAGAGAAAGTGCAAAGAAGGGCGACTAAATTGATCAAAGCATGTAAGAACAAAACTTATAGTGAAAGATTAAAATTCCTGGGATTGCCTTCTCTAAAGGAAAGAAGAGTCAGGGGAGACCTCATACAAGTATATAAAGTAAAAAATAATATTGAGGACATAGACTTTAACAACCTTTTTGTTAAAAGTATCACAAACATGACACGAAATAATGCAGAGAAGTTATTTTTAAGACGATCAGTTACTAACATTCGCAAGTTTTACTTTTCTAACCGAGTTGTTCAATACTGGAATAATTTGTCAACTAACATTAAGGCTGCACCTAACATAAATATATTCAAAAATCTTCTGGACAAAGACACAATGATGTCAAGTTTTTATACTACTTTTGATGAAGAAAAAAAAAAGAGAAAAAAAGAAAGTCCATTCCATATTTTTGTTATATTTTATAGTTTAGGTGTAGAAAGCAAGCCACCCTGAAACAAATCAAAGTCACTAACAAGAAAGGGCGTAAAAGGGCCGCGAGGCCCACTTCTATCCCTAATTACTACCACTACTACTACTACTGAATATAATACTGTAGTGAAAGGAAAAAAACATACTTGTATTTTGGATATCAGTCAGTTTTCGTTTTGCTTGGAAAAATTCGGTGTTCCAAAATATTTAGGCATACAATATATTGTAATTATTTTATTATGCTAATAATAGATTGTAATTACTTCATTGTGCTCCTTTTGTCACCAATGTGCCATTTCGCTATGTACATAAATTCAAATCTAGTTTCTTATTTTCATTCAATAAAAGTATAAAACATGTGTACATCGAGTATATATTTTTTAATTATTATTACACTTGTGCTTAGACTTATTTTCTCCCCTTTGTTGTTGTTGGTGGTAGATTTTTTTTTTGGCATACCAGGTTCTGTAGTCGTGAGCGCGTCTTAAGACATTCAAAACGGGGATTAGTATGTAAATTAGGCCAATCAGCCAATCGTTTGGGGGAGTTTAGTCTAATTTACATACTGTTCCCCGTGTTGACTGTTTAAGACGCACTCATGATAAGACACCCTGATGAATTAAAATCACAATCATTGAACGCTTTAAAAAAGTGAGTTAGACTCCTTACAAAAGATTATTCAATTCTTATTTAATAATATAATAATTGGCACTTATATATATACATTTATATGGTTTGATAGCTTACTTTTATTGTACAAAGATCTGCTTGGGCAATCAGTTATGCGAGTTGCATAGTTTCAATGCAGCTCTACAACCTAACCACATCAATTTGACCATTTCTGTATCACTATATTCAAAAAGAAAACATGGCTCCCCAGTTTAATTATCTTTATGCTAAAAGGTCTTTTTATGTAACATGTACATAATGTTTGCAAAACCGTTTATGATGCGAGTTTCTTAGGTCAATTTTTGCTTAAACATAACATACAAGAAAAGCTTTCAGTGTGTAGAGTTCATTGTCCATATTGCTAACATTATAGCTGACCATATCACGCGTATATATGTTGTTGTTGTTGTTGTGTGTGTGTGTGTGTGTGTGTGTGTGTGTGTGTGTGTGTGTGTGTGTGTGTGTGTGTGTGTGTGTGTGTGTGTGTGTTGGTGGTGTTGTTGGTTGGTGTTTTGTATGTGTGTGTAGGGGGGGGGGGAAGGAAGGTTCTTCTTTTTTTAAGTTATTATTATTAACAAATGTCATTTATTTTGTTCTAAGAAGTCTATGAACACATTAGTTTAGCTGGAAAGCAATGGAAATCTGCTTAACGTTCTCCGGTATGGAACAGACACATATCGGGCGTTAGTAGATAGAGTGGGAACGACCCTGGAGGTAATGTCAGGAGGCAGTGCAACACCAGGAAAGTCCCTATTTTTTTTATCAATATAGATATATAATTCCATTGCTGGAAAGCAATTCAGTAGAAGAGAATATATATACTTTTCTTGAAAGAGGATATCACCTATACAAATACACTTATTCTTTATTTTCTTCATGATTTGATATTATGCAATAATCATCAATGTCTTGCCTTATTTATTATTGCTTTTGACATTGTTGTTGTTGTTGTTGTTGCTAGTGCTATTGTTGAAGAAGAAGAATAAAAAGAAGAAGGGCTTCTTAGGTACTTAGCACACTGTATACTGAATAATAGTGTAGTGAAAGGAACAAAAAAACATACTTGTGTTTTGGATATCAGTCAGTTTTTGTTTTGGTTGCAAAAATTCGGTGTTCCAAAATATTTAGGCATACAATAGATTGTACTTATTTCGTTATGCTAACAATAGATTGTACTTATTTTATTATGCTAATAATAGATTGTAATTATTTTATTATGCTAATAATAGATTGTAATTATTTTAGTATGCTAATAATAGATTGTAATTATTTTATTGTGCTCCTTTTGTCACCAATGTGCAATTTCGTTATGTACATAATTTTAAATCTAGTTTCTTATTTTCCTCCGCATCCTCTTGCACCCTTTCGATTTCGCTCCGAGTGCAAGAGTATGGTGCACCGGGGGAATATGGAAAATGAAGAGGATTAGGTATATCAACTTTTCCCTCGCTTTTGCTCTATTTCTATTCCTTTCTTTTTTAAGCATATGTGTACACACGCACATACTTTTATAATACCAACTTGTATGACGCTTTACTGGACAAAGTGTGCTTAGTAATTGATTAATGTTCTTATCAATGGTGACAACGATGATGATAGTAATGATAGAGTTGTTGATAATGTGTTAATTAATAATCAATGGTTGATATTACGTGCATAATTGTTTTATGTTGCATACACACACACACGTGCGCGCGCGCACACACACACATACGCACACGCACGCACACGCACGCACGCACACGCACACGCACGCACGCACACGCACACGCACACGCACACGCACACGCACACACACACACACACACACACACACACACACAGTATGAATGGTCAGTACACCAAACTCTAAGTCATACAGAAATCCAGACACTTATGTATCAGACTAAAACACTAAACTATACCGAAGAAAAATGTCCATCTTAGATCATCACACAGACAAATGTATGAGAGAAGTGAGGGAAAAAAGAGAAGAAAAAAAGACCCCAAAAAGAAATGAAAAGGAAAGAGAAAAAAACCACAAAAAAGAGAGAGAAAAAAAAGAAATGAAAAGAAAGTGGAGGGTCCAAAAAAAAAAAAAAAAAAAAGATATATAATTCCATTGCTGGAAAGGAATTCAGTAGAAAAGAATATATCTATTTTTCTTGAAAGGGGATATCACCTATGCAAATATACTTGTTCTTTATTTTCTTCATCATTTGATTTTATGCAATAATCATCAATGTCTTGCCTTATTTATGATTGAATTTGACGTTGTTGTTGTTGTTGTTGTTGCTGCTAGTGTTATTGTTGAAGAAGAAGAAGAATTAAAAGAAGAAGAAGGGCTTCTCATGTACTTAGCACACTGGATACCGAATATAATAGTGTAGTGAAAGGGA
>CM065711.1:36800071-36807176 GCA_017654935.2 Phymorhynchus buccinoides | reverse complement strand
CATGTGGTTTTACCCATGCATCTGTTTGTCTATCAATTAAAAACACACAACTACTGGTGGATTTTAATTAAGCTTTGGACGGTAGGGATGAAGAAAGGTGAAAAAGGAGCTACGCATGTACTGGTACTGCATTTATATGGCTTGATAGCTTACTTTTATTGTACACAGATCTGTTTGGGCAATCAGTTATATACCAGTTGTATAGTTTCAATGCAGCTCTACAACCTAACCACATCAATTTGACCATTTCTGTATCACTATTTTCTAAACGAAAACATGGCTCCTCATTTCTGTTTTTATCTAACATGTACAGAATGTTTGCACTACTGTTTATGATGCAAGTTTCTTATGTAACATGTACAGAATGTTTGCGCTACTGTTTATGATGCGAGTTTCTTATGTAACATGTACAGAATGAGTTTCTTATGTAACATGTACAGAATGTTTGCGCTACTGTTTATGATGCGAGTTTCTTATGTAACATGTACAGAATGTTTGCGCTACTGTTTATGATGCGAGTTTCTTATGTAACATGTACAGAATGTTTGCGCTACTGTTTATGATGCGAGTTTCTTATGTAACATGTACAGAATGTTTGCGCTACTGTTTATGATGCGAGTTTCTTATGTAACATGTACAGAATGTTTGCGCTACTGTTCATTATGCGAGTGTTTTATCTAACATGTACAGAATGTTTGCGCTACTGTTTATTATGCGAGTGTTTTATCTAACATGTACAGAATGTTTGCGCTACTGTTTATTATGCGAGTGTTATATCTAACATGTACAGAATGTTTGCAATGCCGTTTATGATGCGAGTTTCGCGGGTTTAGAAGTAAAAAGTATTGTGTTACTCAATTACTGCAAGTTATGGAAGATTTTACAAACTTAGTTGACAAAGGGGAAAGCATAGATGTTGTCTACCTAGACTTCAGAAAGGCCTTTGATTCGGTTCCTCATTAAAGATTATTGATTAAATTAGCAGCCTATGGGATTGGGGGAAAGTTATTAGAATGGATTAAAAGCTTTTTTATTAGACAGAACACAATTAGTACGTGTAGGCACATCTTATTCAGGAGAAGCAAAGGTTGTTAGTGGAATACCCCAGGGTAGTATATTGGGTCCAGCATTATTTTTAATATTCATTAATGATCTGCCAGAAGAGGTAAATAGCATATATAAAGTATTTGCAGATGATACTAAAGTATACAATACTTCAAGCAATAGAGACACATTACAAGCAGATTTATATGTATTACATAAATGGTCAGAGACATGGAATTTGTATTTTAGCTTCCAGAAATGCAAAATAATGCACATTGGAAAAAATCCCAAGTATAAGTATTTCATGACAATAAATGACACAAACAAAATTAAAGTATGCAATGAGAAAAAAGATTTGGGTATAATATTTTACCCGTACTTAAATTTTGATTATATACATATTCAAAATCTTTTTAATAAAGCAAATCAAGTGTTGTGGCTTATCAAAAGATCATTTGAGTTCCTAAATAAAGATGTATTTGTTAAACTTTATAAAGCTGTGGTAAGACCACACTTAGAATATGCCAACTCAGTTTGGTGCCCAATCTTTTAAAGGCAATCAATAGCTATAGAGAAAGTGCAAAGAAGGGCGACTAAATTGATCAAAGCATGTAAGAACAAAACTTATAGTGAAAGATTAAAATTCCTGGGATTGCCTTCTCTAAAGGAAAGAAGAGTCAGGGGAGACCTCATACAAGTATATAAAGTAAAAAATAATATTGAGGACATAGACTTTAACTACCTTTTTGTTAAAAGTATCACAAACATGACACGAAATAATGCAGAGAAGTTATTTTTAAGACGATCAGTTACTAACATTCGCAAGTTTTACTTTTCTAACCGAGTTGTTCAATACTGGAATAATTTGTCAACTAACATTAAGGCTGCACCTAACATAAATATATTCAAAAATCTTCTGGACAAAGACACAATGATGTCAAGTTTTTATACTACTTTTGATGAAGAAAAAAAAAGAGAAAAAAAGAAAGTCCATTCCATATTTTTGTTATATTTTATAGTTTAGGTGTAGAAAGCAAGCCACCCTGAAACAGATCAAAGTCACTAACAAGAAAGGGCGTAAAAGGGCCGCGAGGCCCACTTCTATCCCTAATTACTACCACTACTACTACTACTGAATATAATACTGTAGTGAAAGGAAAAAAACATACTTGTATTTTGGATATCAGTCAGTTTTCGTTTTGCTTGGAAAAATTCGGTGTTCCAAAATATTTAGGCATACAATAGATTGTAATTATTTTATTATGCTAATAATAGATTGTAATTACTTCATTGTGCTCCTTTTGTCACCAATGTGCCATTTCGCTATGTACATAAATTCAAATCTAGTTTCTTATTTTCATTCAATAAAAGTATAAAACATGTGTACATCGAGTATATATTTTTTAATTATTATTACACTTGTGCTTAGACTTATTTTCTCCCCTTTGTTGTTGTTGGTGGTAGATTTTTTTTTTGCATACCAGGTTCTGTAGTCGTGAGCGCGTCTTAAGACATTCAAAACGGGGATTAGTATGTAAATTAGGCCAATCAGCCAATCGTTTGGGGGAGTTTAGTCTAATTTACATACTGTTCCCCGTGTTGACTGTTTAAGACGCACTCATGATAAGACACCCTGATGAATTAAAATCACAATCATTGAACGCTTTAAAAAAGTGAGTTAGACTCCTTACAAAAGATTATTCAATTCTTATTTAATAATATAATAATTGGCACTTATATATATACATTTATATGGTTTGATAGCTTACTTTTATTGTACAAAGATCTGATTGGGCAATCAGTTATGCGAGTTGCATAGTTTCAATGCAGCTCTACAACCTAACCACATCAATTTGACCATTTCTGTATCACTATATTCAAAAAGAAAACATGGCTCCCCAGTTTAATTATCTTTATGCTAAAAGGTCTTTTTATGTAACATGTACATAATGTTTGCAAAACCGTTTATGATGCGAGTTTCTTAGGTCAATTTTTGCTTAAACATAACATACAAGAAAAGCTTTCAGTGTGTAGAGTTCATTGTCCATATTGCTAACATTATAGCTGACCATATCACGCGTATATATGTTGTTGTTGTTGTTGTTGTGTGTGTGTGTGTGTGTGTGTGTGTGTGTGTGTGTGTGTGTGTGTGTGTGTGTGTGTGTGTGTGTGTGTGTGTGTGTGTGTGTGTGTGGTTATGGTTGTTGTTGGTGTTTTGTATGTGTGTGTAGGGGGGGGGGGGGGAAGGTTCTTCTTTTTTTAAGTTATTATTATTAACAAATGTCATTTATTTTGTTCTAAGAAGTCTATGAACACATTAGTTTAGCTGGAAAGCAATGGAAATCTGCTTAACGTTCTCCGGTATGGAACAGACACATATCGGGCGTTAGTAGATAGAGTGGGAACGACCCTGGAGGTAATGTCAGGAGGCAGTGCAACACCAGGAAAGTCCCTATTTTTTTATCAATATAGATATATAATTCCATTGCTGGAAAGCAATTCAGTAGAAGAGAATATATATACTTTTCTTGAAAGAGGATATCACCTATACAAATACACTTATTCTTTATTTTCTTCATGATTTGATATTATGCAATAATCATCAATGTCTTGCCTTATTTATTATTGCTTTTGACATTGTTGTTGTTGTTGTTGTTGTTGCTAGTGCTATTGTTGAAGAAGAAGAATAAAAAGAAGAAGGGCTTCTTAGGTACTTAGCACACTGTATACTGAATAATAGTGTAGTGAAAGGAACAAAAAAACATACTTGTGTTTTGGATATCAGTCAGTTTTTGTTTTGGTTGCAAAAATTCGGTGTTCCAAAATATTTAGGCATACAATAGATTGTACTTATTTCGTTATGCTAACAATAGATTGTACTTATTTTATTATGCTAATAATAGATTGTACTTATTTTATTATGCTAATAGATTGTAATTATTTTAGTATGCTAATAATAGATTGTAATTATTTTATTGTGCTCCTTTTGTCACCAATGTGCAATTTCGTTATGTACATAATTTTAAATCTAGTTTCTTATTTTCCTCCGCATCCTCTTGCACCCTTTCGATTTCGCTCCGAGTGCAAGAGTATGGTGCACCGGGGGAATATGGAAAATGAAGAGGATTAGGTATATCAACTTTTCCCTCGCTTTTGCTCTATTTCTATTCCTTTCTTTTTTAAGCATATGTGTACACACGCACATACTTTTATAATACCAACTTGTATGACGCTTTACTGGACAAAGTGTGCTTAGTAATTGATTAATGTTCTTATCAATGGTGACAACGATGATGATAGTAATGATAGAGTTGTTGATAATGTGTTAATTAATAATCAATGGTTGATATTACGTGCATAATTGTTTTATGTTGCATACACACACACACGTGCGCGCGCGCACACACACACATACACACACGCACACGCACGCACACGCACGCACACGCACGCACGCACACGCACACGCACACGCACACGCACACGCACACACGCACACACACACACACACACACACACACACACACAGTATGAATGGTCAGTACACCAAACTCTAAGTCATACAGAAATCCAGACACTTATGTATCAGACTAAAACACTAAACTATACCGAAGAAAAATGTCCATCTTAGATCATCACACAGACAAATGTATGAGAGAAGTGAGGGAAAAAAGAGAAGAAAAAAAGACCCCAAAAAGAAATGAAAAGGAAAGAGAAAAAAAAAAAAAAAAAGAGAGAGAAAAAAAAGAAATGAAAAGAAAGTGGAGGGTCAAAAAAAAAAAAAAAAAAAAGATATATAATTCCATTGCTGGAAAGGAATTCAGTAGAAAAGAATATGTCTATTTTTCTTGAAAGGGGATATCACCTATGCAAATATACTTGTTCTTTATTTTCTTCATCATTTGATTTTATGCAATAATCATCAATGTCTTGCCTTATTTATGATTGAATTTGACGTTGTTGTTGTTGTTGTTGTTGCTGCTAGTGTTATTGTTGAAGAAGAAGAAGAATTAAAAGAAGAAGAAGGGCTTCTCATGTACTTAGCACACTGGATACCGAATATAATAGTGTAGTGAAAGGGACAAAAAACCCACTTGTTTTTTGGATATCAGTCAGTTTTCGTTTTGCTTGCAAAAATTCGGTGTTCCAAAATATTTAGGCATACAATAGATTGTACTTAATTCATTATGCTAATAATAGATTGTACTTATTTCATTATGCTAATAATAGATTGTAATTATTTTATTATGCTAATAATAGATTGTAATTATTTTAGTATGCTAATAATAGATTGTAATTATTTTATTGTGCTCCTTTTGTCACCAATGTGCAATTTCGTTATGTACATAATTTTAAATCTAGTTTCTTATTTTCATTCAATAAAAGTATAAAATATGTGTACGTACATCGAGTATTTTTTTAATTATTATTACACTTGTGTTTACACTTCTTTTCTCCCCTTTGTTGTTGGTGGAGTATTTTACTTTGGTGTTTTTGCACACCAGGTCCTGTAGTGGTGAGTGCGTCCTAAGACATTCAAAACGGGGATTAGTATGTAATTTAGTCCAAACAGCCAATCGTGTTTGGGAGTTTAGTCTAATGTACATACTATTCCCCGTGTTGACTGTTTAAGACACACTCACGATTACACCCCCTGATGAATTAAAAGCACAATCATTGAACGCTTTTTCATAATATTGCTGTTGACATTATTGTTGTTGTTGTTACTGTTGTTATTGTTGAAGAAGAAGAAGAAGAAGAAGAAGAAGAAGAAGAAGAAGAAGAAGAAGAAGAAGAAGAAGAAGAAGAAGAAGAAGAAGAAGAAGGGCTTCTCAGGTACTTAACACATTGTATACTTTCCAAAGGTATAATCAAAACACTACAAGATATAAGCCACTTTGGTTAAATAAAAAATGTCTTAGGGCAGTGAAGAAGAAAGTCAATGCATTTCAGAGATACCTGCAAAATATATAAGGACAAAACCATCCAAAAAAGAAAAGGAAAACAGGACAAACCTACTTCTACTTAGAGAGATAAATGTAAAGAAAGAAAGGAAACTTGCAAATCAATGTAAAACAAACTCGAAGTACTTTTGGAAGTATGTTCAAGAAAAGCTAAAAATGTCAACAGGAAATGGTGCCTTTAAAACGTAAAAATGGGGATATGGCCACAACAGACGAAGATAAAGCTAATACGCTAAATGACTTATTTTCAAGTGTATTCACAAGAGAAGATACAACTACTATACCTGTAATTGAACAAGAATCAAAATCTAATGGAAATAAATTAGAAGACATTGAAATAAATGAAGAAATTGTAAAGAAGAAACTTGAAAATCTTGATGCTTCTAAAGCTCAGGGACCATATCAAATACCAGCCAGAGTGCTAAAAGAATTAGCAAGTGTCTTAAATGTATCATTGACTAAACTATTTAGTAAAACTATTGAAGGGGGAGAAATCCCAGAGGATTGGAAACAAGCTGAGGTAATAGCTATATATAAGAAAGGAGGCAAGTCGGACCCAGGAAATTACAGACCTGTAAGTCTAACTAGTGTAACTTGTAAAGTTTTTGAATCAATAGTAAGAGATAATGCTGTTAAGTATTTTACAGCAAATAAATTATTTAGTGATTGTCAACATGGGTTTAGAAGTAAAAGGTCTTGCGTTTCAATTACTGCAAGTTATGGAAGATTCTACAAGCTTAGTTGACAAAGGGGAAAGTATAGATGTTATGTACCTAGACTTCAGAAAGGCCTTTGATTCGGTTCCTCATTAAAGATTATTGATTAAATTAGCAGCCTATGGGATTGGGGGAAAGTTATTAGAAAGGATTAAAAGCTTTTTTTATTAGACAGAACACAAATAGTACGTGTAGGTACATCTTATTCAGGAGAAGCAAAGGTTGTTAGTGGAATACCCCAGGGTAGTATATTGGGTCCAGCATTATTTTTAATATTCATAAATGATCTGCCAGAAGAGGTAAATAGCATATGTAAAGTATTTACAGATTATACTCATGTATACAACACTTCAAGCAATAGAGACACATTACAAGCAAATT
>CM065711.1:36790071-36795071 GCA_017654935.2 Phymorhynchus buccinoides | reverse complement strand
CAAAAACAAAATGCATTTCATTCTCAATTCAACAGTATTTCTTTCTTTACACATTTGACAAAAATTATCTGACCTTTCAAACCATTTGTTATTTGCATTTAAGCCTAGTGTTCTTATTCGGAATTTAGTTAAATTATTCTTGTGCCATTCATGACTAACATAACAAAGGTGTCTTTCGGTTTCAAAGTTACTTTTTTAAAATAAAGGAACCAATCATACTTACTATTCTCATCCATACTAGTATGCCAGTTCTGCTTATAAGAGCATACAAGGCCGTCTTTAAATTCTGAAATGAACTGCCCAATATTGCCTACTCCCTGACTTAACCACACAATGCCATATCCATTTTCTGTTAACAGTTTTTTAATACAAGACACCCAATTAATTTTCCATGCTTCATGTTGCAGCATGAGCATGTTATAGGCCTGACTGCACAGTCTTGAAGTTGGTAAATTCACCAATCTTAACCAGTATTTAATTGATCTGACATAAGTACGAATGAAAAGAGGGTAACGCCCACTTTCGCCATAAATCATTTTGTTTGATTAGTGTAAGGGCACATACAGTATACGTTTAATTGCATAACTGTGAACCTTTTCCATAATTGTGTTGTCTAGCAGTCCCCAAACTTCTGATGCATGAGTCAAAATAGGCTAAATCTTAGTGTCAAAAAGCTTCCAAAATAAGAATATATCATCTTAATTAAGTTTTCGCATTGTTCGTAATGTGTCAATGACCCCCTTTTTTCATTTCCTACACATTTCTGACCAACCCTTAGTTAAACTTTATTTTGTGGTGAGAAATAACCCCAGATATTTATAGCTATTTTGTCACCTTTATTTCGTTTCCACCATAATACCATCTTTCACGACGCGCTAAGTGACCACCATTTCTAAAGACCATGACATTAGTTTTACTTAGGTTTACCGTCAGCTGAAGTCTGTCAGCTTCCCTTTTTAATGCATGTCATTGATCTTGCAGGCCAACTGCTGTCTCTGAAAGAAGAATGTCATCAGCAAAGAGCATTAAAAACACTTCTGTTGCTCCTGGTATCATCTGCATGCCATGTTTACCACATTTGGATATCTCTAATGCCAGTTCATTTAGAAAAAAATGCAAACAATTGCGGACTGAGCAAACACCCTTGCTTCACACCGCGCACACCTCTCAGACAATTGAAATAATCAGTATAGATACCTTTCTCACGTACACATGCAAGCACAGATTTATGCATTCCTTGTAAAGCTGCATACAATTTTCCATTCACTCCGTTATTCCTTAGAACGTTCCATAACGCGTTTGTATTTACAGAGTCGAACGTCTTCTGGAAATCCACGAAGGCAGCAAAACGTTTTGATTTTTTTAACAAATAGTTTTGGACTAGAGCATACAAAGTAAATATATGGTCAACCGTACTATAACCTGCCCGAAATCCATCCTGTTCTTTAATTATTTTCTGTTCCTTATCTGCCCATGCTTTTAGCCTTTTATTCAAAATGTGAGTATACATTTTGCTGGCAACACTTGTTAGCGCAATGCCTCGGTAGTTATCAGGGTTATTACTGTCTCCTTTCTTGTGAAGAGGGACTATAATAGATCTAGACCAGGCCTCTTGGAAAATTACTCTATCAAATATTGAGTTAAACAGAGTCACTAAGAAATCCACCACAACAAAGTTTGCACATTTGAGCATTTCGCCAACTATTTGATCAGGGCCAGCAATTTTGCCACATTTTAAATGCTTAATGCTGTTGGTTACTTCCTCTTCTATTATTGGACTGTCAAAAAGTGGCTCTTCAGTGTCTCCCCCATTGTCCTCTATATGTAAGTCTTCTGTGCCTTCTTCAAAAGTATTAAAGACATTGAAAAAGTGTTCATACCACTGTTGTGGGCTTATTTCATTATAATTGATTGCTTTTCGACTGATTGATCCAATTGTCGACCAAAAACGTTTAGGATGATTGACTGATGCTTTTAGTTTATCCAATCGTTTCTCATCAAATTCATTCTCCTTGTTCCTTTTTAGGGTCTTGTATTCTTTTCTCCCTTTGACATATTTGTCTTTATATTCTTTCTTTAACGTGTTGGTTTTAACTCTCTGGCATCGTTTTAAAAAAAATTTGACTTCTTTTTTCTTATTGTTCAGATCCAAATCAAACCAGTCATTACTCTTGCCTCTCTTTTTCCCAATAGTTCTTAACACTTGAAGATTCACAAGGGTGAGACCGAGAAACGGCACCAGTGCTCGTAGTGCGGGAAAATGTTTTTGACAAGCACCCATCTGAAGATTCACGTTCTGTCCCACAGCGGGGATAAACCTCACTGCTGTCCTCACTGCCCGGCCGCCTTCAAGTCGGCCCAGTATCTGAGGGCCCACATCGGGAGGAAACACCAGCCAGAGAAGAACGTGTGAACTGTGATTGCTGTAGTACATGTGATTGGCAGTTCAATTGTCGGCACACTATTTGTGGATCCACATTGGAAAGAAGCACTAGTATTTTGTATTGGGATATAATTATTTGACCACCGAAAGAAATGGTTGCAGCACCAAAAAGATTGGAAGGAGCACCAATTTGCCACCACCAAAGCAATTGATTTGAGCACCAATATAGATTCATTTAACACCCAAAGAAATGAATTTGCATCAAAACAAATGAAAATGGCACACAAAAACCGCCACTAAAATAACTGAAATAATAATAATAATAATAATGATTTTTTTTTTATATAGCGCAACACCTCTCAGTGAAACTGGAGCTCTTTGCGCTTTACAAATGATTAAAATAAGATACATAAATAAGCACCACTAAAGTAATACACAAAAGCTACAATAAATACTAGCATTAATACAGTACATCCGTAGGCATAAACACATATTATATAAACATCAAATAACACCAAAACGTTTGGAAAACACCAACAATTTAAATGATTTAAATAGGTTGATCAACATCATCATGACAGCATATGCATGTCCGATATTTCACTGACGAAGAAGGGTGGGTTTACACTGTTTGGGTCTTCCTCTCGTCC
The DNA here is from genome assembly GCA_017654935.2 of Phymorhynchus buccinoides. Taxonomy (NCBI): domain Eukaryota; kingdom Metazoa; phylum Mollusca; class Gastropoda; order Neogastropoda; family Raphitomidae; genus Phymorhynchus; species Phymorhynchus buccinoides. Next base: position 36,792,038 of record CM065711.1, on the reverse strand, counting down.
TTTTCTGTCCTAGAGGCACGCTCTTTGCTTCAGCAGGTGGACAGTCGAATCTGCATTCCAAGGGAATGTTTGCAGACATTGGACTTCATGAACACAGGGCAGTTGCAGTGACATTTGTCATCAGTCATAGTGAGCTTCCATACTGAATTCCGGCAGTCTTTGTACTCGTCAACAGAAGCCCACGAAGCTGCCTGGAACTGTTGTTGCTGATTCTTGATGGCAGTTTTCAAGCTTGAGTTCAGTGACTCAGATGCAACATACACGATCTGGCCACTCTTCAATGACTCTGTTTTTGAAGTAGCCCACTGGTATGCAGACGTCCAGGCTGCTAGGGTTCGATCGGGTTCTTTGGCAACTTGGGTGTATTCTGGCTGTGAGTAATCCCTGTCTCTTGACCAGTTCAGGACAATATCATGTTCTACGACAGCCAGAGATCGTGATAAGTCCAGCCGCTCACGAAAGGTGTTCTGTCGCTTGATTGTCTGGTTAAGAGCCTCTAGACCATTGTTAGTGGATGAAAATCCTGGCGCATATCCTTCGTACCAAGTTGCATTGCGATCAAGCCATTAACTTGAAGACAAGTAACACTGAGTACTGATGAATCATTGTTTGGGGTGCCCACATGTATGTATTCTGATGCTCAGTGTACTTACTTTGGTGCTGTGAGCAATACTTCTGGTGGCAATATAATTGTCCTGGTGTTCAACTACATTTTCTGGTGATAGAATATGTTATTTGGTGACGAACCATCTAATTTGTTGCTGAACCATCTAATTTGGTGGGGGGACATTTGATTTGATGCTAAATGATTTATTTGGTGCTGGATAATTTTTTGTTTGTTTTTGTTCTACTTAATTTGATGGTCAAGAAAAATGTTTTGGTGCTGCAATCATCTAATTTGGTGGAGCAATAAATGGTAGCCTTTTGTATTTGGTACTTTATAGTCACAGAGGCGTCTCTGTGAAATTCTGGTTGCTCCAACCTGGAGAGCGCGTCGCAGCGTGACACCCTTTTATTTTATTTTTTTTGCATGTGATTTTTGTGTGTGGTTGATGAGGAAGGAAGTGTGTGTGCGTGTTTGTGTGTGTGTGTGTGTGTGTATTGTGTGTTGTGTGTGTTGTGTGTGTGGTGTGTGTGTGTGTGTGTGTGTGTGGTGTGTGTGTGTGTGTGTGTTAATGACAAACCTTTTTTGTTACCACTGGGTTTAGCGTGTGCTAAGTGCGGCGTGGGCATACGGGACCTCAGTTTATCGTCTCATCCGAAAGACTCCACGTTCAGACCGTAAGGCCTAGTGCAGAGTGAGAGGAAAAAAAAAACCTGCACCCAGGTTCGAACTCGGGTTTACTTGACACAAGGCGAATGCGTTACCTCTGTGCCACTCTACAGCTGGTATGAGTAATCTTTATAACTGCTGCTACACATAGTGTGTGATGTAAACTTTGAGTTTTGATGAAGTACAGAACATATCTGTTTTAATGTTGGGGCAGATTTTGAGGATTCACATAGACAAGAAAATACCAGTCAGAGTAAAAAGTATGGGACTGCTGTAGTCTGTACTGTGTGATTTTAACAATTAACTCATTCAAGTCGTTCCGGCCATATAATTGTCCGGAATTATATACATAGCTGTCAATTTGATGCATTTGCTTCAAGGGAAGTAAATCTGTGTGCACACCATACCTTGGGTCACTTTTTAAACTCGCTTCGCTCCCTTAGACCACAATTTTGAAGAAGAAAAGTTTTGTTTTACGTCCTCTCGGAATTAACCACGTGGGACATTTCTTTTAAATCAAGTTAAACTTTTATTTAAATACAGTTGAAGGTAACACACACAATTTTGCGAAAATGGTACTTTACGTCCTCTCGGTCTGAACCCGACACATATGGGACATTTTGTAAATACAAATATGGTGGGAACAATACTGGAGGCAATGCCCTGAGGCAGTACGAATACCAGTAAAGTCCCG
>CM065711.1:36782571-36785071 GCA_017654935.2 Phymorhynchus buccinoides | reverse complement strand
TCGAAAAGTACTTAAAATTTGTTTCACATTGATTTGCAAGTTTCCTTTCATAATCTTATTAAGTTTTTCTAATTTATTTTTTACATTTATATCTATTTCTCTCTTTAATAAATTTCATTCAAAGTAGAAGTAGTTTCCTTTTTTTCTTTTTTTTTTTTTTTTTCTCTTTTTTTTTTTTTTTTTCTTTTTGTTCCTTTTTTCTTTTTCTTTTTCTTTTTTAAATGGTTTTGTCCTGATATATTTTGCAGGTATCTCTGAAATGCATTTTCTTTGTTTCTTCTTCTTTGCCCTTTAAGACATTTTTTATTTAACCAAAGGTGGCTTATATCTTGTAGTGTTTTGATTATTTACCTTTCGAAAGTATACAGTGTGTTAAGTACCTGAGAAGCCCTTCTTCTTTTCCTTCTTCTTCTTCAAGACTTCTCAAGAATACTTTATTATCTCATAAAAGAATATTCTTTTCATTTTCTTCTTCTTCTTCTTCTTCTTCTTCTTCTTCAACAATACTCAATACTCTTCTTCTTCTTCTTCTTCTTCTTCTTCTTCTTCTTCTTCTTCTCTTCTTCTTCTTCTTCTTCATCTTCAACAATAACACCAGTAACAACAACAACAACGTCAATCGCAGTAATAAATAAGGCAAGCCATGGATTATAATGGGATAAAATCAAATGATGAAGAAAATAAAGAACAAGTGTATTTGTATAGGTGATATCCTCTTTCAAGAAAAGTATAAATGTTCCTTTCTACTGAATTGCTTTCCAGCAATGGAATTACATATCTATATTGGATTTTTTTTTTAAATAATTCAGGACTTTCCTGGTGTTGCACTGCCTCCGGACATTGCCTCCAGGGTCGTTCCCACCATCTTTATATCTACTAATGTCCCATATGTGTCTGTTCCAGACCGGAGGACGTTAAACAGATTTGCATTGCTTTTCCAGTCTAAACTAAATGTGTTCATAGGACGTAGTTTTTAGGAAAAAAAAAATGACATTGTTGATAATAAATTTTAAAAAAAAATGAAGAACCCCCCCCCCACCCTACTACACCACATACAAAAACAACAAACAACAACCATCACCACACACACACCACCAACATCAACAACATACAAAACAGCGCGCGATATGATCAGCTATAATTTTAAAGCAAATATCAGGCGTAAGAGGATCAGAGGATTTCAGGGGATTAAGAATTTCTGACATAGGTATTGCGCTTCTCTTGTCAGAGGTTTTGCCTTTTTATTGAGTGTTGTCCTTTGTGTTAAATAGCATTTTAAAGTGATTTATGAGCTATATTAAGCCTTTTTTGGTGGTGTTCAGAACTGAATTTCATTGTTGCCGCTCTATAGATCTGGGGCCTTGATGTTCCTTTTAACCACGGTTTTCAGAGGATTGGACTTCATAACTGTTCTGATGCCTGAACATGTACAATGAACTCTACCCACTGAAAGCTTTTCTTGTATGTTATGTTTAAACTAAAAATGACAAAAGAAACTCGCATCATAAACGGCATTGCAAAAATTCTGTACACGTTACACAAACAGACCTTTTAGCATAACGATCATTAAACAGTATTGGCAAACATTCTGTACACGTTACACAAACAGACCTTTTAGCATAACGATCATTAAACAGTATTGCAAACATTCTGTACACGTTACACAAATAGACATTTTAGCATAACGATCATTAAACAGTATTGCAAACATTCTGTACACGTTACACAAATAGACATTTTAGCATAACGATCATTAAACAGTATTGCAAACAGTCTGTACATGTTACCTTTTAGCATAAAGTTCATTAAACTGGGGAGCCCTGTTTTCTTTTAGAAACTAGTGATACAGAAATGGTCAAACTGATGTGGATAGGTTGCAGAGCTGCATTGGAACTATGCAACTGGAATAACTGATTGCCCAAGCAGATCTTTGTACAATAAAAGTAGGCCTAAGCTATCAAGCCATATAAATGTGTGTATATATATATATATAATTACCACGGTTTTATATATATATATATATATATAAGTACCAATTATTATTGCCCCCAAGATTGTTTACTAACTATTTTAAGGAAGTTTAAGCTTTTCCTTGCTTTGCTTAAAATCTAATCAATATGAGCAGTCTATGTTAACTTACTACTTATAACTGACCTAAAAAGAAATCATAAGGGCGAAATGGCACTCCCGTCATTGTTCTCTCTCCATTACACAGGGCCAAATGGGGGGAAAGGACCGGGATGGGAAGGCCAATCAGGACGTCCCCGTAGCAAACACCCTCTGGGTCACACGATTTTCCTCGTATCCATTCTCATCAGTGCGCCTCCTGTTCACAGGAACTAGTAGCTCATCCTCTATCAGTCTCCGCACATGGCGCCGCTGCGCGCACCGAAGCGAACGTTTCGTTTCTCCTGACGTCTCGGACTGGCGTTTCTCGTCTGGTTCTGGTTCCGGTTAGTCAAGGCCCGTCTCTCGGTTTCTGGTGCTTTCTTCGATATCT
>CM065711.1:36777363-36782071 GCA_017654935.2 Phymorhynchus buccinoides | reverse complement strand
GTGGTAGATTTTTTTTTTGGCATACCAGGTTCTGTAGTCGTGAGGGCGTCTTAAGACATTCAAAACGGGGATTAGTATGTGAAAATTAGGCCAATCGGCCAATCGTTTGGGGGAGTAGAGTTTAGCTTAATTTACATACTACTGCCCGTGTTGACTGTTTAAGACGCACTCATGATAAGACACCCTGATGAATTAAAATCACAATTTCATTTGAACCGCTTTAAAAAACGTGAGTGGGTTTTTGGTTAGACTCCTTACAAAAGGATTATTCAATTATTATTTAATAATTATAATAATTGGAACCTTATATATATTACTTTTATATGGGTTTTTGTTTTGTTGATAGCTTACTTTTATTGTACAAAGATCTGCTTGGGCAATCAGAAGTTAAGTTATCGCGAGAGTTGGCATAGTTTTCAATGCCTTGAGCTCTCTCAGAAAGAAAGTCGACAACCTAACCCACCATATCAATTTGACCATTTCTGTTACACTATATTCAAAAAAGAAAACACTGGCTCCCCAGTTTTAATTATCTTTATGCTAAAAGGTTTTCTTTTTATGTATACATGTACATAATGTTTGCCAAAACCCGTTTATGATGCGAGTTTCTTAGTAGGTTCTAATTTTGCCCTTATTAAACATAACATACAAGAAGCTTTTCCTTTCAGTGTGTAGAGTTCATTTGTTCCATATTGCTAACATTTATAGATGAACCATATCACGCGTTATTATGTTGTTGTTGTTGTTGTGTGGTGTGTGTATGTGTGTGTGTACGTGTACGTGTGTGAGTGTGTGTGTGAGTGTATGAGTGTGTTGTGCTGCTCGTGTGTGGTTATGGTTGTCGTGGTGTTTGTATGTTTGTTGTTGTAGGGGGGGAGGGGGTGGGGGGGGGGGGAGGGGGGGGGAAGGTTCTATCTTTTTTTAATTTTATTATTATTAACAAATGTCATTTATTTTGTTCTAAGAAGTCTATGAACACATTAGTTTAGCTGGAAAGCAATGGAAATCTGCTTAATGTTCTCCGGTATGGAACAGACACATATCGGGCGTTAGTAGATAGAGTGGGAACGACCCTGGAGGTTAATGTCTCGGAGGCAAGTGCAACACCAGGAAAGTCCGATTTTTTTTTATCAATATAAGATATATAAATTCCATTGCTGCGAAAAGCAATTCAGTAGAAGAGAATATATATACTTTTCTTGAAAGAGGATATCACCTATACAAATACACTTATTCTTTATTTTCTTCATGATTTGATATTATGCAATAATCATCAATGTCTTGCCTTATTTATTATTGCTTTTGACATTGTTGTTGTTGTTGTTGTTGCTAGTGCTATTGTTGAAGAAGAAGAATAAAAAGAAGAAGGGCTTCTTAGGTACTTAGCACACTGTATACTGAATAATAGTGTAGTGAAAGGAACAAAAAAACATACTTGTGTTTTGGATATCAGTCAGTTTTTGTTTTGGTTGCAAAAATTCGGTGTTCCAAAATATTTAGGCATACAATAGATTGTACTTATTTCGTTATGCTAACAATAGATTGTACTTATTTTATTATGCTAATAATAGATTGTACTTATTTTATTATGCTAATAATAGATTGTAATTATTTTAGTATGCTAATAATAGATTGTAATTATTTTATTGTGCTCCTTTTGTCACCAATGTGCAATTTCGTTATGTACATAATTTTAAATCTAGTTTCTTATTTTCCTCCGCATCCTCTTGCACCCTTTCGATTTCGCTCCGAGTGCAAGAGTATGGTGCACCGGGGGAATATGGAAAATGAAGAGGATTAGGTATATCAACTTTTCCCTCGCTTTTGCTCTATTTCTATTCCTTTCTTTTTTAAGCATATGTGTACACACGCACATACTTTTATAATACCAACTTGTATGACGCTTTACTGGACAAAGTGTGCTTAGTAATTGATTAATGTTCTTATCAATGGTGACAACGATGATGATAGTAATGATAGAGTTGTTGATAATGTGTTAATTAATAATCAATGGTTGATATTACGTGCATAATTGTTTTATGTTGCATACACACACACACGTGCGCCGCGCGCACACACACACACACACACGCACCACGCACGCACACGCACGCACGCACACGCACACGCACGCACGCACACGCACACGCACACGCACACGCACACGCACACACACCACACACACACACACACACACACACAGTATGAATGGTCAGTACACCAAACTCTAAGTCATACAGAAATCCAGACACTTATGTATCAGACTAAAACACTAAACTATACCGAAGAAAAATGTCCATCTTAGATCATCACACAGACAAATGTATGAGAGAAGTGAGGGAAAAAAGAGAAGAAAAAAAGACCCCAAAAAGAAATGAAAAGGAAAGAGAAAAAAAAAAAAAAAAAGAGAGAGAAAAAAAAGAAATGAAAAGAAAGTGGAGGGTCCAAAAAAAAAAAAAAAAAAAAGATATATAATTCCATTGCTGGAAAGGAATTCAGTAGAAAAGAATATATCTATTTTTCTTGAAAGGGGATATCACCTATGCAAATATACTTGTTCTTTATTTTCTTCATCATTTGATTTTTTGCAATAATCATCAATGTCTTGCCTTATTTATGATTGAATTTGACGTTGTTGTTGTTGTTGTTGTTGCTGCTAGTGTTATTGTTGAAGAAGAAGAAGAATTAAAAGAAGAAGAAGGGCTTCTCATGTACTTAGCACACTGGATACCGAATATAATAGTGTAGTGGAAGGGACAAAAAAACCACTTGTCTTTTGGATATCAGTCAGTTTTCGTTTTGCTTGCAAAAATTCGGTGTTCCAAAATATTTAGGCATACAATAGATTGTACTTACTTCATTATGCTAATAATAGATTGTACTTATTTCATTATGCTAATAATAGATTGTAATTATTTTATTATGCTAATAATAGATTGTAATTATTTTAGTATGCTAATAATAGATTGTAATTATTTTATTGTGCTCCTTTTGTCACCAATGTGCAATTTCGCTATGTACATAATTTTAAATCTAGTTTCTTATTTTCATTCAATAAAAGTATAAAATATGTGTACGTACATCGAGTATTTTTTTTAATTATTATTACACTTGTGTTTACACTTCTTTTCTCCCCTTTGTTGTTGGTGGAGTATTTTACTTTGGTGTTTTTGCACACCAGGTCCTGTAGTGGTGAGTGCATCCTAAGACATTCAAAACGGGGATTAGTATGTAATTTAGTCTAAACAGCCAATCGTGTTTGGGAGTTTAGTCTAATGTTACATACTATTCCCCGTGTTGACTGTTTAAGACACACTCACGATTACACCCCCTGATGAATTAAAAGCACAATCATTGAACGCTTTTTCATAATATTGCTGTTGACATTATTGTTGTTGTTGTTACTGTTGTTATTGTTGAAGAAGAAGAAGAAGAAGAAGAAAGAAGAAGAAGAAGAAGAAGAAGAAGAAGAAGAAGAAGAAGAAGAGAAGAAGAAGAAGAAGAAGAAGGGCTTCTCAGGTACTTAACACATTGTATACTTTCCAAAGGTATAATCAAAACACTACAAGATATAAGCCACTTTGGTTAAATAAAAAATGTCTTAGGGCAGTGAAGAAGAAAGTCAATGCATTTCAGAGATACCTGCAAAATATATAAGGACAAAACCATCCAAAAAAGAAAAGGAAAACAGGACAAACCTACTTCTACTTAGAGAGATAAATGTAAAGAAAGAAAGGAAACTTGCAAATCAATGTAAAACAAACTCGAAGTACATTTGGAAGTATGTTCAAGAAAAGCTAAAAATGTCAACAGGAAATGGTGCCTTTAAAACGTAAAAATGGGGATATGGCCACAACAGACGAAGATAAAGCTAATACGCTAAATGACTTATTTTCAAGTGTATTCACAAGAGAAGATACAACTACTATACCTGTAATTGAACAAGAATCAAAATCTAATGGAAATAAATTAGAAGACATTGAAATAAATGAAGAAATTGTAAAGAAGAAACTTGAAAATCTTGATGCTTCTAAAGCTCAGGGACCAGATAAAATACCAGCCAAAGTGCTAAAAGAATTAGTAAGTGTCTTAAATGTATCATTGACTAAACTATTTAGTAAAACTATTGAAGGGGGAGAAATCCCAGCGGATTGGAAACAAGCTGAGGTAATAGCTATATATAAGAAAGGAGGCAAGTCGGACCCAGGAAATTACAGACCTGTAAGTCTAACTAGTATAGCTTGTAAAGTTTTTGAATCAATAGTAAGAGATAATGCTGTTAAGTATTTTACAGCAAATAAATTATTTAGTGATTGTCAACATGGGTTTAGAAGTAAAAGGTCTTGCGTTTCAATTACTGCAAGTTATGGAAGATTCTACAAGCTTAGTTGACAAAGGGGAAAGTATAGATGTTATGTACCTAGACTTCAGAAAGGCCTTTGATTCGGTTCCTCATCAAAGATTATTGATTAAATTAGCAGCCTATGGGATTGGGGGAAAGTTATTAGAATGGATTAAAAGCTTTTTATTAGACAGAACACAAATAGTACGTGTAGGTACATCTTATTCAGGAGAAGCAAACGTTGTTAGTGGAATACCCCAGGGTAGTATATTGGGTCCAGCATTATTTTTAATATTCATAAATGATCTGCCAGAAGAGGTAAATAGCATATGTAAAGTATTTACAGATTATACTCATGTATACAAC
>CM065711.1:36769863-36772363 GCA_017654935.2 Phymorhynchus buccinoides | reverse complement strand
AAACTTTACATTATTTTCTTATATCTGAAAAAGCAGGTCAATCAAAAACAAAATGCATTTCATTCTCAATTCAACAGTATTTCTTTCTTTACACATTTGACAAAAATTATCTGACCTTTCAAACCATTTGTTATTTGCATTTAAGCCTAGTGTTCTTATTCGGAATTTAGTTAAATTATTCTTGTGCCATTCATGACTAACATAACAAAGGTGTCTTTCGGTTTCAAAGTTACTTTTTTAAAATAAAGGAACCAATCATACTTACTATTCTCATCCATACTAGTATGCCAGTTCTGCTTATAAGAGCATACAAGGCCGTCTTTAAATTCTGAAATGAACTGCCCAATATTGCCTACTCCCTGACTTAACCACACAATGCCATATCCATTTTCTGTTAACAGTTTTTTAATACAAGACACCCAATTAATTTTCCATGCTTCATGTTGCAGCATGAGCATGTTATAGGCCTGACTGCACAGTCTTGAAGTTGGTAAATTCACCAATCTTAACCAGTATTTAATTGATCTGACATAAGTACGAATGAAAAGAGGGTAACGCCCACTTTCGCCATAAATCATTTTGTTTGATTAGTGTAAGGGCACATACAGTATACGTTTAATTGCATAACTGTGAACCTTTTCCATAATTGTGTTGTCTAGCAGTCCCCAAACTTCTGATGCATGAGTCAAAATAGGCTAAATCTTAGTGTCAAAAAGCTTCCAAAATAAGAATATATCATCTTAATTAAGTTTTCGCATTGTTCGTAATGTGTCAATGACCCCCTTTTTTCATTTCCTACACATTTCTGACCAACCCTTAGTTAAACTTTATTTTGTGGTGAGAAATAACCCCAGATATTTATAGCTATTTTGTCACCTTTATTTCGTTTCCACCATAATACCATCTTTCACGACGCGCTAAGTGACCACCATTTCTAAAGACCATGACATTAGTTTTACTTAGGTTTACCGTCAGCTGAAGTCTGTCAGCTTCCCTTTTTAATGCATGTCATTGATCTTGCAGGCCAACTGCTGTCTCTGAAAGAAGAATGTCATCAGCAAAGAGCATTAAAAACACTTCTGTTGCTCCTGGTATCATCTGCATGCCATGTTTACCACATTTGGATATCTCTAATGCCAGTTCATTTAGAAAAAAATGCAAACAATTGCGGACTGAGCAAACACCCTTGCTTCACACCGCGCACACCTCTCAGACAATTGAAATAATCAGTATAGATACCTTTCTCACGTACACATGCAAGCACAGATTTATGCATTCCTTGTAAAGCTGCATACAATTTTCCATTCACTCCGTTATTCCTTAGAACGTTCCATAACGCGTTTGTATTTACAGAGTCGAACGTCTTCTGGAAATCCACGAAGGCAGCAAAACGTTTTGATTTTTTTAACAAATAGTTTTGGACTAGAGCATACAAAGTAAATATATGGTCAACCGTACTATAACCTGCCCGAAATCCATCCTGTTCTTTAATTATTTTCTGTTCCTTATCTGCCCATGCTTTTAGCCTTTTATTCAAAATGTGAGTATACATTTTGCTGGCAACACTTGTTAGCGCAATGCCTCGGTAGTTATCAGGGTTATTACTGTCTCCTTTCTTGTGAAGAGGGACTATAATAGATCTAGACCAGGCCTCTTGGAAAATTACTCTATCAAATATTGAGTTAAACAGAGTCACTAAGAAATCCACCACAACAAAGTTTGCACATTTGAGCATTTCGCCAACTATTTGATCAGGGCCAGCAATTTTGCCACATTTTAAATGCTTAATGCTGTTGGTTACTTCCTCTTCTATTATTGGACTGTCAAAAAGTGGCTCTTCAGTGTCTCCCCCATTGTCCTCTATATGTAAGTCTTCTGTGCCTTCTTCAAAAGTATTAAAGACATTGAAAAAGTGTTCATACCACTGTTGTGGGCTTATTTCATTATAATTGATTGCTTTTCGACTGATTGATCCAATTGTCGACCAAAAACGTTTAGGATGATTGACTGATGCTTTTAGTTTATCCAATCGTTTCTCATCAACTTCATTCTCCTTGTTCCTTTTTAGGGTCTTGTATTCTTTTCTCCCTTTGACATATTTGTCTTTATATTCTTTCTTTAACGTGTTGGTTTTAACTCTCTGGCATCGTTTTAAAAAAAATTTGACTTCTTTTTTCTTATTGTTCAGATCCAAATCAAACCAGTCATTACTCTTGCCTCTCTTTTTCCCAATAGTTCTTAACACTTGAAGATTCACAAGGGTGAGACCGAGAAACGGCACCAGTGCTCGTAGTGCGGGAAAATGTTTTTGACAAGCACCCATCTGAAGATTCACGTTCTGTCCCACAGCGGGGATAAACCTCACTGCTGTCCTCACTGCCCGGCCGCCTTCAAGTCGGCCCAGTATCTGAGGGCCCACATCGGGAGGAAACACCAGCCAGAGAAGAACGTGTGAACTGTGATTGCTGTAGTACATGTGATTGGCAGTTCAATTGTCGGC
>CM065711.1:36754863-36762363 GCA_017654935.2 Phymorhynchus buccinoides | reverse complement strand
CTTTCATAATCTTATTAAGTTTTTCTAATTTATTTTTTACATTTATTTCTCTCTTTAATAAATTTCAAGTAGAAGTAGTTTTGTCCTTTTTTCTTTTTTTTTTCTTTTTCTTTTTTGGATGGTTTTGTCCTGATATATTTTGCAGGTATCTCTGAAATGCATTGACTTTCTTCTTCACTGCCCTAAGACATTGTTTATTTAACCAAAGTGGCTTATATCTTGTAGTGTTTTGATTATTTACCTTTCGAAAGTATACAGTGTGTTAAGTACCTGAGAAGCCCTTCTTCTTTTCCTTCTTCTTCAAGACTCAAGAATACTTTATTATCTCATAAAAAGAAATTCTTCTTCTTCTTCTTCTTCTTCTTCTTCTTCTTTCAATACTCTCTTCTTCTTCTTCTTCTTCTTCTTCTTCTTCTTCTTCTTCTTCTTCTTCTTCTTCTTCTTCTTCTTCTTCAACAATAACACCAGTAACAACAACAACAACGTCAATCGCAGTAATAAATAAGGCAAGCCATGGATTATAATGGGATAAAATCAAATGATGAAGAAAATAAAGAACAAGTGTATTTGTATAGGTGATATCCTCTTTCAAGAAAAGTATAAATGTTCCTTTCTACTGAATTGCTTTCCAGCAATGGAATTACATATCTATATTGATTTTTTTTAATCAGGACTTTCCTGGTGTTGCACTGCCTCCGGACATTGCCTCCAGGGTCGTTCCCACCATCTTTATGTCTACTAGTGTCCCATATGTGTCTGTTCCAGACCGGAGGACGTTAAACAGATTTGCATTGCTTTCCAGCTAAACTAATGTGTTCATAGACGTTTTAGAAAAAAAATGACATTTGTTGATAATAAATTTTAAAAAAGAAGACCCCCCCCCCCCCCCTACACACACACATACAAAAACAACAACAACAACCATCACCACACACACACACCAACATCAACAACATACACGCGCGCGATATGATCAGCTATAATTTTAGCAATATCAGGCGTAAGAGGATCAGAGGATTTCAGGGGATTAAGAATTTCTGACAAAGGATTGGCTTCTCTTGTCAGAGGTTTTGCCTTTTTATTGAGTGTTGTCCTTTGTGCTAAATAGCATTTTAAAGCGATTTATGACTATATTAAGCCTTTTTGGTGGTGTTCAGAACTGATTTCAGTGTTGCCCCTCTATAGTCTGGGGCCTTGATGTCCCTTTTACCACGGTTTTCAGAGGATTGGACTTCATACTGTTCTGATGCCTGAAAATGTACAATGAACTCTACACACTGAAAGCTTTTCTTGTATGTTATGTTTAAACTAAAAATGACAAAAGAAACTCGCATCATAAACGGCATTGCAAACATTCTGTACACGTTACACAAACAGACCTTTTAGCATAACGATCATTAAACAGTATTGCAAACATTCTGTACACGTTACACAAACAGACCTTTTAGCATAACGATCATTAAACAGTATTGCAAACATTCTGTACACGTTACACAAACAGACCTTTTAGCATAACGATCATTAAACAGTATTGCAAACATTCTGTACACGTTACACAAATAGACATTTTAGCATAACGATCATTAAACAGTATTGCAAACAGTCTGTACATGTTACCTTTTAGCATAAAGTTCATTAAACTGGGGAGCCCTGTTTTCTTTTAGAAACTAGTGATACAGAAATGGTCAAACTGATGTGGATAGGTTGCAGAGCTGCATTGGAACTATGCAACTGGAATAACTGATTGCCCAAGCAGATCTTTGTACAATAAAAGTAGGCCTAAGCTATCAAGCCATATAAATGTGTGTATATATATATATATATTACCACGGTTTTATATATATATATATATATATAAGTACCAATTATTATTGCCCCCAAGATTGTTTACTAACTATTTTAAGGAAGTTTAAGCTTTTCCTTGCTTTGCTTAAAATCTAATCAATATGAGCATTCTATGTTAACTTACTACTTATAATGATACCTAAAAAGAAATCAAAGGGCGAAATGGCACTCCCGTCATTGTTCTCTCTCCATTACACAAGGGGCCAAATGGGAAAGGACCAGATGGGAAAGGACCAATCAGGACGTCCCCGTAGCAACACACCCTCTGGGTCACACGATTTCGTATCCATTCTCATCAGTGCGCCTCCTGTTCACAGGAACTAAGTAGCCATCCTTATCAGTCTGCCCCACTGGCGCCGCGCGCACCGGAGGTGACGTTTCGTTTCTCCTGACGTCACGGACTGCGTTCTCCTGGTTCTGGTTCCGGTTATCAAGGCCCGTCTCTCGGTTTCTGGTGCTTTCTTCGATATCTGGGATATGCACGCGCACGCGTGAACGCACACACACACACACACACACACACGCATACACGCGCCCGCCCATACACACACACAGAGTTAAGAACAAACAATCAAACACGTTTGCACTGGCATGCACACGCACGCACACGCACGCACGCACACACGCACGCACACGCACGCGCGCGCGCGCGCACGCACACGCACGCACACGCACGCACGCACACGCACGCACACACACACACACACACACACACACACACACACACACACACACACACACACACACACACACAGACAAATATGCGCAGGTGCAGACAAACGAGTATGATAATTTAATCTATGAAAGTTTAGCCAAGTACTATCTAGGTGAATTATGTTGTTCAAGCCCTGAATAGTGTACCATGTAATTGCTCCTCGTCAGCGTGCCTCCTATTCCCGACGATTTGGTATCCATCCTCATCAATCTGCTCCACTGGCGCCGCATGCACCGGAGGTGACGTTTCGTTTCTCCTGACGTCACGGACTGCGATCTCCTGGCGGTTCCGGTTATCAGGGCCCGCTTCTCCGTTTCTGGTGCTTTGTTCTGGAATATTCGTGTGCGCGCATGCACACATACACACACACGCACGCACGCACGCACACACACACGCGCACGCACGCACGCACCGGCACGCATGCCCGCACACACGCACACACACACACACACACTCGCATGCCCGCACACATGCACACACACACACACACACACACAACACACACACACACACACACACACACACACACACACACACACACACACACACATACACACACACACACACACATATCACACACACACATACATACACACACATATATCCACACACACATACATACACACATATAAAGAGAGCAATATAATGTCATTAGCTGAATATAGAAAGTTATCTGCCTCAAAATATATAGTAAGAGGTCTCTCTATTGACAACAATATAAAGGAGGAAATATTCACAGACTCAGAGACAGATTATCCAAAGCGAGCAAAAAATATAACGTTTCTTCAGCCAATCAAGAATTTCACTGAAGACGTTATAAGTAGAAGTAAGGTAGATATCCACAATATCTCAGCCATGCCTATTATACCACTAATGCCACCATGGGAACAAAGAAAGGCAAAATTTGATATAGAATATACCAGTTACAAAAAAGATGAAGAAGTTAATCAATTAGTTTCTGACGTTCGACTTCATTTAGATTCAAAATATTCAAATCATCTAAAAATTTACACTGATGGTTCAGTCTTAGAAACGTCAGACAGTGGAGCAGGTTTTGTTATTCCATCACTTAGAATAGAAAAGTCATACTATTTAGGCAAAGGCATTTCAATCTTTACTTCTGAATTATATGCAATAATGCGAGCTTTAGAATTTGTTTATGATCTACCATATTCAATTTATAACATTTTAGTTTGTGTGGATTCAAAATCAGTTTTACAAACTCTAAACCAAAGTAACAGTAAAACTCGTAACGACATTGTCTTTGAAATTAAACAGTTGATTCATTGTATTGTTGCAAAAGGTATTGGTATTGATTTTTGCTGGGTGCCATCTCATTGTGGACTCTTTTGGAATGAAGTTGCTGATAGAGCTGCCAAAAGAGGGGCTTTTAATAACTCTAACTTGGTTTCTAATGAGAAACTGCCATTATCAACACATGAAATCTACTGTTTATTGGAAAAAGCTACTTACATCAACTCATCTGACTTTAGATCTAACATTTCTATGCACAGTAGATCGATAGCTATTAGTTTAGTGTACAAGATACGACTCAATTCATGGAAAACTAAATACTTGGAAACTAACTGTCTTTGTAGTGATAAATTATCAATTCATCACTTACTATTAGAATGCCCAGTATTGCTCTCTAAATATCGAATGATCAATATGGACTTTTTTTCGTAAGTATGATAATACCAAGGATATTTTAAATGACGCAGAAATTGACATTACTGTAATTGGGTTTAAACAAAGTTTATTAACATAATACATTGCAGTGTACACAAATTATTTTATGAGCACAACAAGCTATAAGCTTATAAGCGCACTCAAAAGTGTTTCAGTTACGAACAAAAGGCTGCATCATGAAATTACTTAAATAGCTATGAGAAAAATACAATTGGAATAAGAAAAATAACTAAGCAAAGATATCAATACATCATGTACCAATTTATAACTAGACAAAACAAACAATAGAAGTAAAAAAAGAAAAAGAAAAAAAAAGAAAAAGGAAAGAAGAAAAAAACCCCAAAAAAACACAAAACAACAACAAACAAAGAAAAACTAAGAATGGGGGTGGTGTTACAAAATACCATATACTAAGTACACTATAAACCAACAATCAAAGAGGCCAAGTTTATATCAGTACATCTCAACAGGGCACACAAAGTCTTGTGCTATGCTATTAAATAATGATTGTTTATGTCTTTTTTTCAAATTGCCACTAAAACATTAATCGTTATTAAAACGTTTCGAAGCGCTTATGAAATTACATACTGCTAACATCATTGATTTATTTTCACTTACATTTTTGTCCCTGCTTCCAAACAGAAGAGTAGAAACATTAGTTTGAACATCTTGTGATAACAGTCCAATCGTTTGAGCTCTTGGTTCAATGTACAAAGGGCATTCTAGAAGAAAATGATACACACTTTCCACTGCAGAACCACAAGTACAAGATGAATCATCAGAAAGGTGTCGCTTAACAAGGTCGTGCTTAAGATCGCTCATCTCTAACCGAAGCTTGCAAACAACTATTTCCATGAATCTTGTTGGTAAATAATAATAAACAGGAATTTCACTGTCCGTTCGTTTTAGAAAACGTTTAAAGCGACTTAAGGAATCCCGGCCATTTTTTACTTCATCTGGTAAATCGTTCCACAGAGCTGTTGTTGATGGAAAAAATGACGATTGATAAAGTGCAGTTCTGCAGTAAGGAATCTGTCTCTCTAAAGGATTTCGGTGATGGTATGGATTAACATTAGACACTAGCTGAGGTAAACGATTAGTAAGGTAAAGTGGAACAGTTCCGTTTACGATTTTAAAGTACATGATTAGTTTGTGTCGACGACGGCGTTCTTTTAATGAAATAAAACCAGATTCAGAATAAAGTTTTTGGTGAATTGTACCACGCACTGTTCCAGTTATTGTTCTGAGGGCATCTAAATGAAGATCTTCTAAGTCTTGTGCTAATTTATCTGTACAATTGTCCCATATAATATCTGAAAAATCAAGGTGAGGCATAATAAATGACTTATGCATTGTTTCAAGAGATCTACGACTGAGTCGGTACTTGAAGGACCGAAGACAAGCAACTAAAACTCTACATTTCGATATAACTGCTCTAATGTGATAGTCCCATTTACAATTATTCTGGATAATTACGCCAAGATGTTTATGTTTATCAGTTTCTTGTAAAATGGTTTCTTCAAATGTAAGTGGAAGTACATGGGGTACAGTTTGGTTGGATATTGTCATAAGTTCTGTTTTCGATTGGTTAAACTTAACTTTCCATTTTTTAGCCCATTCAGAAATTTTATGAAGATCAGAATTCAGAATATCTGTTCGAAGTTGAGTATTTTCTAGCCCTAAGTACATGCTCGTATCATCCGCAAATAACTTCACTAATGATTCTATGTCAATCACTATATCATTTATGTAAATCAAGAACAATAATGGTCCAAGTACTGAGCCCTGGGGGACACCTGCTGAGATATGAAAATAACATGATTTACTACCTTTAAGTACAACAGCTTGGCTACGGTCCTTCAAGTAATCTGCAAACCATCCCAAAAGTTGTCCCCGGATTCCTAGTGCTGAAAGCTTACAAAGAAGTCCCTTATGCCAAACTTTATCAAACGCTTTAGATATGTCAAAAAATATTACCTGAGCAGTTGTTTTGTTATCCAGAAACTTACAAAAATCATCATAGATAACTAAAAGCTGAGAAACAGTTGAATCGTTAGGAACAAAACCAGATTGAGCACTGGTTAATAAGTTATTTTCCATCAAATATTTAAAAACATGTTTTTGTACACATTTTTCTAATACTTTACCTATACAGCTTAATAAAGAAATAGGGCGGTAATTATCAACTTTGTGTCTATCACCTTTCTTAAATATGGGCGTTACATGAGCAATTTTCCACACTGACGGAAATCGACCTTCAGATAAACAGCGGTTAAATATATGTGTCAGAGGTTCACAGATTACATCTGCTGTTGCTGAAAGTATCTTGTTGTGTACTAAATCTGGTCCAACTGCCTTAGTAGAATCAAGACGTTTTAAAATTTATTTTACCATTTCTTTAGTAATAATTAAGTAATCAATAGAACCAGTGGTTTCTGCAATGGGAGGGATATTGTCATTATCATTTTCAACAGTGGACTGTGTGACAAAATATTGATTGAATGCTGTAGCCTTCTCAAAAGGAGAATAATTAACCTGACCGTTGCTTTCTATTGGAGGGAAATTACTGTAATTGCAAAAGCAATGCTGTCCTCAACTATTGGAAGACTACTGTAGAGGTTTTCTTTACTTTTTTTTTAATAAATATGTCGTTCTTATGCATGTTATTTTACCTTTTTTGTTTTTTTGTTTTTTGGTGCATGCTGTCTAAAATCACGATCTATGTGAAAAGACATTAAATTAAAGATGTCATTCATTCATTCATTCATACATACACACGCACACTGGATGTGTCAAAATATATTTTGAAAAATGAACGAGTCAACTTGCAACACAAAAGGAACATAAACATAATATGAACATTTGAAGTTGTCTACAGCCCTGCCAAACATAAAGAGACATTTACATTGCTGTGCATGCGCGCGCACGACACACACACGCGCACGCGCACACATGCACCCACACGACGCACGCACGCACACGCACACGCACGCGCACGCACACGCACACGCACACACACACACACACACACACAGAGTTGGCACTTCGGATGAGACCTATAAAAACCGAGGTCCCGTGTGCAAACACACGCACAATATATTGCGCGCAACGACTACCGGTGGAATGGATGACACGAACCCACAAAGCATGCATCCTGTGCGCCAATAGCATTCTTCCGCTATGTCCTCTCCTGTTCCTTTTTCTTCCGATTGGGGATGTTTATCCTGCCCGACGCCCAAAGTCTTCGTTTA
>CM065711.1:36745713-36754363 GCA_017654935.2 Phymorhynchus buccinoides | reverse complement strand
ATACGTACAGTTAAACTAAAAAGCATCAAAACGCTACACTCACGCAAGCACATGAAGATGAAATAAACAATAAACGTGGTAACATTTAACGTGTTGACAGCCCTGACATGGCCTTAGTGGTCGACTGGGCTATCATTTTAATCTCTCTCTCTCTCTCTCTCTCTCTCTCTCTCTCTCTCTCTCTCTCTCTCTCTCTCTCTCTCTCTCTCTCTCTCTCTTGCATTCATTTGTTCGGGGCTTGTCTTTGTGCGTGTCTGTTTGTCCACTTGGTGCAGTCTAAACGAAGACTTTGGGCGTGGGGCAGGATAAACATCCCCAATCGGAAGAAACAGGAGAGACATAGCGGAAGAATGCTATTGGCGCACAGGATGCATGCTTTGTGGGTTCGTGTCATCCATTCCACCGGTAGTCGTTGCGCGCAATATATTGTGCGTGTGTTTGCACACGGGACCTCGGTTTTATAGGTCTCATCCGAAGTGCCAACTCTGTGTGTGTGTGTGTGTGTGTGCGTGTGCGTGTGCGTGCGCGTGCGTGTGCGTGTGCGTGCGTGCATGCATGTGTGCGCGTGCGCGTGTGTGTGTGTGCGCGCGCATGCACAGCAATGTAAATGTCTCTTTATGTTTGGCAGGGCTGTAGACAACTTCAAATGTTCATATTATGTTTATGTTCCTTTTGTGTTGCAAGTTGACTCGTTCATTTTTCAAAATATATTTTGACACATCCAGTGTGCGTGTGTATGTATGAATGAATGAATGAATGAATCTTTAATTTAATGTCTTTTCACATAGATCGTGATTTTAGACAGCATGCACCAAAAAACAAAAAAACAAAAAAGGTAAAATAACATGCATAAGAACGACATATTTAAAAAAAAAGAAGTAAAGAAAACCTCTACAGTAGTCTTCCATTAGTTGAGGACAGCATTGCTTTTGCAATTACAGTAATTTCCCTCCAATAGAAAGCAACGGTCAGGTTAATTATTCTCCTTTTGAGAAGGCTACAGCATTCAATCAATATTTTGTCACACAGTCCACTGTTGAAAATGATAATGACAATATCCCTCCCATTGCAGAAACCACTGGTTCTATTGATTACTTAATTATTACTAAAGAAATGGTAAAATAAATTTTAAAACGTCTTGATTCTACTAAGGCAGTTGGACCAGATTTAGTACACAACAAGATACTTTCAGCAACAGCAGATGTAATCTGTGAACCTCTGACACATATATTTAACCGCTGTTTATCTGAAGGTCGATTTCCGTCAGTGTGGAAAATTGCTCATGTAACGCCCATATTTAAGAAAGGTGATAGACACAAAGTTGATAATTACCGCCCTATTTCTTTATTAAGCTGTATAGGTAAAGTATTAGAAAAATGTGTACAAAAACATGTTTTTAAATATTTGATGGAATTTAACTTATTAACCAGTGCTCAATCTGGTTTTGTTCCTAACGATTCAACTGTTTCTCAGCTTTTAGTTATCTATGATGATTTTTGTAAGTTTCTGGATAACAAAACAACTGCTCAGGTAATATTTTTTGACATATCTAAAGCGTTTGATAAAGTTTGGCATAAGGGACTTCTTTGTAAGCTTTCAGCACTAGGAATCCGGGGACAACTTTTGGGATGGTTTGCAGATTACTTGAAGGACCGTAGCCAAGCTGTTGTACTTAAAGGTAGTAAATCATGTTATTTTCATATCTCAGCAGGTGTCCCCCAGGGCTCAGTACTTGGACCATTATTGTTCTTGATTTACATAAATGATATAGTGATTGACATAGAATCATTAGTGAAGTTATTTGCGGATGATACGAGCATGTACTTAGGGCTAGAAAATACTCAACTTCGAACAGATATTCTGAATTCTGATCTTCATAAAATTTCTGAATGGGCTAAAAAATGGAAAGTTAAGTTTAACCAATCGAAAACAGAACTTATGACAATATCCAACCAAACTGTACCCCATGTACTTCCACTTACATTTGAAGAAACCATTTTACAAGAAACTGATAAACATAAACATCTTGGCGTAATTATCCAGAATAATTGTAAATGGGACTATCACATTAGAGCAGTTATATCGAAATGTAGAGTTTTAGTTGCTTGTCTTCGGTCCTTCAAGTACCGACTCAGTCGTAGATCTCTTGAAACAATGCATAAGTCATTTATTATGCCTCACCTTGATTTTTCAGATATTATATGGGACAATTGTACAGATAAATTAGCACAAGACTTAGAAGATCTTCATTTAGATGCCCTCAGAACAATAACTGGAACAGTGCGTGGTACAATTCACCAAAAACTTTATTCTGAATCTGGTTTTATTTCATTAAAAGAACGCCGTCGTCGACACAAACTAATCATGTACTTTAAAATCGTAAACGGAACTGTTCCACTTTACCTTACCAATCGTTTGCCTCAGCTAGTGTCTAATGTTAATCCATACCATCACCGAAATCCTTTAGAGAGACAGATTCCTTACTGCAGAACTGCACTTTATCAATCGTCATTTTTTCCATCAACAACAGCTCTGTGGAACGATTTACCAGATGAAGTAAAAAATGGCCGGGATTCCTTAAGTCGCTTTAAACGTTTTCTAAAACGAACGGACAGTGAAATTCCTGTTTATTATTATTTACCAACAAGATTCATGGAAATAGTTGTTTGCAAGCTTCGGTTAGAGATGAGCGATCTTAAGCACGACCTTGTTAAGCGACACCTTTCTGATGATTCATCTTGTACTTGTGGTTCTGCAGTGGAAAGTGTGTATCATTTTCTTCTAGAATGCCCTTTGTACATTGAACCAAGAGCTCAAACGATTGGACTGTTATCACAAGATGTTCAAACTAATGTTTCTACTCTTCTGTTTGGAAGCAGGGACAAAAATGTAAGTGAAAATAAATCAATGATGTTAGCAGTATGTAATTTCATAAGCGCTTCGAAACGTTTTAATAACGATTAATGTTTTAGTGGCAATTTGAAAAAAAGACATAAACAATCATTATTTAATAGCATAGCACAAGACTTTGTGTGCCCTGTTGAGATGTACTGATATAAACTTGGCCTCTTTGATTGTTGGTTTATAGTGTACTTAGTATATGGTATTTTGTAACACCACCCCCATTCTTAGTTTTTCTTTGTTTGTTGTTGTTTTGTGTTTTTTTTGGGGGTTTTTTCTTCTTTCCTTTTTCTTTTTTTTT
Organism: Phymorhynchus buccinoides; assembly: GCA_017654935.2. Lineage (NCBI taxonomy): Eukaryota > Metazoa > Mollusca > Gastropoda > Neogastropoda > Raphitomidae > Phymorhynchus > Phymorhynchus buccinoides. The sequence continues at coordinate 36,751,161 of CM065711.1, read as the reverse complement.
CTTTTTCTTTTTTACTTCTATTGTTTGTTTGTCTAGTTATCAATTGGTACATGATGTATTGATATCTTTGCTTAGTTATTTTTCTTATTCCAATTGTATTTTTCTCATAGCTATTTAAGTAATTTCATGATGCAGCCTTTTGTTCGTAACTGAAACACTTTTGAGTGCGCTTATAAGCTTATAGCTTGTTGTGCTCATAAAATAATTTGTGTACACTGCAATGTATTATGTTAATAAACTTTGTTTAAACCCAATTACAGTAATGTCAATTTCTGCGTCATTTAAAATATCCTTGGTATTATCATACTTACGAAAAAAAGTCCATATTGATCATTCGATATTTAGAGAGCAATACTGGGCATTCTAATAGTAAGTGATGAATTGATAATTTATCACTACAAAGACAGTTAGTTTCCAAGTATTTAGTTTTCCATGAATTGAGTCGTATCTTGTACACTAAACTAACTATCGATCTACTGTGCATAGAAATGTTAGATCTAAAGTCAGATGAGTTGATGTAAGTAGCTTTTTCCAATAAACAGTAGATTTCATGTGTTGATAATGGCAGTTTCTCATTAGAAACCAAGTTAGAGTTATTAAAAGCCCCTCTTTTGGCAGCTCTATCAGCAACTTCATTCCAAAAGAGTCCACAATGAGATGGCACCCAGCAAAAATCAATACCAATACCTTTTGCAACAATACAATGAATCAACTGTTTAATTTCAAAGACAATGTCGTTACGAGTTTTACTGTTACTTTGGTTTAGAGTTTGTAAAACTGATTTTGAATCCACACAAACTAAAATGTTATAAATTGAATATGGTAGATCATAAACAAATTCTAAAGCTCGCATTATTGCATATAATTCAGAAGTAAATATTGAAATGCCTTTGCCTAAATAGTATGACTTTTCTATTCTAAGTGATGGAATAACAAAACCTGCTCCACTGTCTGACGTTTCTAAGACTGAACCATCAGTGTAAATTTTTAGATGATTTGAATATTTTGAATCTAAATGAAGTCGAACGTCAGAAACTAATTGATTAACTTCTTCATCTTTTTTGTAACTGGTATATTCTATATCAAATTTTGCCTTTCTTTGTTCCCATGGTGGCATTAGTGGTATAATAGGCATGGCTGAGATATTGTGGATATCTACCTTACTTCTACTTATATTCTTATATTCTTGATTGGCTGAAGAAACGTTATATTTTTTGCTCGCTTTGGATAATCTGTCTCTGAGTCTGTGAATATTTCCTCCTTTATATTGTTGTCAATAGAGAGACCTCTTACTATATATTTTGAGGCAGATAACTTTCTATATTCAGCTAATGACATTATATTGCTCTCTTTATATGTGTGTATGTATGTGTGTGTGGATATGTGTGTGTGTATGTATGTGTGTGTGGATATGTGTGTGTGTGTGTGTGTATGTGTGTGTGTGTGTGTGTGTGTGTGTGTGTGTGTGTGTGTGTGTGTGTGTGTGTGTGTGTGTGTGTGTGTGTGCATGTGTGCGGGCATGCGAGTGTGTGTGTGTGTGTGCGTGTGTGCGGGCATGCGTGCCGGTGCGTGCGTGCGTGCGCGTGTGTGTGCGTGCGTGCGTGCGTGTGTGTGTATGTGTGCATGCGCGCACACGAATATTCCAGAACAAAGCACCAGAAACGGAGAAGCGGGCCCTGATAACCGGAACCGCCAGGAGATCGCAGTCCGTGACGTCAGGAGAAACGAAACGTCACCTCCGGTGCATGCGGCGCCAGTGGAGCAGATTGATGAGGATGGATACCAAATCGTCGGGAATAGGAGGCACGCTGACGAGGAGCAATTACATGGTACACTATTCAGGGCTTGAACAACATAATTCACCTAGATAGTACTTGGCTAAACTTTCATAGATTAAATTATCATACTCGTTTGTCTGCACCTGCGCATATTTGTCTGTGTGTGTGTGTGTGTGTGTGTGTGTGTGTGTGTGTGTGTGTGTGTGTGTGTGTGTGTGTGCGTGCGTGTGCGTGCGTGTGTGTGTGTGCGTGTGCGTGTGCGTGCGCGCGTGCGTGTGCGTGCGTGTGTGCGTGCGTGCGTGTGCGTGCGTGTGCATGCCAGTGCAAACGTGTTTGATTGTTTGTTCTTAACTCTGTGTGTGTGTATGGGCGGGCGCGTGTATGCGTGTGTGTGTGTGTGTGTGTGTGTGCGTTCACGCGTGCGCGTGCATATCCCAGATATCGAAGAAAGCACCAGAAACCGAGAGACGGGCCTTGATAACCGGAACCAGAACCAGGAGAACGCAGTCCGTGACGTCAGGAGAAACGAAACGTCACCTCCGGTGCGCGCGGCGCCAGTGGGGCAGACTGATAAGGATGGCTACTTAGTTCCTGTGAACAGGAGGCGCACTGATGAGAATGGATACGAAATCGTGTGACCCAGAGGGTGTGTTGCTACGGGGACGTCCTGATTGGTCCTTTCCCATCTGGTCCTTTCCCATTTGGCCCCTTGTGTAATGGAGAGAGAACAATGACGGGAGTGCCATTTCGCCCTTTGATTTCTTTTTAGGTATCATTATAAGTAGTAAGTTAACATAGAATGCTCATATTGATTAGATTTTAAGCAAAGCAAGGAAAAGCTTAAACTTCCTTAAAATAGTTAGTAAACAATCTTGGGGGCAATAATAATTGGTACTTATATATATATATATATATATAAAACCGTGGTAATATATATATATATATACACACATTTATATGGCTTGATAGCTTAGGCCTACTTTTATTGTACAAAGATCTGCTTGGGCAATCAGTTATTCCAGTTGCATAGTTCCAATGCAGCTCTGCAACCTATCCACATCAGTTTGACCATTTCTGTATCACTAGTTTCTAAAAGAAAACAGGGCTCCCCAGTTTAATGAACTTTATGCTAAAAGGTAACATGTACAGACTGTTTGCAATACTGTTTAATGATCGTTATGCTAAAATGTCTATTTGTGTAACGTGTACAGAATGTTTGCAATACTGTTTAATGATCGTTATGCTAAAAGGTCTGTTTGTGTAACGTGTACAGAATGTTTGCAATACTGTTTAATGATCGTTATGCTAAAAGGTCTGTTTGTGTAACGTGTACAGAATGTTTGCAATACTGTTTAATGATCGTTATGCTAAAAGGTCTGTTTGTGTAACGTGTACAGAATGTTTGCAATGCCGTTTATGATGCGAGTTTCTTTTGTCATTTTTAGTTTAAACATAACATACAAGAAAAGCTTTCAGTGTGTAGAGTTCATTGTACATTTTCAGGCATCAGAACAGTATGAAGTCCAATCCTCTGAAAACCGTGGTAAAAGGGCCATCAAGGCCCTAGACTATAGAGGGACAACACTGAAATCAGTTCTGAACACCACCAAAAAGGCTTAATATAGTGATAAATCACTTTAAAATGCTATTTAGCACAAAGGACAACACTCAATAAAAAGGCAAAACCTCTGACAAGAGAAGCCAATCCTCTGTCAGAAATTCTTAATCCCCTGAAATCCTCTGATCCTCTTACGCCTGATATTGCTAAAATTATAGCTGATCATATCGCGCGCGTGTATGTTGTTGATGTTGGTGTGTGTGTGTGGTGATGGTTGTTGTTGTTGTTTTTGTATGTGTGTGTAGGGGGGGGGGGGGCGTCTTCTTTTTTAAAATTTATTATCAACAAATGTCATTTTTTTTCTAAAACGTCTATGAACACATTAGTTTAGCTGGAAAGCAATGCAAATCTGTTTAACGTCCTCCGGTCTGGAACAGACACATATGGGACACTTAGTAGACATAAAGATGGTGGGAACGATCCTGGAGGCAATGTCCGGAGGCAGTGCAACACCAGGAAAGTCCTGATTAAAAAAAATCAATATAGATATGTAATTCCATTGCTGGAAAGCAATTCAGTAGAAAGGAACATTTATACTTTTCTTGAAAGAGGATATCACCTATACAAATACACTTGTTCTTTATTTTCTTCATCATTTGATTTTATCCCATTATAATCCATGGCTTGCCTTATTTATTACTGCGATTGACGTTGTTGTTGTTGTTACTGGTGTTATTGTTGAAGAAGAAGAAGAAGAAGAAGAAGAAGAAGAAGAAAGAAGAAGAAGAAGAAGAAGAAGAAGAGTATTGTTGAAGAAGAAGAAGAAGAAGAAGAAGAAGAATTTCTTTTTATGAGATAATAAAGTATTCTTGAGTCTTGAAGAAGAAGGAAAAGAAGAAGGGCTTCTCAGGTACTTAACACACTGTATACTTTCGAAAGGTAAATAATCAAAACACTACAAGATATAAGCCACTTTGGTTAAATAAACAATGTCTTAGGGCAGTGAAGAAGAAAGTCAATGCATTTCAGAGATACCTGCAAAATATATCAGGACAAAACCATTTAAAAAAGAAAAAGAAAAAGAAAAAAAGGACAAAACTACTTCTACTTGAAATTTATTAAAGAGAGAAATAAATGTAAAAAATAAATTAGAAAAACTTAATAAGATTATGAAAGGAAACTTGCAAATCAATGTGAAACAAATTTTAAGTACTTTTCGAAGTATGTTCAAGAAAAGTTAAACATGTCAACAGGAATTAGTGCCTGAAAAGAAAATGGGGATGTGGCCACAACAGACGAAGATAAAGCTAATACGCTAAATGACTTCTTTTCAGGTGGATATGGCCACAACAGACGAGGATAAAGCTAATACGCTAAATGACTTCTTTTCAGGTGTATTCACAAGAGAAGATACAACTACAATACCTGTAACTGAACAAGAATCAAAATCTAATGGAAATAAATTAGAAGACATTGAAATAAATGAAGAAATTGTAAAGAAGAAACTTAAAAATCTTGATGCTTCCAAAGCTCAGGGACCAGATAAAATACCAGCCAAAGTGCTAAAAGAATTAGCAAGTGTCTTAAATGTACCATTGACTAAACTATTCAGTAAAACTCTTGAATGGGGAGAAATCCTAGAGGATTGGGAAAAAGCTGAGGTAATAGCTATATGTAAGAAAGGGGGCAAGTCAGACCCAGGAAATTACAGACCTGTAAGTCTAACCAGTATATTAAATTGTAAAGTTTTTGAACCAATAATAATAGATAATGCTGTTAAGTATTTTACAGAAAATAAGTTATTTAGTGATTGTCAACATGGGTTTAGAAGTAAAAGGTCTTACGTTATTTAATTACTGCAAGTTATGGAAGGTTTTACAACCTTAGTTGACAAAGGTGAAAGTATAGATGTTATCTACCTAGACTTCAGAAAGGCCTTTGATTCGGTTCCTCGTCAAAGATTATTGATTAAATTAGCAGCCTATGGGATTGGGGAAAAGTTATTAGAATGGATTAAAAGCCTTTTATTAGACAGAACACATATAGTACGTGTAGGTACATCTTATTCAGGAGAAACAAAGGTTGTTAGTGGATTACCCCAGGGTAGTATAT
>CM065711.1:36730713-36740713 GCA_017654935.2 Phymorhynchus buccinoides | reverse complement strand
ACGCTGCGACGCGCTCTCCAGGTTGGAGCAACCAGAATTTCACAGAGACGCCTCTGTGACTATAAAGTACCAAATACAAAAGGCTACCATTTATTGCTCCACCAAATTAGATGATTGCAGCACCAAAACATTTTCTTGACCATCAAATTAAGTAGAACAAAAACAAACAAAAAATTATCCAGCACCAAATAAATCATTTAGCATCAAATCAAATGTCCCCCCACCAAATTAGATGGTTCAGCAACAAATTAGATGGTTCGTCACCAAATAACATATTCTATCACCAGAAAATGTAGTTGAACACCAGGACAATTATATTGCCACCAGAAGTATTGCTCACAGCACCAAAGTAAGTACACTGAGCATCAGAATACATACATGTGGGCACCCCAAACAATGATTCATCAGTACTCAGTGTTACTTGTCTTCAAGTTAATGGCTTGATCGCAATGCAACTTGGTACGAAGGATATGCGCCAGGATTTTCATCCACTAACAATGGTCTAGAGGCTCTTAACCAGACAATCAAGCGACAGAACACCTTTCGTGAGCGGCTGGACTTATCACGATCTCTGGCTGTCGTAGAACATGATATTGTCCTGAACTGGTCAAGAGACAGGGATTACTCACAGCCAGAATACACCCAAGTTGCCAAAGAACCCGATCGAACCCTAGCAGCCTGGACGTCTGCATACCAGTGGGCTACTTCAAAAACAGAGTCATTGAAGAGTGGCCAGATCGTGTATGTTGCATCTGAGTCACTGAACTCAAGCTTGAAAACTGCCATCAAGAATCAGCAACAACAGTTCCAGGCAGCTTCGTGGGCTTCATTTTACGAGTACAAAGACTGCCGGAATTCAGTGTGGAAGCTCACTATGACTGATGACAAATGTCACTGCAACTGCCCTGTGTTCATGAAGTCCAATGTCTGCAAACATTCCCTTGGAATGGAGATTCGACTGTCCACCTGCTGAAGCAAAGAGCGTGCCTCTAGGACAGAAAAGGACGAGAGGAAGACCCAAACAGTGTAAACCCACCCTTCTTCGTCAGTGAAATATCGGACATGCATATGCTGTCATGATGATGTTGATCAACCTATTTAAATCATTTAAATTGTTGGTGTTTTCCAAACGTTTTGGTGTTATTTGATGTTTATATCATAATGGGTGTTATGCCTACGGATGTACTGTATTAAAGCTAGTATTCATTGTAGCTTTTGTGTATTACTTTAGTGGTGCTTATCTACATATCTTATTTTAATCATTTGTATAAAGCGCAAAGAGCGCCAGTTTCACTGAGAGGTGTTGCGCTATATAAAAAAAAACATTATTTTATTATTATTTAGTTTCATCGTATTCTAGTGGCGGTTTTTTGTGTGCCATTTTCATTTGTTTTGATGCAAATTCATTTCTTTGGGTGTTAAATGAATCTATATTGGTGCTCAAATCAATTGCTTTGGTGGTGGCAAATTGGTGCTCCTTCCAATCTTTTTGGTGCTGCAACCATTTCTTTCGGTGGTCAAATAATTATATCCCAATACAAAATACTAGTGCTTCTTTCCAATGTGGATCCACAAATAGTGTGCCGACAATTGAACTGCGCCTCAATCACATGTACTTTTTTTTTTTTTTACAGCAATCACAGTTCACACGTTCTTCTCTGGCTGGTGTTTCCTCCCGATGTGGGCCCTCAGATACTGGGCCGACTTGAAGGCGGCCGGGCAGTGAGGACAGCAGTGAGGTTTATCCCCGCTGTGGGACAGAACGTGAATCTTCAGATGGGTGCTTGTCAAAAACATTTTCCCGCACTACGAGCACTGGTGCCGTTTCTCGGTCTCACCCTTGTGAATCTTCAAGTGTTAAGAACTATTGGGAAAAAGAGAGGCAAGAGTAATGACTGGTTTGATTTGGATCTGAACAATAAGAAAAAAGAAGTCAAATTTTTTTTAAAACGATGCCAGAGAGTTAAAACCAACACGTTAAAGAAAGAATATAAGACAACATAAAAAAAACACAAAAAAAAAAAAAAAAAAAAAAAAAAAAAAAAAAAAAAAATAATGTCAAAGAGAGAAAAGAATACAAGACCCTAAAAAGGAACAAGGAGAATGAAGTTGATGAGAAACGATTGGATAAACTAAAAGCATCAATCAATGATCCTAAACTTGTTTGGTCGACAATTAGATCAATCAGTCCAAAAGCAATCATTTATAATGAAATAAGTCCACAACAGTGCTATGAACACTTTTTCAATGTCTTTAATACTTTTGAAGAAAGCGCAGAAGAATTACACATAGAGGATGATGGAGGAGACACTGAAGAGCCACTTTTTGACAGTCCAATAATAGAAGAGGAAGTAACCAACAGCATTAAGCATTTAAAATGTGGCAAAATTGCTGGCCCTGATCAAATAGTTGGCGAAATGCTCAAATGTGCAAACTTTGTTGTGGTGGATTTCTTAGTGACTCTGTTTAACTCAATATTTGATAGAGTAATTTTCCAAGAGGCCTGGTCTAGATCTATTATAGTCCCTCTTCACAAGAAAGGAGACAGTAATAACCCTGATAACTACCGAGGCATTGCGCTAACAAGTGTTGCCAGCAAAATGTATACTCACATTTTGAATAAAAGGCTAAAAGCATGGGCAGATAAGGAACAGAAAATAATTAAAGAAAAGGATGGATTTCGGGCAGGTTTTTTTTTTTTTTGACCATTTTTTTTTTTTTTAGCTTTTTCCAAAAACTATTTTTTTAGGGCAGGTTATAGTACGGTTGACCATATATTTACTTTGTATGCTCTAGTCCAAAACTATTTGTTAAAAAAATCAAAACGTTTTGCTGCCTTCGTGGATTTCCAGAAGACGTTCGACTCTGTAAATACAAACGCGTTATGGAACGTTCTAAGGAATAACGGAGTGAATGGAAAATTGTATGCAGCTTTACAAGGAATGCATAAATCTGTGCTTGCATGTGTACGTGAGAAAGGTATCTATACTGATTATTTCAATTGTCTGAGAGGTGTGCGCGGTGTGAAGCAAGGGTGTTTGCTCAGTCCGCAATTGTTTGCATTTTTTATAAATGAACTGGCTTTAGAGATATCCAAATGCTGGTAAAAAAACAACAAAAAAAAAAAAAAAACAAATTTTGGCATGCAGATGATACCAGGAGCAACAGAAGTGTTTTTAATGCTCTTTGCTGATGACATTCTTCTTTCAGAGACAGCAGTTGGCCTGCAAGATCAATGACATGCATTAAAAAGGGAAGCTGACAGACTTCAGCTGACGGTAAACCTAAGTAAAACTAATGTCATGGTCTTTAGAAATGGTGGTCACTTAGCGCGTCGTGAAAGATGGTATTATGGTGGAAACGAAATAAAGGTGACAAAATAGCTATAAATATCTGGGGTTATTTCTCACCACAAAATAAAGTTTAACTAAGGGTTGGTCAGAAATGTGTAGGAAATGAAAAAAGGGGGTCATTGACACATTACGAACAATGCGAAAACTTATTAAAGATGATATAATCTTATTTGGAAGCTGTTTGAACCTAAGATTTAGCCTATTTTGAACTCATTCATCAGAAGTTTGGGGACTGCTAGACAACACATTATGGAAAAGTTCACAGTTATTCAATTAAACGTAATACTGTATGTGCCCTTACACTATCAAACAAAATGATTTATGGCGAAAGTGTGCGTTATACCCTCTTTTTCATTCGTACTTATTCAGATCAATTAAATATATGGTTAAGATTGGTGAATTTACCAACTTTCAAGACTGTGCGATCAGGCCTATAACATGCTCATGCTGCAACATGAAGCATGGAAATTAATTGGTTGTCTGTATTAAAAACTGTTAAAGAAACTGGGATATGACATTGTGTGGTTAAGTCAGGGAGTAGGGCAATATTTGCAGTTCATTTCAGAATTTTAAAGCGCCCTGTATGCTCTTATAATCAGAACTGCATACTAGTATGGATGAGAATAGTAAGTATGATTGGTTCCTTTATTTTTAAAAAGTAACTTTGAAACCGAAAGACACCTTTGTTTATGTTGTCATGAATGGCACAAGATAATTTAACTAATTCCGAATAAGAAACACTAGGCTTAAATGCAAATAAACAAATGGTTTGAAAGGTCAGAATAATTTTTTGTCAAATGTGTAAAGAAAAGAAAGACTGTTGGATTGAGAATGAAATTGCATTTTTGTTTTTTGATTGCCTGCTTTTTCGATATAGAAAATCAGTGTAAAGATTTTCAATGAGCCAGTTACCCACAAGAATAGTTTCTTACGCAATTTTATGTAATAACAATGAATAAATTGTAATTCTTTTGCAAAATACCTTGCTAAAGTCGTTAGCCTCAGAAATGAGATATGTGATTCAATATAGCATAGTTAATCCAGTTATCATAGAAAGCTTATGATTTTCTGGCTTCATGAACTGTGTGTGTGTGTGTGTGCGTGTGCGTGTGCGTGTGCGTGTGTGTGTTTGTAGTTGTATTTTTAAATGACGTAATTTCCTAGGAAAGTTTTAAAGTTAGAAAGCAGTCCATTGAAATAGTAACACACTTTTAGTATTTATATAATTTTTCAACAAACGGGGAATTTTATAAATGTAAGAAGTAATTTATATGACCAGGCTCAATGTGCATGGTTTCTTTAATTGAGATGGCACGAATCAAAATTTGCCTGTAAATATTGTATTGGATTTACTCAATCGATGGTACTACCTGATTCTTCTTTATGGCTGTGAAATGTGGGGTTATAGTGATTTAATACTAATTGAACGTTTTTCAGCTTAAATAATTTTTGAACATGTTTTCATTTAAATCGTTCTACCAAAACAGAACTGGTTTATGGGAACTGGGATTTAAGCCTGTGTCATTCAGATTAAAGCACGTATTATCAGATTTTGTGCATCGAGAGCTACTTTCTTCACAAATCACAAATATTCCTCTAGATTGTATCACGTGTTGTATGATTTATATAGAAATCAGGTTTTTACTTCTGGGTGGTTGATATGTATAGGATATTTAATAGAATCTGGATATGACTGTGTTTGGGATACACAAACGTTTTTGTCTATTAACAGACTTTGTAGAAATGTTCGTACCTCATTAGAGGAAAATTACAAACGTACCTTAGAGTCTAGTAATAAATTTATTTTATAGAAATTATAAAACCGATTTCTGCCGTGAAAAAGATTTTTTTTTTTTTTGTTTTTTTTTTTATTGAAATATTTTCCTGATGTTTATATATATCCTCTTATAAGGTTTCGGTGTGGTAATCATAAACTCATGATAGAAACTGGCAGAAGACTTGGAATACCCCATGAAGAACGATTATGTAGAGACTGCAATCAGAATGACCTTGGTGAAGAGTTTCATTTTGTAATGAAATGTCCCAAATACAATGCTATCAGATGTCAGTTTATTTCCAGAAAATGTACATGTGTAAAGTCCGTCTTTAACTATTGTCGATTACTCTGTGGTAGTAAAAAGGTGTTATTAAATTTAGATAAATGTTTAAGTTTTAGTAAAGTTGTGTGGTTTTGGTGGTGTTAATTTACATTACAGTTATCTTTTGTACGTTGTCAATTGTTGCATTAATTTTGTAGTTGTTGATTTGCTTCAAGTCCTCATGCCCCAAAGGTCAAAGGTTAAACAATCTTTTGAATCTTTGAATCTTTGTTGGTGCGTGTGCGTTTGCGGTGTGGTGCGTGTGCGTGTGCGTGTGCTGTGCGTGTGCGCGCGTGTTTGTGTATGTGTGTGTGTGTGTGTTGTTGTGTGTGTGTGGTGGGTGTTGTGTGTGTGTGTGTGTGTGTGTGGTGTGTTTGTTTGAAGAAGCAGACAATGTATTTCTAACTCTGAAATATTTCATAGTTTTTCTTACGGTGTTTTTTCTTTGTAGTTAACTTGAAATCAATTGGAATTATTGATTGAATTGTTATACTTGCATTGTTACCTTCCTTTCTTTTGTTATGATTGATGGTCAGGAAGATATTTGTTTTTGTATTAGACATAGGAGGTAATCTATGTTTTATTAGCTGTGTGTGGGTGAGAGTGGACAGGAGTGAGGTAGAGAAGAGAGAGAGTGGGGGGGGGGGGAGAGAGAGAGATAGTATAATTGGTCCTTTCTATTTTGTGATGGTAGCGATGATGAATTGTGTGCTAGTGATGTACACTGATCATGAAACTTACCCCTTTGAAGATGTATATTGCTTATGAATATTTATGCAGGTAACACGTGTGTGTGTGTGTGTGTGTGTGTGTGTGTGTGTGTGTGTAGTGTGTGTGTGTGGTGTGTGTGTGTGTGTGTTTGTGTGACACCGCGCCACCCCCTTCCCGGCGCTTCATCCCCTTCTTTTATTCTTTCTTTTTGTTGTTGTTGTTTGGTGTTGTGGTGGTGGTGGTGATGTTGGTGTGGTGTGTGTGGTGTGTGCGTGTGTGTGTGCGTGTGCGTGTTTGTGTTGTTGTGTGTGTGTGTGTGTGTGTGTGTGTGTGTATGTGTGTTGTGTTGTTTGTGTGTTTGTGTGTGTTGTGTGTGTGGTGTGTGAATGGGAATGTTTGTAGTTTAAATTGTCTTTGTACAAGCGCCAGCATATATTTGTTTAGATATGTTGCGCTATATAAGTGTCAATTATCATTATTATTAACTAGAATTGAATCGAAGAGAGAAAGAGAGAGAGAGAGAGAGAAGAGAGAGAGAGAGAGATGAGAGAGGAGAGAATGAGAGAGAAGAGTAGAGAGAGAGGAGAGTTCCTGTGTGTGTGTGCGTCGTGCGTGCGTGTTGGTGTGTGTGTTGTGCGTGTGCGTGCGTGAGTGTGCGTGTGGTGCGTGCGTGCGTGGTGCGTGTGTGTGTGTGTGTGTGTGGTGAATGAAATGTTTGGTGTTTTAAGTTCTTGCGCCATGAATTTAATTTTTATAGATGTGTGCGTTATGTAAGTGCAGTTATTATAGAGTTAATAAGATTGAATCGTAGAGAGGGAGATAGAGAGAGAGAGAGAGAGAGAGAGAGGAGAGAGAGAGAGAGAGAGAGAGAGATAGAGAGAGAAGAGGTTTGTGTGTGTTGGTGAAGGGAGCTATTGAGAGGAGATCCACACTCAATCGTTTTAAGTAGTCTAACTCACCTTGTATAAAAAGCGTTCCATTATTGTGCTTTTATTTCATCAGGCCGTGTTATCATGAGTGTGTCTTAAACAGTCAACAAACGGGGAATAGTATGTAAAGTTAGACTAAGCTCACCAAAAACGATTGCTGTTTGGCCTAATTTACATACTAACCCCCTTTTGGGAAGTCTTAAACTGCACTCGTGACTACAGGACATGTCTAGACAAAACAAAGATAGAAATATAAACCAAACACAACAACCAAAAACAAAGGGAGACAAGAATTGTTAACACAAGTGTAATCAGAAATTAAAAAAAGACTCAAGGTACACATTTTTATACTTTTATTTATGAAACTAGAAACTAGATTATGTCCCTAACGTAATTAACACACCCTTCGCGAACAAAAGGAGCATAATGACAATACTTACAAATCTTTGTATCCTAACAATTTTGACACACCGATTTTTGCAAGCAAAAACGAAAACTGACTTGATATACCAAAATATAAGTATGTGTTTTTTCCTTTCACACTACACTATTATATTCTTGAGTATAGTAGTATAGTAGTAATTATATTGGTGTAGTAGTAGTATTAGTAGTAGTAGTGGTGGTGTAGTTAAGTAGGAGCTATGAAGTGGCCTCAGCGGTCCTTTTACGTCTTTTCTCGTTAGTACTTTGATTTTTTCAGGGTGGCTTGCTTTCTAAAAGCTAAGCTAAATACTGACAGGCAGAAGTTCTGCACACACCGCATAGACAAATCATGCAAAAATGTAAATCAGATTCAAAATTAATTTTACTTTGGGTATCCTAAGTCATGCAATTGTACACACAGCTGAATTAGGATTACCCAAAGTAAAATTAGTTTTGAATTGTGGATTTTGACATTTTTGATGATTTTAGACAATGCTTGTGTCAGAAGCTTCTGCCTGTCGTATATGCGACGGGGAAGAAAGGAAACGATTGTTCTTTTTTGGGAGCACGAGAGAGAGAGGGGGAGATGAAGCAAGAGAGAGGAGACTCAAGAGAGAGAGGGAAGAAGAGAAGAGAGAGAAGAGTAACAGGGATTGATATCGGCTTAGAGGAGAGAGAGAGAGGTTTGCGAGAGGCGGGGTACGAGAGAGATGACTGAAGAGGTGACGAGAGACGTGAGGTGGGAGGACGCGATTGCATTTAGATTCCTGCGGAGAGGATTGGTTGCTGTGAGATGAGTTGGTACGATGAGAGTTTATAATTCAGCCAGAAACGGGTTTAGCTCACCTGTACAGGTTAATTAGCGCCATTGTTGTTTACATGGCAACTTACTACGGCGCGGCCATGTTTACTCTGGGTGCGGACATGTTTAGTCCTTTACCACAATAGACGGGCGCCATGTTGGCTACAATGGCGCAGCCATTGTGAACGACATGGTACTTTCAATGCACAACTAAGAATTCTATGAAATAACTTCATTTGCGAAGCGAACGGCTTTCTTTGCGTTAACGTAGAGAAATTCAGTCCTGTTCTTCAATAATTCCAAGATATTCTATGTCTTCAATACTTAGAAACTATGATACGGATCACCGGAAAGGTGAATCGAACAGACTACATTTTGCTGTGTCAGTGTGTGCCAGAGGACTGATACTGTGATACACTGGCCTTGAGTTTGCACGACGGATGTTGAGCAAGAGCCACAGACGAAGAGCGAATAATCTGTATCTACACTAGGCCTACCTAGTGTCAATAGATTATACTCTCAAAACGGATGAAAATATGACAGTGTGTGCTATTTGGATGCACAGATCTGGAGATGATGTGATTCCACAGAAAGAGAAAGATTAGATTAGTCTAGACATCATCGCTAAGATCTTCTATCTTGCAAGATAATCTTCCTGTAGATTTATAGATCTTTGACACACGTAGACTGGTGGGCTGTTTGACAAAAACTTCTAGGGCCTGTTTAGCGGAAAGTAATGACGTGAAACCGACAAGAATTGCGGAAAAGAGATGTGCCAAACGTTCACCGATGTATTGCGTCTTGTGATGTGCACGTTGACCAGCAACAACATAATTCTTTGCGTCAGTCACATTCACATGGCCAAAACATTGCATGTTTCTTCTAGATCTACATGGGCAACGATGGTCAACGCACCTGTCGATGGTCAACATTATTTAGCCTACAGTGGAAAAACGAAGTGTAAGTACAATTGTTTGATTGGTTAGAATCGCAGTGTCTCAATCAATTATTCTTTATGGTTGGGGATACTGGGCACTAAACTGGGGTGTTTAGGGTCGGCTAGTTTCCAGCTTGCTGGGGGCGAACATAGGGCCTGAAAATTAGTAGCTGACGGCAGCTCCCTGTAGTTTTCCCCTCCCCAGCCCGGAACTAATGGTTTTTTAAATTTTGTTTGCTACTCCTGTTTTTACCTTAGATATTGAAGCTTGAACCCAAGTAAATAATAAATTATTAGGGTGACGTGCATAGCCTTTTCTTTGGAAAACTGATAGGCCTAATGTAATGTGTGTACCCTTTTCTCTCAAACAAAATTTCCATCTCGACTCGTCACTCTTTCTCTATGCGGTCCCAGAAACCACCCTAAAAGTGTGCTGACAAGATAGTTACCAGAATAACTGAGACTCGATTGAAAAGACAACAGAGAGGGGAAGAAGAAGAGGGAGAAATTTACTGTACGTTACATGTACTTTATTTTAACTAGAGCCAATTGACCCGGTTAGTTCCGCCTTACTGCATCAACTCCGTGTTTTTCATTTCATATTTGAGTAATCCTTTATTTTATTACCCCCTCTTTCAGTGCTCTCAATCAGTGTGCTGTTAGTTAATCTAGTATGGGGTGTGCGCTTCGAATTCCTCTTTCTCAAATCCACTTAGACATCTTGCTCTGTTCATAAATGCAGATGT